>WOVY01000017.1:7500-515000 GCA_013436015.1 Rhipicephalus annulatus
GACTACTTAGATTTAGATGCGTGTACGCAGAGGCATAACTAGGGTGGGGCACAAGTGCCCTGGGCGTCACTTGGACGGGAGCGCCGAGCCAGCCTAACATGTGCTCGGGGGCTTCCTGAGGACATAAGCGTAATACTATAGCGCCCCGCGTCGCTTGTAAAGGTCGCCCCTACAGGTTCAAAAATTTTGGACGCATGCCACCACACTTTTTTAACACCCCTTCTTCACTTTCTTCTCCCTTGGTACCATCCGTGAGGCTAGAGACTCCTTTTACTAATTAAATATTGCTCATTTCCTTCAGCAAACGAAACACAATATTCTGGGAGCCTGGGGCTCCTAGAAGCCTGTGGCTCATATAAGAAAAGAGCCCGTAGCTACTTGCTCATAATTAAGCCCATGAAAATTAATAAGATAAATAGGTAGATGTAAGCCTGTTTCCACTTAAGTACGATTTTGATCATGAACGTATACGTGTCCATGATCATAGAGAAAATGTTCTTTTTGGGGTTCTGTCTTCGCTTTATTTGTGGTCTGGCATCTCTTTGTATGTGTGCGCATATATACACATGGACAAATGCAATGATATCGGCGCGGTGAGAGGTTAAACCATTCTAACCTCCTTCTAGCTTCACCACTGAACTGATCGCTTGAAATTATCGTTTTTCTTCTCGTCCGGCCGAAACAACTTTTGTTCATCAACACGTATATAGCCCTAGTGATAATTGGAAAGGAAGAGCACTGCCCACGGTCTTGTTGCTGAAGAGCTGCGATCGAGAAGCTCTTTACCAACTCACCAGACAAATCAGTCTCTATGCTTGGCGAGTTTTCGTGGGCCGACGTGGGGAGTAAAGGATTAAATGAAAAAGCTACGTACAGGCTTTCCTACAATGTTCCATTCTTATCTTTTCCTAAACCTGAAACTTCTTCACACACTAACGATATTCCCTAGGATTTAACGTCTCAAAATCGCGATATGATCATGAGAGATGCCGTAGTGGAGGGCTCCGAAAATTCCGACCACCTGGAGTTCTTTAACGTCCACCTACATCTAAGTAAACGGGTCTCAAACATTTTCGTCTCCATCAAAAATGCGACCGCCGCAGTCAGGATTTGATCCCGCAACCTGCGGGTTAGCAGTCGAGTGCCATAACCAGTAGACCACTGTGGCGGGGCGTTCGCATACTGCTTTCTCCCATCAAGTTGTGTCACCTCTCCTCATTTTCCTCTGTGTACCGGTACTTTTCCCACGGCACTAATCCTGATCAGCATGCATATAAGGGGGTTGACTATAAAATGACGTACCCGAGTAATTTTTGGGAAGGCTTCGAGGTGTTTGCATCTTAATGTAGATTAGGAGGTGTAACGTGTGAACGCACTGTCGCTCCCCAAATTAACATTTGCGTTCCTAGTCTACCGGCAAAGTCGCCTTCTCGGAAATGCTTGCATCACGTGATCATTATGTCGGAGCATACGTCGACTGCCACGCCATGTCTCCAGGGGTGGGCCTCGCACATAATAGCACTAAAGAGATACAGGAAGTGGAACTGAAATGGCAAATTACCCTGTTGTGATCACATCCATTCCATTATTGCTGTGAATTTGGCTTTAACGAGAGAGAAAATTGCGACAAACCACAGAATATGTAATATGGACGTCAAAAAAATGTGAACAGCGGTAAGTATTAAAAACCGTATACTACGCGCCCTCCAGTCACCAACATTGATAGGTGCGCATCAGTCATATTTTGCGTCACTGCACATCTCCACGGCGATGACTGCATGTACGGCACACACTAGACCGTTGCTAAAGTGCTTGCCGCTCTTCGCGTTCCATATTTCAGGCCCATAGTACCAACATCTCTTAACGTTTCTCGTAATGATCACAAACGCAGTCCAGCCGTACTTTGTCGAGAGTTAGTCATCTTGATATCTTGCACATTCATTTTGTTTTGTTTTCTTGCTTTTGCTGGTGAGCATGTTGGCAATAACAGCATTACCCTTACCGTTAGCGTGATAGAAGGAGTTAAGGGAATAGCGTTATCGTGCCGCAAACGTTCGTGGCGTAGAGTGCCTTGTAGTTTAGCGGGATAGCGTTTACGTGCTTCAGCTTTGACAGTGGCGCCATCTTTTGGAGGGTGAATAACTTGAATAACTTGAATAACAGTGAAAAGAAAATAAAACGAAAATGTGTGCCTGTGTCACTGCGCGAAGCAGTGTTGCAAGTGTTTTTTTGTAAAAATAAAAGTAAATAAATTTGAATGACACAAAAAAACGTGAAAAAATTGGTGTTGCTGATTTGTTTACATCGATCTTCTAGTTAGGCCTAGAGACGTTAGAAATGGGAAGCTACCTAAAAACTCACGCTAACTTATCCGTAATACTCGGGTGATCGAATCTACCTGAAGGCAAGCTAAGCCATTTGAAACAGTCGTTTTCTGCAAACTAAGTGGATCTTTACACAACTATGTCAAAATCGCTTAAAAGCATGCGTTCGAAACCACCGCCATGTTTTATGTACACTACGTAAACAACACTTACACGGTAATGTTAAATCTGAAAAACAGCGTGTGCACGATGAGCGAAAGAGGGTACGTACGTTACTGCGCATGCGCACTTCGATCCCGCTATCCCGGTTAGCCCGCTATCCCGCTAAGCCATGTGAACCATAACTGTTTCATATTGAAACCATTTCATACATAACCATTTCATATTGAAAATTTCGAAAATATTTGGATGATGTGTTTTGTTTTGTGGTTATGTATCAACACATGCTGACTGCAGCGGTCCCATCAAAAAATAAATTGCTGTACATGAGTCTTAGCTGTGTAGCTCATGACCACACCAATTAAAAAAATGAAGAAAACTGTGATGAAGCGAGTCACTTGCGAGCCGCGGTTCATTACTGAGAGGTCTGTGGGCCACGTTTTCGAGACCCCTGTTCATATAGAGCAACCGAGGGCGGAAATGCGCGACCCGAGAGGACAGCTCATTTCGTATTGCCCCTCTGCCATCTTATATGGCAAATATAAAGGCGTTTTCTTTACAAACATTCTTCCCTGCCAAAATTAGCACTGTTGTCGCAAAATACACAATATATGCGACTACAGGTTTTGCCGGAACGAACTTGTGCATGCATTGTTAGCATTAATAAAAAAGTAGTGACCATAGTATGCAGATGCGATTTACGTAATAAATATTTCAAAAAAATTTTTTTATTGTGATGTATCCAAAACCAATAAGAACCGTTTACTTCCCTACTTTATCATTTTCTTTCATGCGGATGCGTGGAATTTACAAATTTGACGTGTTTGGTGTAAAGCGAGACGACAAGTGGCCCAATAGGTCCATTTCTTCTGTCACATTTTTCTAACCTTGTGGACTTTTTGTGTGTCATACGATGCGTGGACGTCCAAGGCGGCTTTAGTCCACTGTAGTAAACCATAATACAATCAATAAATTATATCGCTCAATCACTAGCCCCAAACAGCCAGATTTTTTTCACATAAAACATTATTAATGTTAAGAAAAAGAATCACTGTCATTACAATCATGAGTGACGCGGTAATATATTTGCCCCGGGCGCCGGCCTATCTAGTTACGCCTCTGCATGTACGTGGGTGTAAATTCACGTAAAATAACCCGAGATGATCGAAAGTTCAGGCACCCTTCATACCCCACAGGCACGTGCGTGCTGTAAGGCATAGTTTTTCCAGTCCAGTCCTCATCTACGGCACACCTCATTAACGTATCGTAGTTTCGGCACGTAAATCATCAGCGATGATTCTTACTAGTGCGTCATATCCCACGCAACTGTAACTGCGCACATATTTACAAAGGAGCTTTTTTTCAATAACATCAGTTGCAAGCTGACGCTCTATGCTATCTCCGTTCCTTTTTTCGTTTATGTAGATTACATCCTTAATATTTATTCTTTGCTGAAGATTGTTACTTGTTCTTTGACTAAAGCGGTGCACTCAGAATCTTTGCTGTTGTACCAGTTTTTCTTTTCGAAATGGAGCAAGTAATCTTTAGATGCTTTATTATTTCTTATTACGGAACCCATTATTTTAACAACAGAAGGGGCACCAGGGGTGTCTTTCAGTTAACTGCGGCACACCCTGGTTATACGAAACTCTGAACATATGTCTGTGCGTGCAACATTTGCACATATATTTCGCGTCATTTTATGACGTGTCGCTCAATAAAAAATTGCAAAACGGTCACCCTCTTTCCGCATGCTTCCCATAATGTTGATTCCCAGGTGCGTGGGATCTGCCGAATATTTTTTTTTCTACATGAGGGATGCTCTCTGCTTCGGAACGCAGTGGCGCTTTTGGTCGTTACAATAGACAGATTTAGGATAACGTGCGTAAAGCTTTGAGTTAGCGCTGCTCACCACTGCGTATGCGTTGCACGATAACCTCAAGTGGGTTCTTGTTGAGTGACTGAAATAGCGGGCGATCCCAAGTACCGCAGAGAGAACACTATTCTAAACTTCCTACTTACTTCTCTTCAGAAATAGAGTCATCCTGAGGAATTGCGGACCAAACACCACAATACAGTGATAGTAAGAGTTTAACAGTTCCATATGCGCAATCTTATGCCTCGAAATTGTTCAATAATACATTACAAGAGAGCTCAAGTGGCTTGACGACCGGGCTTATAGCTCAAGAAGCCACAAACCTCAAATGAAATAAAACCAAACGAAATTTTATTTCCACCATGTACAATATACAGATGGAGGAAAACGAAAACAAAAATGCTGCCGAGAAGTGGCTTGACTCGTTTGTAGCCCAAAGTAATCTATAGCATGTGGGCAACAGCGAAGAAAAACAGTTCACAAACGAAAAGATGAAAACATATGAAAACTCAGTCAAGGCCATACAAAGCTAAAAAGCTTCGAGACATTTGGTGGAGCGTTTGAAGCTGCTAGCAGCTCTGGTGTGATAAAGCCCTTTCTAGCGACCTTCTTGAACAATTAGCACCTTGGGAAACTGCCGTTGACTCACTCCCATAAGCGTGGAAAAGATGTATTAAGTGTTACGTACTGGAGGCCTCGAGTCCTTATAGGTAGAAGACAGGGGAGAGTCTAGTCCTGGTCTGCGCTGTGGTGCTGTGGGCGTATACGTCACGAATGGAATCACATTGTCCCTGTCTTAGTCACCTGATGTTCGAATAAACCTTTCTGCGAAACCCTTCGTTTCATGATGTGCTTGCCTGGTGGAAGAGCCCGGTGGATGTGCTGGCCCGGTGGCCCTGTTGCATTTCACTTGAATTGCTTGACGACATCCGACAGAAATACACCTATCACCTTCAGTCGATGAGCACCTCACGTAGTTCGCCAAACTGTATAATGACGTCGTGTGAAATGGGGGAAACATGTTATTATAATAACAATAATAATAATAGTAGCAGTATAACGTTCCAAAACAATCATATGATTATGCGAGACACCGTAGTGGAGTGCTCCGATTATTTAGACGACCTGAGGTTCTTTAACGTGCGCCTAAAACTAAGCACGCGGGCCTCAAGCACTTTCGCCTTCGTCGAAACGGCGACCACCGCAGCCGCATTTTCTACATTAAGCCATATAATAAATTAGCACCATGTTAGTTCGCGCGACTACTCTCTAGACGTGGCGGCCACATTTCTACTGACACAATCTGCTACAATCTCGTGTGCTCAGATTTAGAAGCACGTTAACTACACATCGCCGAAATATCAAGCCCTCCACTACGGTATCTCTCACATTCATATAGGTTTCTTGGATGCCAAACCACCAACAAGTATTATAATAAGTATAACCGCTTTCTGTGCATCCAGAAAAGCCCAAGTAGTAGAAAAATCTCGAAAACCACGGAGATGACAAGTTAGCCTAAGCTACAAGTTAAAAGAAACCTAGATCTCGAAATAGCGAAAATACCACCATTGAACTGTCCAGTCATTAAATGTATAACAACCACTTCAAGATAGGCCATCGGCTGAGCCTTTCGACATGATAAAAAATTTGTCCAGCTTTCACAGAGTCGTCAAAAGCTGGGGCGTAGCAGAGGTAGTCGCACTGGCTTGTCGGCAGGCTTGACTAGGCACACGTTCACTCACACGCTCATGCATAACATTTTCACGCGATCACATTTCGATTCACGAGGAGTGGCTAGACATCGATCGGATTCCATTGAGAATAACTTCGCAATCGCAGCACCAGGTAGCCTTTTTTTTCGTAAATAAGCAATTGGCATAATCTTCATAATGGCTTGGTCTTGATTACGTTGCATCTTAGGTTAACCTCAAAAATTAGCTAGTTAACCAAGTTAGTATTAGTTAGACTGATTCTTAATTAGTATTAGACTAAGCTCAACACATCTTACCTTATTTTGCTCAGCATAACTATTGACATACAATATTATCAGCTCGGCCTAATTAAGGTTTATAACAGTATGGTTTCATTAGCTTAGTTATTCGTAGCTAATTTGGTTGTACACGAACAATGCTTTATGAGGCCTACCTATGGTTACATTACTTTAGAGAGGCATAGTGGTTCTTCATTTTGCTTCATGCCATCGCCACGCCAGCATAATCATGGTTTCATCCTTACGTGGCAAGCCGAACAAACGGGCGGCAATCACAAGAAAAAAAAAAAGATTGTTTGGCTGCCTTTTCAACAGGACCGGTGCGGTCAGACAAATTTTCTTTATGATGCGTCAAATTATTCATCGTTGCCATAGAATAGATAGATAGATAGATTCATTGATATGTCGGGTTTAACGTCCCAAAACCACCATATGATTATGAGAGACGCCGTAGAGGAGGGCTCCGGAAATTTCGACCACCTGGGGTTCTTTAACGTGCACCCAAATCTGAGCACACGGGCCTACAACATTTCCGCCTCCATCGGAAATGCAGCCGCCGCAGCCGGGATTCGAACCCGCGACTTGCGGGTCAGCAGCCTAGTACCTTAGCCACTAGACCACCACGGCGGGGCGCCATAGAATAGGGGAACGACTAGCCTCTTCGACGTTACATCTCGCTGGTCTTATCTCTGTCGCCGTCGATGACGAAAGGCGGCAGACCAAGTCGAACTTTTTCCGTTTTTTTTTCTTGCCGTGACGAAATTCTTCACTGCGCGAGATATTCAAAAAGGTAAAGGTAACGTGTCACGTGGGGAAGACAGGTAAGCTGAACACCGATGTCCGTGAAAGCTGTATTTATGATTACGTGAAAATACTTGAATACAAAACATATATCTTTGTCCGTATAACAATCCTAAAGCTCGTGGTAATATACGAAAGTGTATACGTGTGACCAATGCAAGAACAATTTACGAGGTTGTTGTCAGTGATCGAAGCGCAGTCTTTTCGAGTGGTGATTCCCGGTCTCTGAAGAAGGAGGTGTATCAACATGCCAAGTGATATTTCACTCTAATGCTGAACCACTTGTTAGTATATCATGGTAGTCCTACGCCTAGGAAGCTCCTCGTCACAGATGGTTGCAAAAACTGTCACTGACTGTAATGCGCAAATTTTTGGTGACTCGCCTATGGTGATAGAAATGGGGCAGTTCTTTCATAAAAGGGTCTGTCAACGCAATGTCTTTCGCATTATATTCATATGGTTATTTCTGTGTTCAGGAGAGGGCACAAAGCGTAGACACCTTAGCGCAAAGAAACCAGTTCTGTTCTAGTCTTGAGGAAGACATGTCTTGATACAACGCCTGTTTATAGATTGTGCATCGCAAGGTTCCATGTTTCCCTTTCTGTCGTTTTGTTTTGTGTTTCTGAAATAGTTTCTTTTGTACTTGGCATCATGCATGCCACCAGACACTTGATTCGAAAGAGTGCAAGAGATACGTCAGCCAAATGCCGTAAAATCACAGCGCAACAAAGGTGAAGTTCATATTAGCTAAACGGTTTGACCCATGACATAGCCATGTCGCGGCACTAGACCAGGCCTGTGCCCCCCCCCCCTTCATCACCGAATTTTTTTCTCGTTATGGCATACTCATCGAAAAATCCCATATCAAAAAGGTATCGCCCCCCCCCTCCCCTAAAACATTTGCCTACGCCCTTGCGGCCGATGTGTCAATGACAGCTTAAATCACGCTCATTGGATAAAGTCGGAGCAATGTCATAATGATCGTTATAAAATTAAGAAACCCTAAAGCTTCGCCTTTAGAAGTTCAACGCGATAACGTTCTTCTGTTTCTAGTGCGTACTTTAAACACTTAAAGCATGAAACCTTTTGAATCAGTTATGCACCCTTTACATCGCCTTAAAGAAACAGGCGCGGTAGCGTGTGCACATTTTGTAGTGGGTTACCAGCTTCAAACCACGAAATAATTGGGATAATCATATGTTCAACATTGCAACAGGATGAAAAGGTGGGCTAGTTGGTAATTCATAATTGTTCAGTGAACTCGGAGCGTGGGGGGTAAACACAGACACAAAGCAATGAAAAGGCACACACACAGCACGAGCGCTCAACTAACTGGTTTATTCTCACGTTCGAAGGGCATAAGTACGCAAGGGTGCGCATGTCAACAGAAATAAGATGATAGTGGGAGCAGCAAGCATGGCGTTAATTCGAAGCACTTGTCCACAAATTGTCTATATTGTCGCGCGTGAACAAGAGGGACTTCAGGTAAAGAATACCGCGTAGTCACAGAGGCGCAGGTCAGGGACACCACAATCCAAAAAAAAACAAAAGCCTCGGCGAGAGCGCGCTAGCCCAACAACTTCTTCCTCCTTTTTCTCCTCGATGCGGGCTCGTGCTCGCCGCAGTTCATGGCCAGGTGGCATTATTCCCCCACTGAAAAAAAAACATCGCCCCGATGCTCGCGCGAATGGTAGTGGATAAGCGGAAGTAAAGCAGACATGCACACTGTGGGCACACTCAAGAAAAAACAACAACAAAAGAACAAGGCTGAGGCACGGTCCCACTAACGTACGAAGTACGGCTTGAGCCGTACAACGTGAACAATCTCTGGGTAGTGCTTTCGACGCTGGGGTGACATGGTTCCATATGGAACCACCTCATAATTCACGTCACTGATGCGACGCACTACTTTGTAGGGTCCAAAGTAGCGACTCAGGAGCTTTTCGGACAACCCTTGGCGGCGAACCGGAGTCCATACCCAAACTAGATCTTCTGGGTGGTATTCGACCTGTCGATGGCGAAGATTGTAGCGGCGTGCATCTGCAGTTTGTTGTTGCGTGATATGCAGGCGTGCCAACTGTCGAGCTTCTTCGGCAAACTGAGCAAGCTGCTCAGCGTCAGGTGTGAGCGACCCGTCGTAATCGTGTGGCAACATAGCGTCCAACATGGTCTGGACCTCACGCCCATAGACGAGACGGAACGGTGTGAATCGTGTCGTTTCTTGGATGGCAGTGTTGTAGGCGAATGTTACGTATGGAAGGACCTGATCCCACGTCTTGTGTTGAACGTCTACATACATGGACAACATATCGGCGATGGTCTTGTTAAGTCGTTCCGTCAGGCCGTTAGTCTGCGGATGATACGCCGTCGTCTTGCGATGGCTCGTGAAGCTTAGCTTGAATACATCGTCAATGAGCTGAGCCGTGAAAGCTGTTCCGCGATCAGTGATGACGCAAGACGGGGCGCCATGGCGAAGAACGATCTGTTCGACGAAAAACTGGGCAACATCGGAAGCTGTAGCTCGTTGCAGGGCTCTTGTCTCGGCGTATCTCGTTAGATAATCTGTCGCTACAACTATCCATTTGTTACCGGCAGATGACAGAGGAAACGGCCCCAGTAAATCCATGCCTATTTGATCGAACGGCGACCTTGGTGGTGTGATTGGTTGCAGCAGGCCTGCAGGCTTCAGTGGCGGAGATTTGCGGCGTTGACATTCACGGCAGCTTTTCACATATCTCTTGACGTACATAGCAAGTCTCGGCCAGTAGTACGCCTGTTGAACTCTGGCGAGAGTTCGTGAAGAACCTAGATGCCCGGATGTGGGTTCGTCGTGGCAGGCCAGAAGAATGTCGTCTCGCATGTCAGATGGGACCACTAGCAAGTAGGCTTTCCCATTGCCGTTCGAGTTTGATTTATACAAGACACCGTTCCGCAGGCAGAACGAAGAGAGATTGCGAGAGATGTGCCGAGGTACGGGTGTGTTGCGTCCTTCTAGTTGGTCAATGATTGCGCGAATCTCGACGTCATCGTGTTGTCGTGCGATCAAGTCTGTTGCAGTGAGGACTCCGAGGAAGCCGCAGTCATCGTCATTGTCGGGATCACAAACTCCAGTAGGTGCACGTGACAAGGAATCAGCATCTTCGTGCTTGCGGCCTGATTTATAGACAATGGTAAGGTCAAACTCTTGCAAACGAAGGCTCCATCGTGCCAGACGCCCAGACGGGTCTCGTAAATTGGCTAACCAGCACAATGAGTGATGATCAGTAACTACTTTAAAGTGACGACCGTAGAGGTAAGGCCTGAATTTCATAGTGGCCCACACTACTGCTAGGCACTCTTTCTCCGAGGTGGAATAGTTCATCTCGGCGCGAGACAGGGCACGGCTGGCGTAAGCTATCACGCGCTCGGTGCCTTCTTGATGTTGGACAAGCACGGCGCCGAGACCTACATTGCTCGCGTCGGTATGAACTTCCGTGGCAGCATCCTCGTCGAAGTGAGCAAGAACTGGTGGTGCCTGCATACGCTCACGTAGATCGATAAAAGCCGCGTTCTGTTCTTCATTCCAAACGAATGGTACGTCGTCACGTGTGAGACGAGTCAGAGGCTCGGCAATTCTAGAAAAATTGGCGATGAAGCGACGATAGTAGGCGCACAGACCGAGGAAGCGGCGTACTGCTTTCTTGTCACGGGGAACGGGAAAGGAGGCTACGGCGGTTGTCTTGTCGGGGTCAGGTCGAACACCGTCTGCGCTCACAACATGCCCCAGAAATTTAAGTTCTTTATAGCCAAAGTGGCATTTTTCTGGCTTCAGCGTGAGGTTCGCAGAGTGGAGTGCTTCCAGAACAGCCTGCAGACGTTTCAAGTGTTCCTCGAAAGTGACCGAAAATACGACGACATCATCGAGATAAACTAAGCAGGTGTTCCACTTCAGACCGGTAAGAACAGTGTCCATCATTCTTTGGAATGTCGCTGGTGCAGAACACAGGCCGAAGGGAAGCACCTTGAATTCATACAGGCCGTCCGGTGTAACAAAAGCAGTTTTTTCTCGGTCTCTTTCATCAACCTCAATCTGCCAGTATCCGCTTTTCAAGTCTATGGATGAAAAATACCTTGCTCGCCGTAGTCTGTCTAGTGAATCATCGATGCGTGGCAGAGGATACACGTCTTTTTTTGTCACGTCGTTCAGCTTTCTGTAGTCCACGCAGAAACGCAACGTTCCGTCCTTTTTCTTTACAAGAACGACTGGCGATGACCATGGACTATTGGACGGCTGTATAACATCATCCTGAAGCATCTCTTCGACTTGAGCATTGATCGCGTCACGTTCTTTGGCAGAAACTCGGTAGGGTTGTTGCTTTATGGGCGAGACATCGGTGTGTATAATAATCCGGTGTTTCATAAGGGGCGTTTGACGCACCTTTGAGGACGAAGCGAAACACTCTTGAAATTCAAGCAACAGCTCCTGCAGCGCTGCGCGTTCTTTCTGCGTGAGGCTCGAATTGATGTCCACCTTTTCAAGAGCCTTAGAAACGCCGGTCGATGTCGATTGTAGCCCACTATTTATTGATGCGGCAGAAAAACATTCAGCAACGTCTTCGATGGGGTAGGCGAAAGCGATAGCGGTGCGTCGAAACAGGTGCCGCTGCTCATTACTAAAATTTGTCACAAGCAGCGTGGCACGTCTGTCGTGAAGCGTAATGAGGCTGCGGGCTGCGCAGACACCTATGCTAAACAAAAGTGTCAAGTTGCCTTCGGCGACTGCCTCACCGTCACGTATCTCGTCACACACGACTTCAACCAGGATGCTTGAACGTGGAGGCAACGTGATTATGTCGGCCGAAACACGAAGCGAACTGAGATGGCTGTCATCAGGCTTTTCTGCTTTGTCTGTAGAGAACGTCACTGTGCGCTGTCGGAGGTCAATGATAGCACCGTATTCACGTAAAAAGTCGACGCCTAGGATGAGGTCTCGGGAGCATTCAGGAAGTATAAGGCAGCTGCAGAGAAATGTGCGTTTGCGAATGCCGACTCTAATCGTGCAGATACCGAGAGGGGTGACGACGTGCCCGCCGGCTGTACGGATTTGTGTCCCGTACCACGGCGTACCCACTTTCTTGAGATGCGTCGCCAGTTTTCTGCTCATGATGGAGTAGTCGGCCCCTGTGTCTAATAAAGCTGTAATATCGTGGCGGCCGTCGAGCACTACAGGTATATCTAGGGAAAGTCGGCTTTCTGATTCGGGAGCTGTCGTCGTTGAACCACTGCTGGTACGTACTCGCATGGATTGGGGCCCTTGTTCGTGTCGTTTATCAGCGGCCCCGCCCCCGAAGGTCGCTGTCGTTAGTTTTCCCGCCTAGGGCTGAGCGGCCGTGCTGGCGCCGCCCCTGGGTAGTTCGGGACACTTGACGAAGACCTTCTTGGAGATGGTGATCGTGACTGGCGCCGCGGGAGCAGTGGCATGCGCTGCTCGGACAGGTACTCCTCAATCGCTCTGGGTCTTTCGCCAAATCTTGGCCTGGGTGAGTCGACGGCGAAACCCTGAAGTCCGAGGCGACGGTACTGGCATTCGCGGTACACGTGTCCGGCTTCGCCACAGTGGTAGCACAGCGGCCGCCTGTCCGGTGTGCGCCATACGTCCGATTTCCGCGGGAGGAGCTGCCGATTCTCGAAATGCTGGACTGGTTGAACTGCTGGGAGTGGATCGCGATGTGCAGGGTGTACGAAACGGCGTGGAGGAGCGTAACGACTCGCAGCTTCGGCGTACGATGCAGGAGCGACGTAACAGCTCACAGCCTCGGCATAAGATGCACGGTGAGGCTCGATCGGTACAGGTGGGGAAGCATCGTTGGACAGCGGGACTTGCAAAGCCTGCTGTACTTCACTCCTGATGAGGCTGGAGATGGATCCCGCAGCAGGTGGAGGCGGCCCATGAATCTTCTGCAGCTCGTCGCGTACCACCGATCTGATGAGGTCGCAGAGAGCTTCGAGATTGACGTTACTCCCCGCAACTCCAATCTGGTCCACCGGCGAGGCAACATTCACGTGGCGGTCGTACACAGCTGATCGCTGCTGCAGCATGTTTTCCATTGTCGTTGCTTCAGTTAAAAACTCTGCCACAGTATTCGGGGGACTTCGCACGAGACCAGCGAAGAGTTGCTCCTTAACTCCTCGCATTAGGTGGCGCAACTTCTTGTCTTCTCCCATACCTGGGTCAGCGCGACGGAAAAGGCTCGTCATGTCCTCCACGTACGCCATCACGCTCTCGTTCGGCATTTGGATGCGTGATTGGATGGCCCGTTCCGCTCGTTCACGGCGATGGGGGTCAGCGTAACTTGCTAGCAGCTGACGGCAAAACATCGTCCACGACGAGAAGGGTTCGCGGTTCTCGTACCAAGTACGAGCTCCGTCCTCAAGGCTGAAATATACATTCCGCAGCTTGTTGGCGTCGGTCCACTCGTTGAAAGCCGCAACGCGTTCAAAGTGAGCCAACCAGTCCACAACATCCTCCAACATGGAGCCGCGGAACACCTTCGGCACTCGTGGCTTCTGCAGCGTGTAATTAGCCATCGGAATATTTTCCGTACCGCTCTGGGGTGGTGCAGTTGATGCCATCTCCGGTAGAGGTTCACGCTCGGGGGACAATCCTCGGATTCTCCGGCTGGCCCGGTGGACAGGTGTTGCGACTGCGGGTATAGGGCTCCCAGGAGGCGTTTGGATCATTGACTGGGAATACCCAGCGACTCCACCAGTTGTCGCGCGTGAACAAGAGGGACTTCAGGTAAAGAATACCGCGTAGTCACAGAGGCGCAGGTCAGGGACACCACAATCCAAAAAAAAACAAAAGCCTCGGCGAGAGCGCGCTAGCCCAACAACTTCTTCCTCCTTTTTCTCCTCGATGCGGGCTCGTGCTCGCCGCAGTTCATGGCCAGGTGGCAATATAGTTAAACTCACAGTCAAGTAGTGGTAATGACAGATGGCTGATACATTGATTTTTATTTCTAGAAATGTGGTATGCTTCAGAGATTTCACGCGTGGTTTGAAACGATTGCCGGAAAAGTACACTTGTTTTTTTCAAACAACGGTTGACACTTGCAGGAGTTACAACGTTAAGCTAAAACGGAAAAAGGACTACCTTTCAAGGAGCTCAAATGCTCCCAGGCGTATATTCAAACATCGGCTGGTTTGGCCGATGTACATGCGACCGCACGTTAGCGGTATGCTATACACCACTCCTAAAAAACACTTAAACTCTTTTGCATGTTTCTGCAAACTTCCTCCGCGCTTTGACGTGCCCTGCGCCCTCCTATGCACCATGGTGCATATATGGCCCAATTTATTGAGCGCAGAGACAAACGCGTGGCCGTCATCTCTTAGATTCATAAAATGGCGCATGGACTGAAAAGTGTGGGGAACCGATTTGGTGTGCGCGTCGTTTTTTTTGCTCCCAATAAATTGGGCCGTATATGTGCCATGGTGCATAGGAGGGCGCAGGGTGCGTCAAAAAGCAGAGGATGTTTGCATAAACATGCAAAAAAGCTTGTTAAGTGTTATTTGGGAGTGGTGTATAGCATACCGCTGACGTGCGGTCGCATGTACATCGGCCAAACCAGCCGATGTTTGAATATACGCCTCAGGGAGCGTTTAAGCTCTTTGAAAGGTATTTATTTTTCTGTTTTAGCTTCACATTGCAATTCCTGCAAGTGTCAACCGTTGTTTGAAAAAAACAAGTGTACATTGCGGCATCCGCTTCAAACCACGCGTGAAATCTCTGAAGCATATCACATCTCTAGAAATAAGAATCAATGTATCAGCCGTCTGTCATTACCACTCCTTGACTGTGAGTTTAACTATATAGATAAATCATAGACAAGTGTTACGAATGAACGCCACGCTTGCTGCTCCCACTATGATCTTATTCCTGTTGACATGCGCACCCTTGTGTACTTTTATGTCCTTCGAACGTGAGAATAAACCAGTTGTTAGTTGAGCGCTCGTACTGTGTGCTCCTCTTTGCTTCGTGTCTGTGTTTACTCCCGCGCTCACAGTTCACTGAACAATCATGTTCTACGCCCGATTTCCATGGGTGCTTGTACAGACGGGCCCATTGTTAAAGGGAACACCCGCGTGAGCAGCATATTTAGATTTCGCTATCTTACGGAATCATAGCGGCTTGGATATGCGTAAGACTATCGGTGGTTAAAAGTTTCGACTCCTTTTCAGAGACTATTGACTTGCATGATTGTTTCTTAATCCACTTGCTTTTAGAGGGCCAGGATAATTGATGGTGTGCATTCGAGCGTTCCCTTCAACTGCGAACTATACTGTACCATGCATCATTACTGCAATATTTCATGTTATACTATGAAGCATCTACACAAGACGTGCGTGTTTCTAAAGCATGTCACTTTTACTGGATTTCCAAACAGAGGAAGTTATTCTCAATATATTCCTGAGCTGATATTGTTACGGGGAAATAACTTTACTTTATAAAACGAGGAATAAACTCGGTGGTGGACAAGATGGCGCCCAGTTGGCTCGCAGATCTGCCAACATCGTCCTCCTCTTTGTCTTCTTCGTCGTTCTCATCCTACCGTTACAATATTGGGTGTGTGGTAGAAAATCCGCTTGCCACGCGTGCAACGTGGGTTCGATCCCCACTTTTGCCCTAGGTTTTCTTGATATTTTCTTATTTGCGCCTCTTTCAATTTTTAGCGCCACATAAAGCGATACGCTTTCGCTAACAACCAATGACAGCGGAGCCAAGACCGACGTCATAATTTGTGCGAAACGAGCGCTTAATGCTATCGTGCAAATGGGAGTTAATGGCTGAAACGTTACGGTGGCAAATTTTACGGGCGAGGGTTTGACCATTTCTTTATTTATTCGAAAGCACGGAAGGAAAATAGAGGGAAAAGAAAGGCAGGGAGGTTAACCAGCCTATAGGCAGCTGGTTTGCTACACTGCGCATGGGAGAGGGATGGGGGAGGTGAAAGAGAACAGAAAGAGAGCACGAAGCCATAACTATAACCATAGGGCACATCGAGGATGAACGCTGTTGTCTTTAGTTTTCCAGCCCAAATGCGCACCGCAAAAAAAAAATCTATTTTCATAAAGACCATTTTCACGCTTCTTCGTTGTGTGACTGGATATGGGGTCGCGACAGTGTCAACATATCCAATCGCACCGTGGCAGAAGCGGGACAAAAAGCGGGCACCACTGAAGCACTGCCAAAATTCATCGCCCCTCTTATCACCCTGGAGGAAGTTAAACTAATACGTTTATTTCCCTGTATTCCCTCCAATGACGGAATGAAAAAGATTACCTGCAGGATTTCTGCACAGTAGAGCCTAGTTACAAACAATTCGCTACAATAAAGGATGTGAAGCGGTCGTATTTCATAGGTTCATTGCGATACCAGCTGCCTCGGCGAACAGGTTCACTTCGCTTCCACGTTTCCTGTACACAGAGAAAGTACCAAGAAAGGCAATTGCATATGCGAACGTAAGACAAAGAACATAGGATAACTTTAATGACAAAAACGAACTACCTACGGAGACTTCGACGGCTAGCAAACGATGTCAGTAAAGGTGTACACAAACGTAGATTTGCCCTTTTGAGGTGTCAGAGATGGTGCGCTGCTGCCATGTACTCCTCACTAGCCAGCAATTGCGTAGACGGAGGAGAAGGTGTTTGAAGTTCTTTCGAAATTTTCAAGTTTTGTATGTATATACACGCACATATAAAATGAACGCATGAGCATACATGGGATGCGTATGAATACTCTAGCCATTTCGCTCGGTGACTGCGGCGAAAGTCTGCCGCGACGGCCGCGCGGACGCGTGGAACAGACGGCGAAACGGCGAAGCCAAGCAGACGCGGAAACGCGATAAAGCACGCCTGTACGTAGTTGCCACAGCAACAACAGATATTTTCCATCGGCTGCATTGCCGCTGGCTTGCGTTTCGTTCCTTGAATTCCCGGCGCTCGCCACTTTCCTATAAAACAAACAAAAAATGTCGCAGGCTGATAAGATGCTTGCCATTCTTGAGTGGAAGTGGCGGGAGCACGTCGATAATACAATCAAGAGGCATGCAAGATTTCAGGACTATTTCTTCAAGTGAAAGGACACTGTTTGAACACGTTTTCTTCTTTAGTATACTCTGCTTTCCTGATCAGCATAATATCTGATCGTTGTTTTACGTTCCAAAACCACGAGATTATTTTGAAAGACGCTGCAGTGGACGGCTCCAGAAATTTTGACCATCTGGTGTTCATTAACATGCACTGACACCGGAGTGTTCACGGCCCGCTGCCATTTCACCTCCACAAAAATGTGACTACCCCGGCCGGGATCGAACCCGCAGCCTTTGGGTGAGCAGCCGAGCTCCATAACCACTACTCCAAAGCGGCGATCTCCTTATCAGCGTATTTTTGTTGGGAATATTAAACCATGACACACTATTTTTGTTGCCGCAATGCCACTTCACGCTGTTCAAAGAGTAAACCCTAAGAGGCTACGTTCAGGCATGGACACATGCATGTCGTCTTTACTGCTGACTTATCCGAAAAAAGGTACCTATGTGAACGCTAATATACAACAGAGTTAATGAAAAAAAAACGAGAAAGAAAATTGAACGATAACAAGCTCTTTTCCTGCCTATAGATTCACTGAGCCAACTGTTCGAAGCTCACTATGGACTGCACTCCGCACAGTGTTCGTAAGCCAAACCCAATGATGGTTTGTCAAACTAATGAACAGATCAAGTACGCATTGCTTGTCTGCTTCAAGATTGGAACCAATCTTTCGATGCTCGTTGATCGCTGGAAAAAGAAAAAGAATGCTAGCGCTGCATCGTAGTCTGCCGTCTGCCTGCGGTCCCGTATCACATGAGCACGTCCCGACCGCTTTCTCGTCGATGTTTTTTGTTTCTTTTTTTATATCGCTACCGATCTGCAATCGCTTAACGCCCATCTTAGTCACCGATAGCTTGTTCAAGCGACCTTCCTTCGTGACCAGCATTTGATCATGCCTTGAACCTACATTTGAAGACACTAAAAACGCAGCGCGTTTGGAGGCAGTAATGTGATAATGTTTCGATTTCGCGAACTTTATACCGAGGCTGGCAAAAATTAGGCAGTGCAGTTGTCTTACAGCAGAATGAAAATTTTATTATTTCTGTTTAAGCTCTTAAAATTTTTGAATTGCAGATTTCTCTCTAGAGTCACTATTACAATGTTCCTTGGGCACTTTTTGTGAATTGGGTAGCTTGGCGGACTGCAAAAATATTCTGGCATGCTCCATATGGCTGGGTTCGTATCCCGGCTGCGGCGGCTGCATTTCCGATGGAGGCGGAAATGTTGTAGGCCCGTGTACTCAGATTTGGGTGCACGTTAAAGAACCCCAGGTGGTCTAAATTTCCGGAGCCCTCCACTACGGCGTCTCTCATAATCATATAGTGGTTTTGGGACGTTAAACCCCACATATCAATCAATCAATCAATCAATCCATATGGCTCAGAAGCATACTGCGCTAATTGGAGACGTGTAGTGCTCACGTATAATTCTTTTTCATTTCTTGGCAATTTCAGCTAAAGCACCCTGTAGATGTGGGAAGATGTAAAATACAGGGCGCAGCACACCACAATCATGCGTATCAAGAACAAGTTAAAGGCACATGGTGGACACGCGGAAACTGCGCCGCTGTTCAATGAGATACCTTGAGAGATAGCACTTATCAGATTTATCGACGCCGTGCCAACGTACGTCGCGAAAGATTGCACTCTGCAAACAAACTTATACAAAAAACGGCAACAAAAAAGAACACTTTTTTGACAGATTCTAGGAATGGTTGTTTTAATATGCAAGCACGCTGGAAAGTTTACCAGCGTTTTCGTTTAGGCTCTTAGAAGCCGCTTTCAACTTAAGAAATAAAAATTTATCTCACCGTTCGTGCTTATAGTGCGAAGTGAATTCCACTTTCAATAACGTCGCCCTAAATGATTTGAAGGTATGCGCGATGGTTAACGTGCCTAGATATCGGCCGAAGAATAGAGTGCACAGGCCCGTCGTGATTATTGAACCGGTACCAAAACGCATTGTTGGTTTGAGCGATGTACAGCAACTTGCAAATGAAGCACTCACGCATATAAACTACATGACCTGTCTGACAAAAAAAAAAAACACTACAAATTTTATAGCTGAAATCATTGGTGGCGCCTTTAGCCACAGTGGTATTCATCTGATTTCATGCCTTGCGTTAAAGATTGCAACCTTATTGGCAAATTTTCAAGGTGTTTCAGCGCGCGAACAAAGGAAAAAAGGACAGGGTAGACAGAAAGAGCGCTGACTTCCAACTAACTTTATTTCGCAGAGTGGCAAGAATTTATACGTCTAAGAATGAAGATTACAGAGCATGAAGGTAAAAAACAAGCCCAATCTACACACCAGTAACAGCACGTGTGACAGGTCCTCTAATGCCTCAAAGCCCAGCCAGGTAATCACATTCAGCCTGGGATAAAGCAATCGATGAAGTGCTTACGCATTTATCTCCTAGCACGTGTATTTTTTCGGCTTCGATAATTTCTCGGGTAAGTTGCTCCCTGTGCCCTGCCAATATAGAGCACTGATCAAAGAGGGGGGTGCACCCACAATCTCGGCAATGAATGCCAAGATGCCCTTGTACCACATTGTGCACATTATTTCGGTGTTCTCGCAGGCGGTCGTTTATGCACCTACCGGTTTGGCCGACATAGACGCACCCACACGTCAGTGGAATTAAGTATACGACTCCCACTGCGCATGGGACGTAGCATGTCCTGTGCGCGACAGAGCACGCGGCAGAAGTTGCGCGAGGTGTATTTACCCGTTTGCAAAGCTTCTGCAATTTTTCCGGTGCTGAAAAAACAACAAGAACGTTGGCGTCTCGAGCAATCTTTTTTAGCCTGTGTGAGACGTCGTGCACGTAAGGCAGTACGACAGGCCGGCTCTTTCTGACGCTGTCGCGCTTATCTGGTTTGTTGCCTCGCTTCACGACAGTGACCAGCTTTTCCGCCACTGAAACGAGAACGTGTGCGGTGTAACCGGCTTTGCTGAGGCGCTCCACTTGTAGAGCAAAGCTGCGGTGTACCATGTGGGGGCAAGACTTCTTTAAGGCGTTGGCAAGGCAGAGGTTAGCAATGCCCCGCTTGATCAATTTTGAGTGCGCTGAGCCTAAAGGCAGAAGTGGCTTGCCGCTTCTTGGTTAATACATCCAGCAAACATGTCGGGGTTCTAGCAAAAGCTTCAAATCTAGAAATTTCAGGTTGTTATCAGTGGGTGATTCATACGTTAAAACTAATGGTTTCAGGCACTCTCGGAAAACAGTCAACACGTCAGATTGATTGATTGATATATGGGGTTTAACGTCCCAAAACCACTGTATGATTATGAGAGACGCCGTAGTGGAGGGCTCCGGAAATTTAGACCATCTGGTGTTGTTTAACGTGCACCCAAATCTGAGCACACGGGCCTACAACATTTCCGCCTCCATCGGAAATGCAGCCGCCGCAGCCGGGATTCGAACCCGCGCCCTGCGGGTCAGCAGCTGAGTACCTTAGCCACTAGACCACCGCGGCGGGGCAGTCAACACGTCAGAGGAAATGGTCGGAAAATTCTGACTGTCACATTTCAACAACACTAAATAATCATCAACAAAACGGCAGATTTTAAAAACCACAGAGTCATCAAGTTTGTTTGACAAGACACGATCCTGATGTGCTAGAAATATGTCACTGAGAATGGGTGCCAAGCATGAACCAATTCATACTCCACTCTTTTGTAAGTAGTTTTTGTCATCCCATGATACAAAAGTGGCCTTCAAATAAAAGCTGAGTAACTCTAATAAGCTGCTGTTATGAATTCCAGTGCGCGTTTGGAACGCTGATGATCCGAAGTTGTCTATGGATTCCTGTACACATTTTAGTAGTTGATCGTGCGGCAAAGAGTAATACAAGTCCTTAATATCCACAGACATTGCCTGGAGTCCTGTGTTAGTTCGCCTAATAATGTCAATAACAGCGTCAGAGTTTTTGACCAAAAAAGGGTCGTCCATTGTTAAATTTTTTAGCTTTTCTTGCAAGAAAAGTGCTACCGACTTTTGCCAGGTCCCCCTTTCTGTTACAATGACCCGCAAAGGGCAGTCAATTTTGTGCGTTTTCGCAGAAAAAAACAATTCAAGGCTAAGCTTTTTGCAGCTATCTATTGCCTTTAAAAGCTTCTGAAGCTCCAGATCCCCGGCAAGAGTTTTCGCACGCTTCTTAAGCTTATTCAGACAAATTTTATCACTCTCGTTGAAAAGAGACTGCATTGCCTGTATGGCCCTCACCTTAAACATTGAACGAGGAAGAACCGCAAAACCACCCTCCTTGTCAGCCTGCAGAAGCGACAAGGAATGTGCCTTTAGGTACGCGACAGTGCCTCCTGTATTGACAAGTTTGTTCGAGGACTTACATCTCGATAGCACCTGCACGCCTTGGGCAACACATCTATCTCATTCAAAGTCAGGAGCACGACGAGCGACTTGCCTGACAAGAGTGAGGAGCTCGTGTGGTGTTCTTGAAGGTGCCACTGCGTACTTTGGTCCGAGGCATAGGGTGTGCTTAACGTTGTCGGGAAGAAAAGCATCCCCGAGAACATGCACAAGGTCCCTAGCAGCTGGAAACTTCCTTTGTGTGATGGCCCGCAGGTAACTGAGCGTCTGACGCCACATGAACTCGACGTTTCGGTCTACGAGGCTTGAGAGTTCACGACACTTCTTTTGTTTAACTGCTGTGCGTTCGTTCCCTAGGATTCGTAGTTGCAGGGCTTGACGGTACAGGCGAGCTTGCCGAAGTCATTCTGAGCGTAGAATCTTGGAAACTCTTAAACCATGGCCAATCGAGGGAGTGAGGCCACCAAACAACGCCTTGACTTCGGGAAGAAGTATGTTTAGCCGGATGCAGTACGCCAAAGAGCGTGTGCGGCAAGCTGCCACACTGATTAGACTGACGAGAAGAGAAGGGCTTGTAGAAGAGGAGATATAGATGTCCGATGTACTAGAAATGTAACTCACAAGAGTGGAAGCTTGGGCTAGTTGGTGCGTAGTCATATTTGCAAGTTGTTTCAGCGCGTGAACAAAGGAAAAAGGACAGGGTAGACAGAAAGAGCGCTGACTTCCAACTAACATTATTTCGCAGAGTGGCAAGAGTTTATACGTCTAAAAATGAAGATTACAGAGCATGAAGGTAAAAAACAAGCCCAATCTACACACCAGTAACAGCACGTGTGACAGGTCCTCTAATGCCTCAAAGCCCAGCCAGGTAATCAAGTTCAGCCTGGGATAAAGCAATCGATGAAGTGCTTACGCATTTATCTCCTAGCACGTGTATTTTTTTCGGCTTCGATAATTTCTCGGGTAAGTTGCTCCCTGTGCCCTGCCAATATAGAGCACTGATCGGAGAGGGGGGTGCACCCACAATATCGGCAATGAATGCCAAGATGCCCTTGTACCACATTGTGCACATTGTTTCGGTGTTCTCGCAGGCGGTCGTTTATGCACCTGCCGGTTTGGCCAACATAGACGCACCCACACGTCAGTGGAATTAAATATACGACTCCCACTGCGCATGGGACGTAGCATGTCCTGTGCGCGACGGAGCACGCGGCAGAAGTTGCGCGAGGTGTATTTACCCGTTTGCGAAGATTCTGCAATTTTTCCTGTGCTGAAAAAACAACAAGAACGTTCGCGTCTCGAGCAATCTTTTTTAGCCTGTGTGAGACGTCGTGCACGTAAGGCAGTACGACAGGCCGGCTCTTTCTGACGCTGTCGCGCTTATCTGGTTTGTTGCCTCGCTTCACGACAGTGACCAGCTTTTCCGCAACTGAAACGAGAACGTGTGCGGTGTAACCGGCTTTGCTGAGGCGCTCCACTTGTAGAGCAAAGCTGCGGTGTACCATGTGGGGGCAAGACTTCTTTAAGGCGTTGGCAAGGCAGAGGTTAGCAATGCCCCGCTTGATCAATTTTGAATGCGCTTCCGAAACGCCCCATCGAGTCATTGTGGGATCCGCCTGGGTACGGCCACGGCGTATTTTCGCCCATTTCGTTATCCCGTCTACTTTTCCCAGTGGCACCCACCGGAAACATATAGAAAGAACCCTTGCTTTTCCACGTTGACAGACCGTTTTGTCTCACGTTACGATCCCTCACACTTTTCCCCCTGGGCTCATTTGTGCGGGGAGGGGAGTCATCTGTAGCGCCACCATGATCGCCCTACTTGATCATCATTATTTCCTAGCCACAGTATCGCTCCCCTCGCGCAACTCATGCGTAGCTCGAGGCGTGAACTGCAAGCAAACGAGTCCACAATCCAGGTGGTCTGGACGCCAGCAGCCGCAGTCACTCTGCTCCAGAATTTCGAGATAAGTGGCGAGATCGACCCGGCCACGCCAGCGGCCTTAACGTCTTTCACTTTCTTCGCTTCTTGCTGTATCGGTCACGCCCACACACCCACTGTTGTCGGGTCGGTAAAACGACTGCAGTCACTCAAACGGCAATAATATGCGACGTATTCATGACACCCATGGTAAGTGAATAGACAGATGTAGTAAGAGACAGGCACCTTCAGTTTATCTGCAACGTGTTGAAAAAAAAAAGAAACGAAGAAAAGCCTTCGCTGATCCTTAATCTTGGAAGACAACGACCAGACTGGCACAGGCCTTACAGTTTCATACAATATTATTATTGTATAAAACTCTATGGCACAGGCAGTGTTGCACGCGCTTGGAGAAAAAGAGAGGTTAATGAAAAAGAAAAAAATGAGAACGCTATTATCTGAAGGACATGGACCCACTTCCAATGTTAATTAGCGCGGCTAGGGGCTTCCAGCTTGCAGAACAGTGCCTCTGGACTGTTTCTGCAGACACAGAACAGAATACCAGGAGACTCATCATTATCATCATCATCTCATATTAGCAGTGCTGCTTATTTGTTTCACGTTGATTGATATGAGGGGTTTTAACGTCCCAAAACCACCATATGAATATGAGAGAAGCCGTGGTGAAGGGCTCCGGACGCCCTGGGGTTCGTTAACGTGCACCCAAATCTGAGCACACGGGCCTACGGCATTTTCGCCTCCATCGAAAATGCAGTCGCCACAGCTGGATCCCGCGAACTGCGGGTCAGAAGCCGAGTGCATCAGACCACTGCGGCGGGGCTTATTTGTTTCACACACACGCAGGTTCTTTAAAATGAGCATTGCTTGTAGATTGCAGTTCCAACAAAAAATGACACCTAGTAAAGTGACATTTCTGTTTTGTTAAATGTTCACAATATCACCAATTTATTACATGACACACAATCAGCTACGAGTGTGGTAATAAGTACTACGAGTTCCCCAACACTGCGTTTCGCCTTATCCTCCGATAACATACCGTGGCGAACAGCGCTTGCAGGCGCGAAATATGTAGCGCGATAGATAGCTTAGCGATGTGCTCACTGATAGCAGGCGTAAAAGCGTGTGCACGAAGCAAACATGGCCACAGGATTCACGAAAGATCAGCGAGCATAGTACTTCCAACCGTTGTCGCGTTTTTTTTTTATCGAGAATAGATGGGTGGCCAGGGGTTGCCCTTGCACAGCACATCGTTTCCGTGTGCACTGAGGCAAAGGCTCGCAATCAAATGGTATCCGTATCATCCTGCTGCCCGTTAGTTACACGCTATGCTCAACACATTCAACAACAATGAGACGCAGCCGTAAACTAGGCGCACAGTATAAATGAAACTTTCATCCCAATAGTTGAAAGAATCATTAGCGAGTGCGGAGCAGCCAAACGCTTGAGGGGGCGCGTCGTTGCACAACTTTGCGAGCGCGTCTTTCCGAAAGCGCTGCAGCTGCACTGAATAGTAACGACAAGCAATCCTCTGAAAGGGCGCCAGAAAAATGTTCTTCGTCAAAATTGATATCACTGTCAAATTCTTGGCGCACTGCACCTATACATATTATTTTTGGGTAAATGTCATTTGTAAAACATAACAATGGCCTCACTGTAGCAAAAAAAAAAAAACTTGGTTTGTCACCATTAGTGTGGTCCTTCTCCACCTGGTCGCACTTGACTTAGAGGTCTGATCGTTGTACATACGTAATACGCGTTCCGAGCCACTTTTCATTCAAAGTTTCGTGACCAATTGGCATCGACCTTGGCAATGATATCGAAAGCAAAACGGCGATTCTGGCACGTGCTCCCGTGGTCTGTATGCTGTAGACCACAATACAGCTCCGTAACACGTGTTTCATTCCCAGACCACGGCAGTCGCACCTATATAGCGACTTTCACTTGGCCAATCTGGCCGACGGGTCATATCTAGATCACTTCTGCTTTTTTTTTTGCGCCCAATTTTCTTGCAGGGGGATAAAGAAATAGAAGCAAACTGCTGTTAAGAATAAGTGAAAAAAAGGAAAATGTGATGAAGACGCAATGAAACGAGCAAGCAGCTGGAGCACAATAAAATGCTCGGTAGTTCGAAATGTCACTGTTGTGTTTTTCTGTACTTGTGTCATATTCCCCTTCATGGTGCAGCTTAGCCTTCTTTTCTGTAGGAAAAACTTGCCTCTCAGTACCATCGGTATAGCTTACCGTGTCAAGTGTATCCTACAACAAGGCAAGCTGTCAGATCTACTACATTTTTTCTCGTTCGATCTGTGCTCGCACGGCCCCGAAGATATACTTCGACAGAACGTAATGTACAAGGAAGCGAAAGTTACATACTAAAGCAAAAAGAATGAGGGCGATCTTGCGAGAACCTGCAGTCAGGGCAGACATGTGAATTAAAACTTCATTAATTAACAAGGCGTTCACAGATGCCCCGTTTCTAATGGCAAGTAGTTGTAATCTTGATTTTTAGCCAGCGCATGCTTAGCATTATTTATCATCCCGTTTGCGGTTCCATGATTCACGATGGCGGCGTTTTTTTTTTTTACGTCTTTTGCAGGGAAAAGGGACAATGACCACTTACTGGCTTTTGGAAGAAGTCGAAGATGGCGTTGTCACGATGCCGACGGCGGAGACTGGCGAACAACCGAAAGAGACCAAAGTCTGACACGGCGGTTCGTAGGCGTTGCCTCAGGAGCTCACTGTGGGGCCGGTCTCGCGCTATGCGCAACATAGACGAGCAACGCGCCGACCAACTTAGCACCACTTCGTGTAAGAGCGCAGACGAAAACGAGGCGGTGACTGGGCACTCCCTTGCCACATCGCAGCAGCGACCACCGCAAAACGATCCGCTTATCCCTGCAACAGCGACAGATGATGAACGCGGTACGATGTTGACACGCGGAGTGCCATGGTGCCGCCACTATCTCGGTGTTCGAGGCTTGTTGCAAAAGTTTCGCCGTGCTGTGTCATTGGTCGAGCTATTTGAAGGACCACGATGCTTGCAAGCAAGTGAGGCTGGCTGGGGCGTTGTGGTGCACTGCGGGACGGTAGCAGAATCGTTCGCTTCCTCTACCACTGGAGAGTCAACCTTTCAAGATAGGCTACTGGAAAGTTTGTTTGACGGGTTATCAGGAGTGGCGTCTTTGAATGAATTAGTTTCTTGAACAACCTAATAAAATACAAAGAATGGGTCAATTTATTGGTCTTTTCGGTGCAATTCGTGACGCCAGCCGGGTGGCGAGTGTCTCTCTCGTCTTTGAGTGGTTCTATAGCGTACAAAAACTTGCACCGCTGCTTCGATGAGCAAGCATACATTCAGCAAAAAATGATAGCATGCAGAAATATTTTATTACTGCTCGCGTGTGCCAGCCATTATTGTCAATAGTTACATGTGCCCCCTTCGCGTTACAGCATGCTTCCAAATAAAAACGTGTGTGTTTTACTTGAATGCCTTATTTTAGCGCGATATCCTTAGCAGTGGGTAGGCGGTCAATTCAGTGGTGCCTGTTAATCTCCCACCAAGAAGATTTGAACGCGGACAAGTGTTTAGGACGTATTAGGTGCCATAAACACTGCGATGTGGCTCAAATAATTATTTGTTATGATTACATCTCACAATTGTTCCCTGACAAAAGGCGTCTGAAGTTCAACTCAGAAAGCACCCATACAAATGGCGTCAAGCAATGTGATTATTTGACATGAAGAGAGGACATTTCGAAAACTTTCTCAGCAACGGTAACAAAAAAATTTTGCAAAAAGTGTTCCTAAACTGTGTAGGGAAGTCATGCACGATTTATGGCAAGGCGTGTTGCGGAATTTCTTCTCAAAGCTCGCTGAATTTGATGCTGGTTGCGACCTCGAGCAGCTTGTTATACATCGGCGCGAAAGAGACGTAACGGAGAGGTCATTCATGTGTGTGCTTGTCATATCTGTGCAGTGTACGTCTGTGGAGCCATTAAGCGTGGTGCAAGGTTGGGAATTTGTGCTTGCTGCATTTTACACTTCCCATGAAGACAGAGAAAAGATGGGGAAGTTAGCGAAGCTCGAATGAGGCCCTGCAAACAATGTGATTAGTGAGAAAGCACGAAACTTTACTGTGTGCTCACCTAATTAGGCGTATCGCCTTAGTTACACGCTCTTGTGATATGATATCCAATCCCTACATTGTAAAATGTGCTGAAATATACAGATACAGCAGTAATAAATCGTGTCTCTACACGCGTTACTAGTACAAATTCTACAAATGTAGGTGGTAGTTTCGTGCTCTTTACAGACAACGTGCTCGGTTTGATGTATTGAACAGTCAACCTTTCCTGACCACACCATTTTACGGAATAGCTCTGTTAGATTGCATGATGCCCACACATTGGGTTTTACAGCGGTATCTATTTGAAACCTGGTCAGTTGAATAATTGAGAATGAATAAATGAGTGAATGAATGAATGAATGAATGAATGAATGAAAACGAATTTTATTAGGTCCAGCCGGACGCGACGATGTCGTGCACCCGGTTTAGTTTCACGGCGGGACATAAAGTCCAGTGCAATGAAAGCGAAAAATACCGCAATTGTTGAGAAATACATAAACGCTTGTTCACTTATTTGTTATCTTACCCTTTCAGAAAGATATGCACTTTGTTTTGTGGGGCTGCTTTGAACATGTATTCTGCTCCGCAGGAAAAGAACTATACCACAACAACCAGAAAAGTTACGGGATTTAATAATGAAGTATTCATAGAGCAGATGTTAATGTTTTAGTTTGTCGATATACGCATGTGCTCTCAGTTGCCGCTGCTGTCGTGCTGGTCGGTCGGAATAGTCGATAGACGTGCATATTGTTTTCGTAGTTTTGCACACATAAAGACAAATTAAAAACGCGATAATATAGATTACTAAGACAACAGCGAAAAAAAGTGTTTTGCAATACAATTTCTAAAGTTTGCTGCAAGCCCGCGTTATTGCGTGAAGTGTGCCCTTCATGGCGACCGCGCATATTCTGGCACGTAAAGAGTGACCCTGGAATATAAATTTATAGTGCCTAAAATCGAATGCTGAACATTCTAGAACATCCTGCATTTCACATATCTCACCATATCAAACGTTTAAGCCGGATGTTATTAATGTGAGAAGCTTTATGAGATGCCTTCTGTATACCGGCAGGTAAGTAGCGCATGTCAGTGACCCGCACAACTGTATTTTTGTAATCGTTGTGACACTTTGTCGATCTTCTTTGGCTGTTGAAAAAGTTGTCCATAAAAGAGCAGTTGTGGTAGTTGTGGACGTTTCACCTCTTCAGGTAACTGCGGCTGGAAATTGAAGCAATATAAAGACAGGTCTGCGCGGAAGGCGCTGCACAGTCACAGCAAAAGCTAGAAGAGCGGCCTTTCAGAACCTTTTTTAAACACTCATTGGATAACTGCTGCAAGCACACTTTGTTGGTACCCACTGTGACATTAATAGTCATAATTTCTAGGTAGTATAGGCCGGCATTCACTATGCTACCTTCGTCATTCTTCTGAGAAGCGTGGTATCTGTTAAGCACTTGCAAGAAATGTTGTGCCAATTGTTCATGCAGTGGCTGACGACGATACAGAATTATGCCTGAAATGGGTATGCGCCACAGTTAACAGGTGGTCAGGAACAATCGTGGTATTCGCTCCAACAAGTGTTTAGCGAATACCACGCTTCTCCAAAGCCTGACAAAGGATAGCATTGTAAATGCTGGCCTACTACACCAAATGTATGATAATTTATGGCTAGTAGGTGGCCAGAAGTGTGCTTGTAGCATCCCGAACAGTGTTTAAAAAAGGCTCTGAAGGACCGCTCTTATACCTTTCGTTTTGACTGTGCGGCGCGATCCGCACAGGCCTGGCGTTTTTGTTTGCTGGAAACTTGTCATCAAAACGTGTGGCGCACTAGAGTAGTTTTATTGCAATTTGTTGACAAACATGAACGAGAAGATAAGTTATGTTTTCAGTGAGGCACCAGGACACTTTTAATTATTGCTGAACGAATTTATTATGGTGAATATATTTTACGGTTAAGAGCATTCCACTCTGATTTGACTAAGGTTTAGATATTACAAATTAAGAGAATTCTAAACTGTGATTCGACAGTTATCACGCTTACTGAACTGACAGTGATCACCTCGCAAAACCCTTTGACCAAACTACATTGTTTTTAACCCTTTACTGCCTGATGTCGCGCCATCACGACATACAGAGAAACATCGCGCAAACAGGTCATGGAATGCGTGCCGCCTTTAATACCAGCTGTCAAGTACTCACGCGGAACGTAACTCTCAGCATGAAAAATCTAGCGCTATTTTGCTAAATTCATTTTATGCTTGAACCAAATATTTTGCTGACTGCGGAGAGGGCCAAGCGCGTGCAAGAGTGCTCGCTTCGTTTTTTTTTCTCGCATAGCTGAAGCAAGTTCTCTTTCCAATAATTTTGTTTCTTTGGTGAGAGAGAGAGAGAAATATCCTTATTATTTATATATAAAGAGGGAGCAGCAGGGAGATGGCCTGGTGCGGGCCACCCCTCACAGACACTCTAGGTGGGCTCCTCGTTGCAGAAGTCCACTAGCAGCCAAGGTGACTCGGGCTCAGTTGACCAGGGCCTTCTGGCTTACCTGCAGGGCGGAACAGCCGAGCAGGGCTGCCTCCTAGACCACCCGGCTGGAGCTTGCTTTCGGGGTGCGGCGCGGAGTTGACTGGCATGCCCACACCATGTGGTGTGTACGCGCTCAACACGACATGTTGTGTAGCTCTGAAGCACGCTTTTCTTTGCAAGGTCCTCGCTTGTGTGGCATGTGAAGAATTCGTGACATACACAAAACTATGCATTAAAGGTGCATTTTAGATAACTCAACTGATGAATTATTTAAACGTTGCTATGGAAAGCTCGAAAAGGAAACAAATTTTTATTTCTTTCGGCAGTTTCATAATTCAGACATTAAAGTGTTAAAAATTGCATGAAAATTTATAAGCCCTGCTGTGGACCTTGTGGTAAGTTAACATCAGCTATGCAATGATAGTGCAAGCAAAGGAAACGTTCAGTAGATGTTATGAAAAACGGAAATAATTTGCACTCCCAACAAGCTATTGTTTCTATCTTGAGCATGCATTGAGCAATGACGACGGGCACAGCAGTCTTGTGATTTTTCTCTTCAGTGTAGGCGCACACCTTTTCGATGTCACATGCCACTCCCCCTGCGTCATCCAAGTGTTCGCCGTCATACTACAGACTGTGCAAAAACATGTCTATTTTATCCGGTTTTGCAACATGCAATTTCATAATGCTCATATGACGTACAATATCTAAACAGTTTTATACAATTGGTAACGAAACGCACATACAAAATATGGCAAAAGCGAGTTAGGTTTCCGAACACAAAGTCCGACTAACAATGTTTCACAGGTGAATATATTAGATATGTTGCATCAACTTATGCGACATGTAAATATCAGTTTTAGAAGAGGCGTTTATTACAGAATACGTGCTTATATATATATATATGTATATATATATATATATATATATATATATATATATATATATATATATATATATATATATATATATATATATATCTGTATAGCGGGCCAGAAACTTTTGATACAAACCACTCTTGCTATTTGGAGTCTACAGCCACACCATATCAACTTCGCTGTACGACACATTTCGATGTCGCTTATCGTAGCGAGCCTTTGAACGGTCCTGGGCTGCGGAAGTGCGGAGACGCGCGATGCGCCGTGCCTCCTCTGCGCAACAGAGTGTCTCTGCAAGGGATGAGTTTTCTTGCTCTGAAAACGGGAGAATCGTGTCGAGGGTAGTACGTGTTTTTTTTTTTTTTGAAGTGTGATGCCAAAGAGTTTCAAAGTGTTGCTGTTTTGACACTTGTATTTGAGAATTTTTGTCAGCCTCTGAAACTAACACACGAAGTGCCCTATGGTGATACGCTCAGGTTCCTAGATCTTTTGTTGCAATTTCAGGATGACCACGTTTGTTGGCTCTATGAGCCCAGGAGCAAAAAGCTATCGTTGCCTTTCTCTTCTGCCCATACCAAAGTAGTGAAGAGGTCTGTTGCACGAATGAGCCTTTTTAATTCGTTGAAGAAGTCCTGTTTTCACCTCATGAAGAAGAGCTTTGAGAAACAGGTTTTGCGACTGAAGGCAGCAGGTTACCCGCAACGAATGGTTATAAGCGTCGCTGAATCGCAACATAGGAACCTAAAGAAACAAAAGGCAGCGTATTAACACTTCTCTGCAGCAGCGTAGAACGGCTGTTGTCCCCTATATCCATAGAGTGGCACACAATCTTATATACTAGACTGTAGGGTACTATACTAAGTGGCTACTGTACATACGCACCACCTCTTCTTGTCTCCATCATCACCCTTCATCCCTCTTTCCTTCCCCTTCCCTTATCCCCTGTGTAGAGCAGCAGGCTCGAGCGAACTAGCTCAGGCCGACCTCTCTGCCTCCTAATAAATTCTCAATCTCCCTCTCTCACAATCCTAAAAAGATTTATAATAAGGTGCGCGTCCGAGTGGTCATGTCTGCTCCGGAAAAACTCCCCAGAATATGTCACAAAACGTGTCCTGTTTCAAAAGAAAAGAAAGGTTGCCAAATTAAGCATCACAATAAATATGTTGAGTTTGCACAGTCGGTTGTTTACAGAGTGCCCTTGTCATGTGGTCTGGTTTATGTGGGAACAACTGAAAGATGCATTAATGACAGGCTAAAAGAGCACCACAGTAAAGCGCAGAAGGGTACCGATGGTCACTTGGCGATCCACTGTAAGGAGTGGGGTTCTGTACCTTATTTCGATAACACGTGCGTGTTATATCGGGACAGAGATTTATTAACCTGTTTGATAGTAGAAGCGGCAGAAATGACACGCGATGATTTTGAGTGTGCTAGTGCACCCTCTATCTCGCTCACACGGAAAGAACTATGTATTTTGGATGGGGTGATAGACAATAACGGACAGTAATGTACGGGACTGGCACGTGTGATTTTTGTTGTCTACCTTTTTTATTCTTTTTCTCTTTTCACCCTATTTATGAACTCTGACGTTTGCAATAAACGTTTAGTTGAAGTTAAGCGCTCGTGTTGTGTGTTCTTTGTTATAGTGGCTGCGCTTCCTAGCAAGAGAGAAAATCTTGCCATGCTGCTCTATCGGGGGGGGGGGGGGTGAACTTTGCACGGAGTCGTTTCGCGGATCAGACATATAGGCATGACGACGCAACTGAATCAGCGTCCTTGAGTCGACGAAGCCCGAAGCGTTTATGGACGCAGGCGGGGGACCGCATGGCGTATAGAACCATGGCCTTGTGCTATTGACGGCGCAGCAGCGTCCCACCGACCAAGTTCTTCGCAAACTATTTCTCGTATTGTTGACGCCAGATCGCTGGGTGGAGGGTCTACGTCGATGCTTGCGACCATTGTGACGTTGGGAAGTCTACCAAACTTTGCAGAAGTGCACCGAGCTTTAAGGGCCTCAAATTTTCAGCAACGTCGGATGATGTCATTGGCCGACTGCAAGTCATCCTTTCCTATAAGGTAGCGATAGATATCCTCCGCAATGCCCTTAAGGAGATTCCCAACCTTATCCTCATCAGTCATTAGTGGGTCCACACTCTTGCAAAGCTTGAGAACTTCTTCAATATACATCGTACATGCCTCCCCAGGGACTTGAGCACGTTGGCTCAGGGTCTGCTCAGCATGCTTATTTACCGTGGTTGGATCTCCAAAACACTTCGGGATTTCGTCCACAAAATTTGCCCACGCAGCCAAAATCTCCTCATGATTCTCGTACTACATCAACGCGGTTCCCTCAAGAAAAAGTGGTATGTAGTTGAGCTGGCCGGTAGTGTCCCAGTAGTTATACAGACTCACCCACCGATAGTGCTTGAGCCATTCATCAACGTCCTCTCTAGGTTTCCCAGAGAACGGGCGCGGTTCCCTGTAATGTTGTCCATAGCTGTTAAACGCAGCTGGTTGGATTTCGCCATCAGGGTTCATGATGACTTGTAGCAGCAGAAGTCCTTCGAGTCTGCGGCTCCAGCGAAGCTCCAGGGGTGCGTCTTCCGCCGTACTTGTCCGGTGCTCCAAGGCGTTACCCAGCACTCTCCGCCAATTATGTTACGGGTGAGAGATGTTCATTGTACAGGCGGGATGATAGATGGTTGCTGCAGTCTGGCCTGGCAAAGAATACATTCACTTCTTTCTCCTCTGCCCCTCTTCAACGAAAGTCCCGTATCAATATATATATATATATATATATATATATATATATATATATATTGTGATGAGCGAGACAGAGAACAAGAGACAACACCCGATCCTGAGCCAGCTGTTCTTATTCTGCCTCTTCTTCCTCTACCTTCCCTTAGCTGCCCACGCGCCCGAGCCCCAGCGTCTTTCTTCGTCTTGACACTCGGCCATGACTGCGTGCGCGCGGAGCTGGCGGCAATATTTCTGCTGGGTGGGCTTGGCTGCATCGTGGTGGTCGTCCCGAACCACAATGCAACATGGAGTGACGGTCTGGGGGAAGCGTCTCTGGTGGACGACACTGGCTACCTCGAGCCGGTCGGTCAACGCCACGGTGCGCCTCTGCTTGAAGATCTGTCAGTGTGTACTCAGGTAGGTTGACATGGCTTTGTCGCTGCGGTTGAACTCGTCCATAGTACAATGTTTCCTGACAACTCGTGGAATACCGCTCAGGTGGACGGCCCTGACTGTTCCGGCAAGGTCGCAGAGTAACCTGGAAATGCTGGTGTTTGTCCCAACGCCGTTGGTGGACTGAACTGCAGTGGGACGCTCTGTGAGGCAGCCGTGTGGACGTTTGTGCTATTTCTCGAAATGAGCTGCGACGCAGCTCATGGTTGGGTATCAATACCACAGCAGAACTCTTTGAAGTTGTCCAGCTGGTGGCTTCTGGCGATCTGTCGCGTGCAGACTCGGTGTGCTGGGAGGGAACAGCACGAGGGCTGGTCCTCGACAAGTTCTCAATGGCACTGGCCTCAGCCTGGCAAGGTGTCTGGATTTTTTCAAAGCAAACATTCCTTGGGAGCCAACTGTCTGTGCGGCTGAGCATATGTGCGTCTTCGAAAATGAATGTATGAGTCGTCTGCAAACATGGCTGTCTCAGGTTACGGCTGATCTTGTTCGCATCCTCGGAAAGGCCTGTTTTGTGAAGCGGTAAGGAGTAGATTTCGTTTCCGACGATCATGGTATGGTGGGGTTCAGTTGTGTCTGGTACGATAGACGTGAGCGCCTCCATTTCCTCAAAGGACAACGAGCGCGAGGACAGTATCTCCTGAGGAAGGTCTGGTAGTGGTATTCCCGGGTATAATATCGATGCAGAGTTCACGACCTGCAGAGGAGGACTGTGGCCAATTTGGTCAGGGTCAGCAGCAGGAAACTCCTCGATATACTTCATTTCTCGAGTAGCGTCTTTTTGCAATGCGGAAATGCTCTCATGTTCAGTTACTGAATCATGTAAAGCGTGCATACCCGCTTCCGTCTGGTCAAGGATGAGCATGGTGAAATCCACAGGTACGTGCGTTTCATGACGCGGTTGGATGTCCAGTGAGATGGAGGCTGGCACCTCAGCATCTGCCGAATGGTCTGACAACTCCGGATGGCGTCCGTTGGGGCCTGTCGCCAGGTGTTTTGCAAAACTTGCCGTGAGAGACCTACCGGACACAGGTGCACCATCGGGCCGCTGCTCCATGACAGCAGAAGTGCCTGTGCAAGGCAGAGTTACACGATCGTAATTGTTCCCTACATCTTGGTCACCGAGAGATGACAGCATGGTAGGGGCTCGAATTGCATCCTCTAGGTCGGGCTTTTCCCGAGTTCCGTCTTGAGAGGAGGTCGAGTTGTATGGACAGGTGGCACAGGGAATTGGACCGAAAGCAGCTATGAGCTTGAAGCTCCACTCCGCCCATGACTGCTGCTTCCAACCTTCATACCGGTGCCACACCACTGCACCTTCCCGAAGACGGTCTACAGCTACGGTCCATTTCTGAGATTCCGTTCAGGCTTCGCGCATTGCTATCGCGTTGATGGTTGCCCTCCAGCTGTCGGCGTCGTTCCGAACCCCGTGGAATTCCGGTAGTTCGCAGACGGCTGGTGATTGTGAGGTGGCAGGTGGCAACGCAGAGATCACCGACGTGAAGCAGTCGAGCTGGTGTGAGAGCTCGATCAGAGAAGACCGAAGCTCCCTGCGTTGCTCCGGTGTGCTTGCCTCAAGGTCGTATGAGGCAACTACATCCAACACTGCGTTTATGTCACACAATGCTGGCAACATTATAGGAGCTCGCTCGGCGATCAACGCTGTCAGTTTGTTAGTCTCGGCGTGGAGCAGTGCGATGGTACGCCGCAGCTCCACGGCACTGTCGCACGAGGCTTCTGAACCGCCTTGGTTCGCGTCCGTGAAGTACGTGGTTCTAGTAGTACTCCCGGTGGTGACACGCACGTCCAAGGAAGCATGAACAGCATTTCTTGGTGGCTTATGTGTTGGAAGAGTACCGGACAGGGAATGCAGGCCGTGGGAAGCTTGAACAGCATTCACAAAGGACAGGAGCCCGTCCGTATTACGGTCGCGAAGTGGTAGCATTGTGTCCATTGGGTGATGCCTTGGTACCACAGAGGAGGCATGGGCACCATCCCCTGGTGGTCCGATGGGCCGCTGAAGCGGCGGCTGGGCTGTTGACTCCATCGCCGAAGAAGCGTGAACGGCGTTCCTGGATGGAGAAGCCCGCGCTGCGGACGAACCACGAAGACATATACCGGTGGCTTCCCGCAGAGGGTTCACTTGTCGGCTTGCGCTGACGGCAGAATCCATTGCCAAGTACGCGTGGACGGCGTCCCTTGTGAAATGGTACCGGTAGCGTGTACTGCAGCTGCCGAGGAGGCCTTGACACCGTCCTCAAGCGGCGCTTATCCCGGATGTCCTGGATGACGAAGCAGGGACGTAAGACTTCTTCGTCGACTGCGCCATTGTGATGAGCGAGACAGAGAACAAGAGGTAACACCCGATCCTGGGCCAGCTTGCTTGCTTGCTTGCTTGTTCCTTTCTTTTGTGGCTCTCACCCACTAAGGGGGATTGGCCAAGAAGCCGGCGGTTAATGCAATTATTGCCTTTAGATTTTCTAGACTAGGGGAATATGATTACTGTGTTTTGACTGTGAAATTAATTTGGCGCAATGCAAAAAAGGAAAAAGGGGGGGGGGAGAGAAATAATAGAATTTGTTTAATATCTGAGGTGGAATCGTTATATGAAATTCTCCTGCAAGTTGAATCATTGCAGTGTATCAGCTAAATAATAAGTGGTAGTGCGGCTAGGAAGTGGTAGTGTGGCTAGTAGACCGGTTTGGACGCACGCGATGTGTTAAAGTAGTGTTTCAGTCGAAGACGTTACCCACACACGTAAAAGTTGGGTACGTCAGGCACTCGGTACGTCCTTACGTACCAAAACCTCTGCAATGCCATAAATGCATGAAATTCCGGCACGTTAGTGCAGTTTGCAAGGGTGCAGTAACCTGCAAGCATTGCGGGGGCCTTCATGATGGTGATAACTGCAATGCTGTGGCTAAATGCCCAAACTGCTCAGGCGCCCACGACGCAACATCAAAGGAATGTCCCAAAATGAGGAATGAAATTAGTATCCTGAAGAAGATGGTTCGAGACCACTCCGCTCACAGAGAAGCTGCAAGGGCTGTACGGCGCCGTAAACATCGTTCGCGGCACCGACGCAAACGAAGCAACAGTGCTCATAGCTTAACTAATTCGACACACAAAACCGTGCCCTCACCACCTACTAGCCTACATTTGTCGGCCAGAAAGGAGGATACTGTTGAGAAACGGACCGATCCCACCGCTGACCTCCACTGTTGAGAAACGGACCGATCCCGCCGCTTCCACCACTGTTGCGAACGACGGGCCGATCCCGCCGAAGCCACCACTGTTGCGTAGCGTAGGTTTATCAGCTCGCGACTGCTTCTGCGCAGAGCTGATAAGACGAGCGGACGAGACGACGGTGAGTTAAACAAGGTTTATGTACAGCATATATACAGAAGCGTTACAATTTCGGCACTGGGGCCGACAGAGACTCGAAAAGCCGAGCTCTTCTTTCTAACACATAGGTCAGCTTTTCGCCTAAAACCGCCGACTCACACACATGCCGGCTCTCCGACACGGGGCCTCCTCTCACTCACATAGGACCGCCGATCGCGACGCGCCGCAGGGCTTCTTTTATTTACACCGGGTCCAACCAAAATGTCCAATCAGAAGCGCCGCTTTGTCGTCAGGGCAGACTCCTCCAATGGCGCGCCGCGCCAAGCGTCAGACCACCAGGCACGCGGCCGCCGGCTCGCTGTCACGTGCGCCGCTGACTCACTGCACCTGGGCCAGAGGGCGCCGCGCGTGTTCACGCCGTTGAGATGTTCGCGTCGGGCGGGTTGCGGCTGGCCTTGACCCAGATTGCCTTTTTCCGAGGCACGGACGTTTGACGAGGACTCGCTGGCATAACAGCACCCCCGCCGCCAGACAATGCACCGGAAAGACGAGCTGCTTCCACGGGGCTCGGATGTCAGGTGCGCTCGTCCGCCAAGTCCCTCCAGGTTCGCCTCCAGGGCCATGGGGAGAATACAGCTCCAGACTGTTCCGGGAACACATCCCATTTTTGACGACGGATCCCAGCTCCACTGGCTTGTCGCCACAACTTGCTGACCAGCTTCACTCGTCTCTTCTGACCATCTTCGGTTTCAGCACTTGTCGATGGTTCTGCAACTGGCTAAGAACGGTTCGACAACAGACAACACACGACACAAGCAAGTGCCCTCGGTCACCCGACAGAACACCAGACAAAGTATAGTACAACATATACCTATCTACGTGTCTATCGGAATTTTGTTCCCTCTACATCAAGAGGCACATGTGGGACACAAGACTCTTAAAGTAAGAACTTGAATTTTTCACAATTACAACAACGCAACGAATTAGAATACCACAAAGTTGGCCCCTTGAGATCACTCTGAACGAGAGCGCTCAGCCCAGGTCGTGATGAGGTCAAAATTTTGCCCCGAATCGCCAGCGAGAAACCGAAAGGTTGAGAAGGTACTAACTGGAACGCACTGCTCAATGCACCTGCATTAGCGTTTACCTTTCCTTCATTTTTTTTTTTTTTGATAGCGAACGTCAAAGTTGCGCTGTGGAGCAACATGCTCCACGTCAGTAACCGGCCACCTTTAGGCGACGATACCTATGCGGCACCAAGAGCGGCTCACACCTTCGACGTTGCACAGGGGAACAACGATACGGCTTGCTACGGATTGACTCCTCACCACTGAGCTCGTTATCGTGTTCGATCACCTTCGTGTTTCCGGGACGGTCCGAAAACACATCTTCAAACACCAAAACAATCTTTCTCAGGTCCTCTTTCCGGACTTCACTTAATATAGGCTCTAGGTTTATCTGCTCCCGGATTACTTTCGATCCCCCTTCGATTACCTCACTCGAACTCAAAATTTCTGCTTCCTCTTCCTCTGAAGCACTTAAAAGTAAATTTACGACTGCTTTCAAGTTACTGTGATAAATTTTGTTCGGCCGCCTTCCTAATTTCTCTTCACAATTGGCATCGGAAAGCTTCGATACTACTTTTGCGGGCCCTTCCCAATCAACCTCAAGCTTGTTCCTTTTGAACGGCTGCAGCAGCATTACCTGATTATCAACTTCAAAAGCACGCTTCTTCACCGATTTCTCGCAGTGCTCCTTCGTCAGCACTTGTGCCGCGTTTTTGTGGCTTTTCACTAGCGCTTCAATCGAGAGATCCTCACGCTGCCCTCGAATGAGCGTCTCTCGATCAACTCTCGGCAGCTCGCTCCAACTTTCCGCTACAGGCGAGAGCGTTGCAGCCCTCTCGCTCTGATTCAATGGCGCCACGTCGTCTCCCCCTACCGCGCCGGCCGTGCCGACCGCTTTCGCGACGGGCCGCTCGCGTGACTGCTCACATGACTCATGCGGAAAATTTCCTTTCTGGGGTTCCGTCGACCCGCCGACAAGGTCACTTGAGAGTTCACTGCATTGAACCAGATCAGGCTTCCGCGTTTGCGATCGCGTGAGGGCCATGCACGCTAAGTTGGGGAAGAACGATTTGCCCTGCTCTTTGAGAAGCTGCTCCGAGTTGTTGGAGAAAAGATAAGGAAAACGATCATTTAGCGCGGCAGACACAGCCGCTTCAGTGCAAAGCTTACCGAACGGGCCTTCAATGACAACCGTGGCGATTGGTAAGCGAACACTCTGCTCCTCGGCGACTTGCCTGATCCACGCGCATTCTCCTGTGAAATCATCCGGAGACACCAATGAAGGATGGACAACATCCATGGTTGCCGCTGAGTCTCTAAGCGCTCGGCACGTTTTCTTATTTACTTTAATTTCTTGGAGATACGGCTCCAACAACCGCATGTTTTTTCCTGATTCTCGGATCGTTGCGAAAGCAAACTTTTCCTGGCAGTTTCTCGCGATGTGCCCTTCCTTTTTGCAGTTGTAGCAGATTAGCGGCTTCCGTTTGTTTTCCGATTCAATTGCCTGTGTGGTAGAAACCTCACTCGATTTCTCCGCTTCTGTTTGCCCTTCCCCTACACTGTCCTTCGTAAGAGACGGTTCCTTCTTGAAATTACGGTGCGGAGCGGATTTCCGTTGATCAGGTTTCCTTGAAAAGCCCTCTTTCCTTTCATCCTTTTCAACGCGCACTGCCCTGATATGCAACTTTCGGCGAGCATAATACTCCTCAGCTAACTCAGCTGCCTTATTTAACTGTACTTCCCCAAGTCTGTCCTGCAGCCAAAGTCTGACATCCTCCTCGATGCAGCGGTAGAATTGCTCCAATGCAACGCATTCCACCACTTTATCGCGGTCGTCATAAACACCTTCGCCCTTGAGCCATTCAATCAAATCGGCTTTAAGACGAAACGCGAAGTCAACGTGTGACTCATTCCCCTTTTTAGCATACCGAAACCTTTGCCTGAAAGCCTCGGGTGACAACTTATAACGTCTCAAGAGCACTTCTTTAACCTCGTCATAGCTCTCAAACGCTTCCCTCGACAAGCAAGTTATCGCGTCGGACACTTCGCCGGGAAGAAGAGCTAGCAGGTTCCGCGCCCAAAGAGACTGCTCCAAAGCATTTCGCTCACAGACGTGTTCAAACTTGACGAGATACTTCGCCATGTCCTCGCCTACTACGAACGGTGGCAGTTGGTCCCGAATTCTAAAACCGCTGACCTGAACTGTTGGAGAAGCTACGCTAGGCGCCTGCGAACACTGTAGGATTGCCAATTCTAGTCGTTTCAACTCTAGGCGCTCTTGTCTCTCGGCCTCCTCGCGACGTTCGCGCCTTTCAGCCTCCTCACGTTCGCGAGCTTCACGCCTTTCAGCCTCCTCGCGAGCTTCACGCCTTTCAGCCTCCTCGCGAGCTTCACGCCTTTCAGCCTCCTCGCGAGCTTCACGCCTTTCAGCCTCCTCGCGAGCTTCTCGCCTTTCAGCCTCCTCACGTTCGCGAGCTTCTATTTCCCGCCTTTCAGCCTCCTCACGGCGTGCTTTAATATCCACCCAGGCCTCATCGACTTCCTCAGCCGACACTCCCTCATCCTTCATGATCTCAAGGATCGCTTGCTTTCGTTTCGCACGGCCTAAAGTAATGCCGAGTTCCTCACAAATTTCGATGAGTTCCTTCACTTTAAGGTTCTCCATCGTTCACACTAGCCTCTTGCTGTTTGCCCCTGTTAACAATTTACTTGCCGTACCCACTATAAGCCTACTAGCAAGACGCGCAAGCAATTTTTCACACTCCCGTGTTTACCCCCTCCGCATTAACTTTGGTTTCAAAGCACTTCGACTTTGCTCGAAACGATCAAAGCTCACTATAATGCTTCACACAGCCCTTCTCTAAACTACTACAACCTGAGCTAGAGTAGTCTGGTGAACTGAGGGGAAAACATCAGGCACTCACCGCATCGATGTCGCTGACGCCGGCCGATCCCGCAGCTGCCAACCACTGTTGAGAAACTGCCTCCGTGGATCCCACCGCTGCCACCACTGTTGAGAAACGGACCGATCCCACCGCTGACCTCCACTGTTGAGAAACGGACCGATCCCGCCGCTTCCACCACTGTTGCGAACGACGGGCCGATCCCGCCGAAGCCACCACTGTTGCGTAGCGTAGGTTTATCAGCTCGCGACTGCTTCTGCGCAGAGCTGATAAGACGAGCGGACGAGACGACGGTGAGTTAAACAAGGTTTATGTACAGCATATATACAGAAGCGTTACAATTTCGGCACTGGGGCCGACAGAGACTCGAAAAGCCGAGCTCTTCTTTCTAACACATAGGTCAGCTTTTCGCCTAAAACCGCCGACTCACACACATGCCGGCTCTCCGACACGGGGCCTCCTCTCACTCACATAGGACCGCCGATCGCGACGCGCCGCAGGGCTTCTTTTATTTACACCGGGTCCAACCAAAATGTCCAATCAGAAGCGCCGCTTTGTCGTCAGGGCAGACTCCTCCAATGGCGCGCCGCGCCAAGCGTCAGACCACCAGGCACGCGGCCGCCGGCTCGCTGTCACGTGCGCCGCTGACTCACTGCACCTGGGCCAGAGGGCGCCGCGCGTGTTCACGCCGTTGAGATGTTCGCGTCGGGCGGGTTGCGGCTGGCCTTGACCCAGATTGCCTTTTTCCGAGGCACGGACGTTTGACGAGGACTCGCTGGCATAACAATACAGATGCTCAAATGCCAATACAGTCCACGCAAGTACAATGTAACCAATCATTGGCTCTCCCCACGTCGGAGACTCAGTGGCCTTCACTACCGTCAAGAGCTACGATAGCGCCATCATCACATAGTGCCTCTACCCACAATGAAGAAAACAAGAAGATGGACAACGCAGATGATTGATTGATATGTGGGGTTTAACGTCCCAAAGACAACGCAGATGTCAAGGCTATGATTAAAAATTTGATGGGTTCGATGCGTAAGATTCTCAGCAGCCTAAACACTCCCGCTACTAAGGCGGCTGTGCAGCTACTTGAGGTTTTGGAGCCTCTTCTACTGGTTCTTCAGTAAGTGAACATGGCACTGATATTCGAAGAACGCATGCGCCAGTCGCTTGTTATGCAATGGAATGCTCGTGGCCTACGCGGCCGTCTGTCAGACTTCAGACAATGGGTTTTTAAATATCAATTTCCTGGTGTCGTTATATGTGAACCGAATATGGTTTCAACTTTTCGTTTACCTGGATATATCCAGATTTGGTCCCGCAGTGATCAACGTACGAGCAAAGTTCTCGTTTGTATACGCCGTGATTTGACGTTCTTGAGACATGAAGTCACGTCGCATACCAGCAATGATTACGTGAGCCTGACTATAACACATAAAAAGCGGACATTCTCAGTAATAGGAGGATACATACACCCAAGCGCACAGATGGACTGCTTCCACCTGGGGACCATTCTCCAAGCAGCACAAAGTCCACACATTGTGATCGGCGATTTTAATGCACATCATCCTCTCTGGAGTAGCACTACAACAAATTATCGCGGAAGGGATTTGGCCAATTTTATATGCAACTATGGACTAAGCGTACTCAACGACGGATCACCTACATTTGTTCGTGGCACGTCCTACAGCAGCTGCCTCGACCTCTGTTTCGTTTCCAGAAGCCTCCTGTCTTCCGCATGTTGGTGCACAGATTTGGACACTCGCGGCAGTGACCACCTTCCAACCTATGTTCAGTTCAGGTGGTTTCGCCGCACGCACACACGCTACATCCGTCAAACCGACTGGACACTGTTCAAGGCATCTGTCAAGTCTGGCTGTGAGCACACGACTGATCCATCCGAGGTAGAGAACATCATTGCTTTTTCACTGCGTGACACAACCAAACAGGTTAACCTACCGATGCATAGATCAGCAGTTGACTCCCAATACGAGGCCCTTCGTGCAATCCGTCACCATGCCGAACGCCGATACAGACGAACGAAGTCGCCTTCAGACCTTTCCGCCTCTCGTCTAGCTCAACGACATGTTCTTCGGCATCTCGACAAGATTGACAGGCAACGTTGGAGAAATTTCTGTGGATCTCTGGACCCCAGGCAACCTCTATCTAAGATCTGGCGGGTGGTACGAAGTTTGCAGACAACTCCCCAACAACGTCAACCATTTCAAGCTGCTGCTCTACATCAGGGACGGACAGAAGTTGAGATAGCCAGTGAATACTGTAGCCTCATCGTGGACACCACTGATGGTCTTGCCACTAATGAGCCTCTTACTACCGTTGCGCCTCCATCGTCTGACGAGCGCCTTGATGTGCGTTTTACAATGCATGAGCTTGACGCTGCGATTTCTGCCTCCCGCCGATCATCGGCACCAGGACCTGACGGAATCACGTATGCTGCACTCAACCATCTTGATACAGAAGCACGACGTATCCTGTTATCTCATTATAACACCTCATGGGAGTCAGGACAAGTCCCAGCTCATTGGAAATGCAGTCGCATTATTGCATTGCTTAAGCCGGGGAAGTGTCCATATGCGCTTTCCTCCTACAGACCAATCGCCTTAGCCAGCTGCGTCGGAAAAGTGATGGAAAGAATGGTACTGTCAAGATTAGAGTGGCTTCTAGAGAGGAACAACTTCTTTCCTGAATTTATGAACGGCTTAAGAAGAGGCCGATCTGCCATTGATGGTGTGGTCGACTTGATCACCAGCGTTGAAGAGGAAAGAAGCCGACGCAGACTAGTGGCGGCGGTCTTCTTAGACATTAAGGGTGCCTACGATAATGTGCTGCATTATGCGATCCTTGACGCACTGAAAGATTTCGACATCGGTGGACGACTGTACGCTTGGATTTTTAGCTACCTAAGGGACCGCACCATTTACATGACGACAAATTACGGAGACACCGATCGATATAAGGTTCATCGTGGTGTTCCCCAAGGAGGAGTTCTCAGCCCGATCCTATTCAATGTCACAATGATCGGCCTAACAGCAGAACTTCCCAGCACGGTTAAGATCAGTGCATACGCTGATGACATATGCATATGGGCATCCGGAACTACTCGCCCGCAATTACGAGCTCGACTACAGCGTGCAGTGACGATCACATACAAATATCTACGACGTCAGGGGCTCACTCTTTCAATCGACAAATGCGCAGTGCTTGCATTCACGCGCAAGCATATGTTGAAATACCCGATATTTATTAATGGGACAGCGATACCTGCTGTATCGCACCACAAGTTCCTTGGGGTTGTCGTACACAGAGATCTATCGTGGACGAGGCATGTCGCAGTACTTAAATCTAAATTGAAGAGCTTTGCTCTCGTTCTTCGCCACGTAGCAGGAGCAAGATGGGGCCCGTCAGAATCATCGCTACTTCGATTGTACAATGCTCTATTTGGGGGATACATTTGATACAGCATGCCGGTGCTCTCCAATATGAGACCTAGTTGTGTGAAGACGTTAGAGAGTGTTCAAGTTCAATGCTTACAAAGATGCTAGGGTCTACCGCGCTGTACTTCAACAAATGGGATAATCGCAGAGGCTCGGGCTTGTCCCATCAGTGTATACATGCTCTGCGAGCCACTTAGAGTTCACCTCCGATTGCTGAGCAGACACAGACAGCACCCACTGTCAGTACTACCCGCCACTCACCCAGATTGCAGTTTCTCAAGAGTGATATCGCGGCATGAAAACATTATACCATCAAGGGTTTCTCCGCCAAATGCCCCTGCGGTGCCTCCATGGGTCCTGCCTAAACCACCTGTTTCTTCTCTATACCTGGAATCACGAAGAAGTTGCTCATTTCTTCTGTTGGCCTCAGACAACTGACCCTCTATCACATTTATACAACGTACAGTGATTCTCTGCACGTGTACACCGACGGATCCACCACGCTAAACACCTCCGCCGCAGCCTTTGTCATCCCAGACATGCATATCACTCGACGATTCAAAGTGGACCATAAAACCACATCAACTGCCGCAGAGCTTGTCGCTATCCGGGAGGCAATAAGATTTATTTCCGGAGAGCGACCTCGAGCCTGGACGATTTTCTGTGATGCCAAACCCGCTTTGCAAACCATTAATTGCATCATGAAGCAAGGTCCGTATTACAGCTTGGCAATAGAAATCACAGAACTTATTCAGGTTGCTTCAACAAATGGCCATCTCATGACTTTCCAGTGGATTCCCGCTCATTGCGGCGTGATGGGAAACGAAGAGGCAGACGCTGAAGCTAAAAATGCCTTAAGCAGTGCCCCTGAAGTACGCATTGCGCTTTCACGAGCTGACACGAACGCCCTGCTTCGCTGCGTGATGCACAGCTACACACTTCAGCACTGGACCAAACCGGAACGGCGACACCAGCGACTTCACAAATGGGACCCGGAAATGAGGTTCCGCATGCCCCCTAAATTGAAACGGCAACTCACAAGTATGATCCACCGCATTCGTCTTGGTGTAGCGTACACCAGACGTTATGCACATATCATCGGTCGCAGTGACACCGGTCCTAATTGTGAACACTGTGATGCGCCAGAAACACTTGAGCACATATTTTGTGTCTGCCCAGCATACGCAAGTGAACGACAAACACTGATTGCTTCTACTGAACTATATCGCAGTAGGTCATAAACTGATGAGACCATGTTGGGCCCTTGGCCAAACACCAACAGTGCAACTGCGGTCACAAGAGCAGTTATAACCTTTTTGGAAACAACTGGACTATGTGCGCGGCTATGAAATGTGTCTCAGCTGGAAAGAACACTACATACTCACCTCTCTATCTCACCATCGTCATCCATTAATCTTTCTTTTCCCCTTTCCCTTCCCCCAGTGTAGAGTAGCAGGCTAGAGCAAGCTATCGCTCAGGCCGACCTCTCTGCCTTTCTGCAAATAAACTTACCTCCTCCTTACGTGGCTAGTAAAACTCGAGCGCTGATCGCTGACTCCGCACGGTAATCTTCTTGTGTTATATAGGAATTCGCAGAGAGCCCCGCAGATGTTCCTGTCGCTGTGTCCCAATGAAGTGGCCCCAAAAGACAAAATATTGGGAGTATTAAGTGATATTCCTAGTTTTCTGAATAAAATTTCGAAGTAGTTTTTTCTTTGATTTTTGAAACGGTGACTTGTGATAAGAAAACGGTAGATATGTTCAGGTTCGTTACAGCTTGAGCACGGAGGGGATGGCACCAGACCAGACCTGTTTAAGTAGAAATTAAGAGGTGGTACACGGCAATGTAATTTTGTTATCAAGACTTCCAATTTACGCGTAGGACACCATTTATTATTCCATGTGAAGTGCAGGTGCGAGAAATCTTCATTCGGTATCATGATTTTGATGAGTCTTCAAGAAGGGAAAGTTTTCTAAACCTCGCTGCTGTTACATAAGCTGTAGGGGGCATGATTGGCACAATCGGAAGATCAAGAGATGTTCGCCCTAGTGTGTCAGCCGTCTCGTTTATAAATATACTACGATGGCCTGGCACCCATATAATTCGCACTAGACGAATGTTTGCTGGGATTATTGATTTAAAAGTTTCTAGTACTGCTGGGCCAGCTGTTCTTATTCTGCCTCTTCTTCCTCTACCTTCCCTTAGCTGCCCACGCGCCCAAGCCCCAGCATCTTTCTTCGTCTTGACTATATATATATATATATATATATATATATATATATATATATATATATATATATATATATAGATATATATATATATATATATATATATATATCTATATATATAATATATATATATATATATATAATATATATATATATATATATATATATAAGTCAACTTGGGAAGTTATTAGAACCAATGTAACGTAAATAAGAAGAAAAAAAAGTGGGTGAAAAAATAACTTGCCATGAGCAGGAATCGAACCTACGACCATAGAATTACGCATTCGATGCGTAATTCTTCACATTTTCTTCATACTTCTTCATATTTTCTTCATACTTACATTACAATTCGGTCTAATCATTTCCCCTATAATTTCCCTGGCATTATTGTGTGTTAGATCTCATTAATATTGTGTAAAAACACAGAAAAAACGAGGCCTTAGGTATACACTTCTTTCCATATTCATTAACGAGGGTCTCGTACTGGCAGACTTAGTGGCTTTAGGCTGTATACGAGGGACTATTGGTCAGCTGCCCACTCGTAACAAGTTCACGTGCTACGTGACGCCAAACAGGCTCAAAAGAATGTGCCACACTCACCGCCATGACTACTGGTGGCGCTGACTGACACTCCCACGTTTAATTCACATATAAATCCTATAATGTGACTGGGGGGGGGGGGGGGCTAGCTGTCATGGTAGTTCAGTGGTAGAAGATCGAACGCGTCATTCGAAAATCACAGGATCGGATCCTGCCCACGGCAAGTTATCTTTTCACCCACTTCTCTTCATACTTACATTACGATTTGGTCTAATATCTTCCCCTATACTTTCCTTGGCATTATTGTCTGTTAGATCTCATTATTATGGTGTAAAACACGAAAAATGAGCCCTTAAGTAAACACTTGTTTTCCTTATATATATATATATATATATATATATATGAGATCTAACAGACAGTAATGCCAAGGAATGTACAGGGGAAGTTATTAGAACCAATGGAATCTAAATAAGAAGAAAGAAGAAAGAAAAGTGGATGAAAAAATTACCAGCCGTGAGCAGGAATCGAACCTACGACCTTCGAATAACGCGTTCGATGAGCATCGGACGCGTTATATATATATATATATATATATATATATATATATATATATATATATATATATATATATATCTATATATATATATATATATATATATATATATATATATATATATATATACCGAGCTACACTAGTGGTAATACCTGGCCAATAAAACCGACTTCGAAGGCGATCGTAGGTTTTTTGGTAACCAAGGTGACCGGCCGTCGGATGGTCATGAAGTGCTCTGAGGACTTCGGACCGAAGTGATCGGGGTAGAACGGGAACCCAGTGCTGACCGTCAGGATGGTAAATTTTGCGGTACAGCACCGAGTTGTCCAGCTTAAATTGCGAGAGTTGGCGACGGAGCCTCGCATTAGGTGGACGGGGACTGCCAGTGAGGCAGCCTATAATACGTCGACAGTATGGGTCAGCCAGCTGTCGAGAAGAAAATCATGCGGGTCGTCCGAAGGCAGCTGGTCCATAGAGGCGAGAGAGGAAACCACCGTAGACGTGAACTCCGAGGGTGTGTTGTGCAAAGTGATTGCGGAAACGTTTGAGGGGAGGCGCTGGTAGTGGGCAGCGAGAAAGAGCATCGGCGTTGCTATGCTTTCTGCCACACTTGTATACCATGTCAAAATCATACTCTTGTAGGCGTAGAATCCAGCGGCCGAGGCTTCCCGACAAGCTCTTGAGTGTCGAAAGCCAACATAAAGCGTGGTGGTCGGTCACAATGGTGAAATGGCGGCCGTGAAGATAGGGACGAAATTTCTGCACTGACCAAACGATGGCGAGGCACTCCTTCTCGGTGATCATGTAGTTCCTCTCGGCTGCGGAGAAGACGCGGCTGGCGTACGCAACGACTCGTTCTCGCGAAGAGTTGTCGCGCTGGAGGAGCACGGCTCCTAAACCGTGGCCGCTAGCGTCTGTATGGAAGGTCGGTGCACCATCGTGAGAATGAGAAAGTACAGGATCGGTCGTGAGGGCACTCTTCAACCTGTCGAAAGCCGATTCACATTCCTGAGACCACTGAAAGGGCGTACCAGAAGCAAGTAGCTTATGGAGTGGTGCGGCTATGGAAGCAAAGTTTTGTATGAATCGCCGAAAGTAAGAGGCGAGGCCAAGGAAACTTCGCAAATCTTTCGGCTTGTCAGGGCGAGGGAAGCGAAGCACCGCAGCAGTTTTCTCAGGGTCTGGACGAATTCCGTCCTTGCTCACAACATGACCGAGGACCTTGATAGATCTGCTGGCGAAATGGAACTTCTGGGTGTTAATTTGAAGACCAGCGCCCGCAAGGCAAGTCAGGACCTCGTCCAAGCGTTGCAGATGTTGAGGAAACGTCGATGAAAAGACAACAATGTCATCGAGGGTAACATAGGCAAGTCTTCCATTTCAGGCCGCGCAGCACGGTGTCAATCAAGCGCTCAAAAGTTGCGGGCGCATTGCATAGACCAAACGGCATCACATTGAATTCGTATAGGCCGTCCGGGGTTGCAAACGCAGTTTTTGTCTTTGTCATCTTCGTGCATGGGGATTTGCCAATAGCCGGAACGCAAGTCGAGGCTTGAAAAGAATTCAGTACCTGGTAAGGAATCGAGGGCGTCGTCGATACGTGGCATGGGGTATACGTCCTTCCTAGTGATCTTATTGAGTCCTCGGTAAACGACGCAAAATCGTACGGAACCATCTTTTTTACGCACCAGAACTATTGGAGACGACCAAGGACTGGTTGAGAGTCGGATTATCTCCCGTTGCAGCATATCGTCTACGTTTTCCTCAATGATTTTTCGTTCGGCTAGGGAGACGCGGTACGGACGACGATGCACAATGGATGTTCCGTCGGTCTGAATACGATGTGCTGTAGCAGTTGTCTGACCCAGGCTGGATGAATGAACTACAAAAGAGTTTGCATGCTTTTGCAACAAATCAAGCAGCTGCTGCTTCTGCGAGTCTGTCAAGTCCTTGTTGATGGCTGCTGTAAAGGCCGAGGAAGCAGCATGATCTCCAGGATGGCCTTTAGGGGACGCAGGGGTAAGAGGCACGACGCACACAGGCTCCAGATCGGCAACGCAGGCGACAGTAGTTCCCCGCGGCAGTAAAATTTTATCTGGTGTGGTGTTCGTAGCAGCGAGGACAGCTGAACCATTGTTGAAGCGAGCCACACCTAATGCGAGAGCTATGCCTTTATTAAGGCAACGGGGCGATGGAGTGACCAAAATGTCACCAGCGTCAACGTCGTTAGACAAAACAGTGACTAATTGATGTTCATTTGGGGGTAACTAGATGTCTACAGCAGCGATGAGTCGAAGTGGCCTGTAGGTTTCGTCACTAAGCAAGTGGCCTGTGTCGGTAAGATGGACGACACGTTGTGCACAACAAATAGCCGCGGAAGCAGATGAAAGAAAGTCCCAGCCTAAAATGAGTTCGTGGGAGCACGGGGATAGCACAGCGAATTGTATATGATGAAGAATGTCGTCGATTAGCACACGGGCAGTACAGAGAGCGGAAGGGCGAATCATTGTTCCCTGGGCTGTAACCAGTGTTGGTCCATTATAAGGCGTCGTGACTTATCGAAGACGGGTACACAAATCAGTACGAATAATAGAAAACCCAGCCCCAGTGTCCACTAAAGCATCAATGTCCACTCCCTCAACTGAGACTGCAATCATATTGTAAAGGCGCGCTGGAGGGATTGGAGTACTGTGTTGGAATGCAGTTTGTCCCCCAAAAACTGCATCGCTTAGTTTTCCGGACGCCGATCACAAGCGAGGGTAGCAGGCTGAAGAGGAGAAGAGGAGCGACGGTAGGGCGATGGTGAATGGCGTCTGGTTGATCGATGACTACTGCGTAGTCCACCGGATGCTGACGGAGATGGAGACCGACGCGGCGGTGACGAATAACGACGGCCCTGGTACAAGGCTCCTGCGGTATAGTCTTGTTCGCGTATGTCGTATCCTCATACATAAAGAGAGTGCCACACTCTCCTTTATGGCTTAAGGTAGCGCTGACTGACACTCCCACGTTTAAATTCACATATAAAGCCAATAAAGTGACTGGGGGGATAGCCGCCATGGTAGCTCAGTGGTAGAGCATCGAACGCGCTATTCGAAGGTCGCAGTTTCGGCTCCTGCTCACGGCAAGTTATCTTTTCACCCACATTTTTTGTTTACATTTACATTTCAATTGGTTTAATAACTTCCTCAATACATTCCTTGGCATTAGTGTCTGTTAGATCTCATTTATATTGGGTCAAAAGACGGAGAAACGAGCTATATATATATATATATATATATATATATATATATGTGTGTGTGTGTGTGTGTGTGTGTGTGACGTATGAAGCGATGGTTAGTAGAAGCCGAGGAGGAAGAAGTCAGAATAGAATAAACACGGCGTATGAGCCAGGCCACGTCGCCCATTTATCATAGCGTCAAAGGGATCGATAGGGTGAAGACCTCGCCACCACTTCATCAACCGGCCATCATCATCGAAGACCTCAGCGAGACGCAGTGACCGAACGCGGGCCACAGAAGTGCATCACCACTGGACGCCGTTAAAACCAACATGCACAGTAAAAATTTTTACACCCAAAAGGGTGTTGCAAAGGGTGCTTTTACGAGAAAGCACCCTTTGCAACACCCTTTAACACCCATAAATGGTCGATTGAAAAAAAGCACCCTTTTGTTTGGGCGCTTGCCTCGATAGCACCCTAAAATAGGCTCTAAGGGTGCTTTTGTGCCTGATAAGGGTGTAGGTGACGATTCATCAGATGGAATATTCAGCATAAGAAGAACACATAATTATAAAATTTGGGCTTTTACGTCGCAAAAACCTCGATATGATTATGAGGGTCGTCGTAGTGGTAAGCTCCAGAGATTTTGACCATTTAGTGTTCGTTAATGAGCGCTGATATCGCACAGTGCACAGGCTTCTACCATTTCGCCTCCGTCTTAATTCGATTGGCACGGCCGGCATCAAACGCACGACCTTCGAATTGGCGGCCGAGCAGCGTAGCTACTGCACGAATATGTGGACCTTGCGTTAAATGACGGCCTAATTGACTTAGAATATGTGAAGGTGCTCTCCGAATACAGCAGAATGCCAGCAGAAGCAAATCGCGTTCCATATATAATGGCAATTAACTGCAATCCATGTTACGAAATCTTTCCTTAGCGTTGGTTATAAGCTACATGTTTACTATGGAATATATTGTCACGTACCAAGAGCCGTAGAGAAGGGACAGGAACAGCGGGACAGAAAGACACGAGCGTGTATCTTCGAAACGAGGCGTTAACCACACTTCTTCTTCGTTCTCCTTGCCCTTTTCGGCTCGCTAGGGCTTGGCGGCTCACAACTCTAGGTGGCATTATTCCCCCTCCCATTAGAGCATCGACCCGATGCTCATACACAAGGGGACAGCAGGGTCGATAAGGGGAAAAAAAAGAGAAACGGTAGCTATAGTGCACAGGGCATATGCAGGTGCAAAAAAAATTGTCTGAGGTTGGTCATAAGAGAAAAAAAAACCATTAACAGAGTTCACAGTTCGTTCGAGACCGAACGGGCAATGTAAAAAAACGAAAATGTTTGCTGCCCGGGCATAATAAGACGAGTATCACCGCGTAATATAAGGTTTTAGGCGGAATCTCTGTTCGTGGTGAGTGGCGCTGTGTCGTTGCCGAGCCTCCGTCTGGAATAACTTCGTAGTTGACCTCGTTCAACCGTCGTAATACTTTGTAGGGTCCGAAGTACTTGTTCAGGAGTTTTTCGCTCAGACCTCGCCGTCTAACAGGAGTCCAAACCCACACTTGGTCGTCAGGTTGGTAGGAGACTTGTCGGTGGTGGATATTGTACCTTCGGGCGTCTTCACATTGCTGCGATCTTATGTGCACGCGAGCTAATTGACGTGCTTCCTCTGCACGCTGAATGTAATCGTCGACATCAAGAGTTAGTAGCTCGTGCTGGTCGATGTCACAAGGAATCATAGCGTCTAGCATGGTTTGCACGTCTCTACCGTAAACGAGGCGGAAGGGTGCGAACCTTGTCGTTTCCTGGGTTGCGGTGTTGTACGCAAACGTTAAGTATGGCAGGATTTCGTCCCACGTTTTATGCTGCACATCCACGTACATAGAAATCATGTCCGCCAGCGTTTTGATTAGCCTTTCTGTCAAGCCGTTACTCTGGGGGTGGTATGCGGTTGTCTTACGGTGGTTCGTGTAACTGAGCTTGAAGATGTCGTCCAACAGTTTTGCCGTAAACGCTGTCGCTCGGTCAGTGATGATGAATGACGGGGGCACCGTGACGAAGCACAATGAGGTGCATGAAAAACTGGGCGACTTCAGATGCTGTACCGCGTGGCAATGGCTTCGTTTCAGCGTAACACGTCAAGTAATCAGTTGCGACGATGATCCACTTGTTTCCGGAGTGAGACAAAGGAAACGGTCCAAGAAGGTCCATCCCAACTTGGTCAAACGGCGTACGCGCTGGATCGATGGGTTGTAAGAGGCCTGCAGGCTTCCCAGGTGGTGACTTGCAACGCTGACATTCGCGGCATCCTTTCACGTAGCGTTTGACACAAGCTGCGAGTTTTGGCCAGAAATATAGCTTTCGAACCCGGTCGAATGTCCGTGAGTATCCCAGGTGGCCGGATGTCGGCTCATCGTGGCAGGCTAATAGGATGTCATCACGAAGGTCATGAGGGACGACTAGAAGATAAGATCTGCTGCCAGCACCAGTGTTTTTCTTGTATAATATGTCGTGTCGTAAGCAAAATGACGGCAACGTACGGGAAAGGGGACGAGGAACAGACGCGGTGCTGCCTTCTAAATGATCGATGATGGGTCTTAACTCGGGGTCCGCTCGTTGCTTACTGAGGAGGTCCGCCCCACTGAGAGTCCCCAGGAAGGTGCTGTCGTCTTCTACAGCTGTATGGTCGGACTCCAGAGGTGCTCGTGATAGCGTGTCGGCGTCTTCATGCTTTCTACCCGACTTGTATACAATGGTGATATCGATTTCCTGAAGTCGCAGACTCTATCGTGCTAATCGCCCAGCGGGGTCTCGGAGGTTAGCCAACCAACATAAAGCGTGGTGATCACTCACAACTTTGAATGGGCGCCCATATAGATAAGGCCTGAACTTTGTAATCGCCCATACTACCGCGAGACATTCCTTCTCTGACGTTGAATAGTTGGTTTCGGCACGTGATAGAGTGCGGCTCGCGTAGGCAATCACACGTTCAATCCCATCTTGTGTTTGCAGCAGGATAGCTCCGAGACCAAAGTTGCTTGCGTCAGTGCGCACCTCTGTGTCAGCGTCCTCATCGAAATGATCGAGTACAGGAGGGGAAGACAATCGATGTTGCAGTTCCGCAAAGGCAGTCGCTTGTTCGTCAGTCCACTGAAATGGGGTGTCGTCACGCGTAAGTCTGATGAGAGGCTCCGCAACCTTAGAGAAGTTTTCAATAAAGCGGCGATAGTAGGCGCAGAGCCCCAGAAATCGCCGAAGACTTTTTTTGTCTGTCGGAGCTGGAAAAGAAGCCACAGCGGCTGTCTTCTCGGGACCGGGCCGAACGCCTGCAGCGCTCACAACGTGACCCAGGAACTTCAGTTCATTGTAGCCGAAATGGCACTTCTCTGGCTTGAGGGTAAGGTCAGCGGATCGTATGGCTTCAAAAACACTCCGAATGCGACGAAGGTGCTCGTCAAACGTTTTTGAAAAGACAACGACATCATCTAGATAGACGAGGCAACTTTTCCACTTGAGGTCAGCGAGAACGGTATCCATCATTCGTTGGATTGTGGCCGGAGCGGAACAGAGGCCGAATGGGAGCACTCGGAACTCATACAGGCCGTCAGGAGTTACAAAAGCCGTTTTTTTCGCGGTCACGTTCATCGACTTCAATTTGCCAATAACCACTTTTGAGGTCGATTGAGGAAAAGTACTTTGCTCGCCTCAGCCTGTCAAGAGAATCGTCCACTCGAGGCAACGGGTACACGTCTTTCTTTGGGACGTTATTCAGCTTCCTATAATCGACACAAAAGCGAAGTGTACCATCTTTCTTCTTTACAAGGACCACTGGCGATGACCAAGGGCTACTTGATGGCTGTATTACACCATCTTGAAGCATTTCCTTCACTTGCTTTTGAATCGCGCGTCGTTCGGTTGGTGAAACGCGGTAAGGCTGTTGCCGTATAGGGTGCGCGTCGCCGTAGGTGATAATACGGTGTTTGGTAATCAATGTTTGGCGGATTCTCGATGAACGTGCAAAACAGGCGTGGAATTCTATCAACAGGTCGTTAAGTCTTCGTTTGTTTTCGCCAGAAAGCGTTGGATTTATGTCGACGCCCCAGAGAGGTGCTTCGATATTATCGGTTGCCTCGGAAGCAAAACACTCAGTCACATTATTTACTGGGTAGGCATAGGCGACGACAGTACCAGGAAAAAGGTGTCGGCGCTCGTAGCTGAAGTTCGTAACAAGTACCTCGCAATGGCCATCCTGAAGGTCTACTAGGCTTCGTGCTACGCAGACACCTTGGGAAAAGAGCAGGGATCGATTGCTCTCCGCCACCAATTCACCGTATGCTGATTTGTTACCAGCCACTTGAACCATAACACTTGAGCGCGGTGGTATCGTCACAGCATCGTCAATTACCCGCAGACATACTCGATCATGGCTGGGATTATGCTCTGCTGTGGCGCTTTTTGTTGAGAACGTGACGAGGCGTTGTCGAATGTCGATGATAGCACCGTGCTCCCTCAGGAAGTCCATGCCAATGATCAGGTCTCGAGAACACTGACGGAGAACGCTCAAGCTGATAACAAAGGTTGAACCACGAATCTGTATTCGTGCTGTGCAAACGCCGAGTGGCATGACGATGTGCCCGCCAGCAGTACGAATTGGCTTGAGGTTCCAAGGCATCGTCACTTTCTTTAGAAGAGCAGCCTGTTTTTCACTTATTATAGAAAAATCCGCACCCGTGTCAACTAAAGCAGTGACTTTGTGACCGTCGAGCAGCACTGGAATATCTAATGAAACCTTTTCGGAACCAGCTGGTGTCGTCGTCGTAGGGGAATCGTCAGTTTGCGGAAGCGTCGGTAGGAGGCCTTGAGCTTGTCCAGTATGAGCGGCCTCGCCCCCGAAGGTCGCTGTGGTTAGTTTTCCCGGCGCGGACTGGGGGACCGACCCTGCGCCACGCTCGAATAGGTGCGGCGATTAGGAGAAAATCGCCGCGGCGACGGGGAGCGTGACTGGTGCAAGGATGACAAAGTTCCGCGCTGTTGAGCCACATACTCTTCAATATCAGGGGGCCGCTGACCGAACCTGGGTGGTGGTGAGTTCGTCGAAAATCCGCGTAGTCCAAGTTGCCGGTAAGAACAGTGTCGGTAAAGATGCCCAGCTTCGCCACAGTGGAAGCAGAGAGGACGTCGATCAGGCGCACGCCAGACGTCCGATTTCCGCGAGATCTGGCGAGGTGCGCTGTAATATGGCGCCGCTTGGACCGTCTGCAGCATGGCTGGGGCCACGGTGGGATGCGGGATTGCGGGTGTTACAGGTTGCCGCAAAGCTTGAGCATACGACATGCGGGGGAAGTCACCGGGTGGTTGATAATCCCGCATGCAAGATGGTTCTCTTAAAGCATGCTGGACTTCATCTCGGACAACGCTGGACAACGAAGAGGTAGGGGGCTGCGAGGGCACTGACAGCTTCTGGAGTTCTTCGCGGATGACTGAACGTATGAGCTCTCGGAAAAAATCCATTTGGCCACCGAAAGCTCCAAAGTAGTCCGTAGTTGAAGCATTGACGTGCCACTCGTATGACGGGGCCCGGTGCCTAAGGGTGCTTTCGATGGTGACAGCTTCCGTGAGAAATTCTGACACAGTCTTGGGTGGACTGCGTACAAGCCCACCGAAAAGTTGCTCTTTCACCCCGCGCATGAGGTACCGTACCTTCTTTTCTTCTGGCATGCCGGGGTCAGCTCGGTGGAAGAGGCGCGTCATTTCCTCGACATACATCGCAACCCCTTCGTTGGGTAGTTGTATGCGGGACTGCAGATCGCGCTCAGCTCTCTCCCGACGGTCAGGGCTTGCATATGTCGCAAGAAGTCGGCGTTTGAAGTCTTCCCATAATGTAAGAATACCTGCCCGGTTCTCGTACCAGACACGTGCGCCGTCCAAAAGACTGAAATAGACGTGCCGCAGTTTGTCTGCGTCGTCCCACTGGTTGTGCACGGCAACGAACTCGTAGTGAACAAGCCAATCTTCCACATCCTCAAGTGCAGTGCCATGAAAAGGATTTGGCGTTCGCGGTGTGAGTAAGGTGCAATGGAGCGGCGTTGTGCCGTTCGTACCGGTTGGGTTGGTGTCGGCATGGCTGGTCGGAGCTGCCATGTTGTTTGCGAGCAGTCCAAACTCAGGGGATTGCCCTCGGATCCTTCTGCTGGCGCGGTGCACAGGAGTGACCACCGGTACGACGCTTGTGTTCCTGCTATGTGGAGGGGTACGGTGCATAGATTACCCAGCACTTCCACCAGTTTGTCACGTACCAAGAGCCGTAGAGAAGGGACAGGAACAGCGGGGCAGAAAGACACGAGCGTGTATCTTCGAAACGAGGCGTTAACCACACTTCTTCTTCGTTCTCCTTGCCCTTTTCGGCTCGCTAGGGCTTGCCGGCTCACAACTCTAGGTGGCAATATACAGGAACATAATGTTCGCCCCAGTATGGGTGTGTGTGCGTGAGCCTGCGCATGTGTTCGTGTGTAAGCGCGGTTTTGTGTACACCTGTGCATGTGTGCGTGCGCGTGTATGTGCGAGTCCGTGCTTGTGCTAAGCGTACCTGTGCACATGTGTACGCCCATGCAGTCGTGCGTTTACGGTCGCGTGTGCGTGTGGCCGTATGTGTGTCTACGTGTAGGTGTGTGCGCCTGTGAATAAGTATGTGTGTGTATCAACCCGTGCGCCCTCAAATTTCGCGCGCGCGCGCGCGCGCGCGCGCGCGTGTGTGTGTGTGTGTGTGTGTGTGTGTGTGTGTGTGTGTGTGTGTGTGTGTGGTGTGTGTGTGTGTGTGTGTGTGTGTGTGTGTGTGTGTGTGTGTGTGTGTGTGTGAGGGGGGCACTGCTTCGTAGTGTTTAAGGTCCCACGCCTGTTCAGACTGGGAGTCTATATGGGAGGTGGCTTAAGGAATGGCGGTGGTCAACGCAGTGTACACGGACTATTCAGTACATGGAAAACAGCTGCACAATGTCGTACCTCATTGTTGCTTGCGAACTTGCTGTGGTAGCTGATTAGCTCCGTTGAGGCACTTCTACGCTCGAAAACGTGGGTTATGACAAATTCACACGGAAACTTGTCACTGCACTTATGCACAAGCATCGTTTATATTAACAACGCTTAACAAGAACGTGCACTGCCTTTGCTACAGGTGCTTAGCTAGCTCATTGGGCAACCATATGGAATTATGTGCTGATCATGTGGTCAGCAAAAAGTCTGTTATAACAACCTCTGCACGTTTCGTGGTGCGTGACAAGCCGTCTAAACATCCGCGACTGTGGATTAATTTGTTCCAGCTTCGACTACGCATTCGGTGTTTACGGCACCATACGCGGAATCGCCAGACACGGACAATGCGAAAAAAAATTCATCTGAAAATTGTGTAGCGATGCTCGCCCGCTAATGCCACCGAGGACGAAATAATTATTGTTTCTGGCCATTACATGGTGCACTTTCTTTTCCCGCGAGTTTTGCTTCACTATTTTTCGCCCACTGCAATCGCATTCCGTCAAAATACTCAAAGAACCCGAGGCTGGTAAATAACCTGCGTCGCTGTGCGACTGGCTGGAAGGAGAGTTGCCATTTACAAGGCGTCATTCCGCGTCGTAAGGCCGTCCGCCGTATGCGCCATAGCGTTTGCCTTTCGGCGCCGTCTTGGCGGGTTTCCCGCCCCTCCCCCCCCCGTCTCACCCCGGCCAGCGTTGCTCCCACAACGGCGGCGTAGATAAGCGAATAGTTGCGTCACCGAACACCTGCGTCGACAGCTGCGGCACCACCGCCAGTGCCTCCTCCTCCTCCTCTCTCTCAACGTTGCTCTCTCTCTGTCTGATCCGTCTTTCAAATGCGTTGCGTTGGTCTGGGGTCGTGGTCGCTGTGCGAGTTCTAGCGAACAGGCGCATCTTCAATGGTGGTCACGCATGACACCGTGTTCGAAGTGACGCTCGGATTAAGGAATATTCATGGAGCGGCGGACGCGGACAACGTGGGCCTGTTAACGGTGAGACTACTGTTTTCGTAGGTAGTAATCATACAGCGGGGTTTTTAGCTCAGCGGCCGCGTCAGCAGCACGGTTAAGAGCTCTGCACATATCTACCTATAACTTTAGCAATTTTGGTTCTAGGAGGGTCAGAGTGGTGTCTGTTTGTTTGTGAAGATACAAGGAGTTCAACCGCTACAAATACTGCTATTACAAACGAAAATTTTAAATTTTAGGAACGGAAAACAGTGTGAATCTGTGAAAAACAACAACAGTCGGACCACGTGTTTTTTACGATCGCTTGTAGCTTCGTTAATATTCAACCGGGAAACTTCTTACTTATAAAGTTGAGAGTCCTTAGGGTAGACCTGACGCTGCTGAAGTTTGATCAGGCTAGATTTAATAGTTCCAGAGTTATTAAGCAATCAATCAAAATTAAGCCTAATCATTCAAAAGAATAAATTGGTAATATCACCTTGCAAACGCATTTAAATTTTATCCGCTTATTATAATAATAAACAGCACCCCATAGGCTACCAGGAGGCCTCATTCCGTACACTCTAGGCCCCTAATTAAGGTGGTAATCAGCAAAAAGCTCATTTCATTAAAACAATTTTTCAAAAGCGAGCTACATACGCCACCGAAAAATAGCTAATATCTTCTTTTAGAACACAACAGTCCGGTTTTTTCCGTGTAAAAATATTTTTGATAGCTTAAGGTAACCGGAAGATACAGAGTTAGAAAGAATTTAACGAGAACCGCTAATAAACGTGTGGCGCCCGCGTCTTCCTTCGCCCTCGCTCAGGAGGAGGGTGGCTCACTGCTCGGGAGAAAGGTACGCCCGTCAGATCGAAGTCTTGGACCACGTGTTTTTTTTTTTCCTTACACTTGCTTTTAACTTTGGTAATAACCTACCGGGAAACTTCTCATACAGTGCAAAGCCCTAGTTGTAGACCTGTCGCCGCTCAAGTTTCATCAGGACAGGAGTGATAGTACCGGAACTAGAAACAGCACCCCATAGGCTAACCGGAGGCCCAACTCCGTACTCTCTAGGCCCTTAATTAAGGGGGTAATCAGCAGAAATCTCATTTCATTAAAATACTTTTATAAAAATAACCACAAACTTGACTGATGCACCGCTGAAACCTACCTTTAGAACATGACAATCCGCTTCTTCTTGTGAAAAAAGTATTTCGATAGCTTTAACCAATTAAAAGGTATGCAGTTAGAAAGAAGTTAAAGAGAAACGCTGATAAACGTGAAGCGCCCGCGTCTTCCCTCGCCCTCGCTCAGAGGAGGAGGGTGGCTCACCACTCGGGCAAAAAAGTACGCCCGTCAAATCAAAGCCTCGGACCACGTTTTTTTTTCTTACGATCGCTTTTAACTTTGATAATAACCTACCGAGAAACTTCTAACTCATACAGGGCAAAGCCCTAGTAGTAGACCTGTCGCCGCTCAGGTTTCATCAGGACAGGTGTAATAGTTCCGGAGCTATATCGTGATCAAAATTAAGCGTAATCACTAAAAAGATTAATTTGGAAACATCACCTCACAAACGAATTTAAATTTTCTCCGCTTAATACACTAATAAACAGAATTGCTTAATGTTGCGCACTTGCAAATGAACAAGTCTAGAAATGCATCTCTCGTGAGTGATGTGCCGCGTCTACTGACACACACTAACACATTCGGAAAATTCAGCTTAAGACTGTCTCATGACCGTTACTTCTGAATTTAAATAAAGTAGAAGTTCATGGGAGGATCCTTGGAACATGACCTGGCACTGGAGCCAAGATTTTGAAAAGCAAACTTATTCAAATGTTGGCTTCAGCAACACACCAAGAACTTTTCGTTGCTTGTACCGTGTCCAACATGTAGAGTGTTTCAGCAGATATGTTTGAAGTCCTTTTAAAAACAGAAATGACTAGATCAATTAGGCAACATATGCAAGACTGTGTTTACTGCTGAGGCAGTCATGTGTTAAAATAACTACAGGTTGTGATTCGATGACCAAATATAAAAATTGGACCAGGGTTTATGGACAAGACAGCTAAACCAGGGATCCTACCTCTAGGATGAAAGTATGTGTTATCCGAGAAGCACACAACTAATTCTGTACATGCCAAAAACTTATGCACTCTAATGAGGGATGACAGCATTTTCCCTGAAAATTGAAAATGAAGTGAGAAATACCACAACTATCAAATTCTTATTGTAGACTATTTACTATTTACTGTCATGTAAAAATTAAGCAAGTGTCCATTCTAGGCTGTGACATGGCTCACTGAAGCGCACTGTATGTTTTCGAATAGCTCTCACAAAATACATGTTCCGAGCCCTACTTCTAGAAAGCAGGCGAATAGGAAGCACAGCGTCAAATTTGGATTATATGCCATGGACGGAGCTTCTTGTGAGGGTAGAAAGAACGAGAAAATTGTTCATTTTTGATGCCCTTATAGAGGCAGCCAGAATTGCACTGATTGCTGAATTTATGAAGCGTGGAAGCTTGGGCAAGTTCGTAGGACATAACTGAATGCAGGAACAGCGCAACCTACAAGTAGTTACTTCGTAACTACGGAAGCGAAAAAACAAGGACAGAAAAGAGCGCTGACTTTCAACAAAGATTTAATATCGGAGTGGTGTACATATATAGGCGAAAAAGGAGAAAAATGGGCATGCGTAGAAGGGTGCATGCGTAGAAGGGTTTGCACCCTTCTACGCATGCCCATTTTTCTCCTTTTTCGCCTATATATGTACACCACTCCGATATTAAATCTTTGTTGAAAGTCAGCGCTCTTTTCTGTCCTTGTTTTTTCGCTTCCGTAGTTACGAAGTAACTACTTGTAGGTTGCGCTGTTCCTGCATTCAGATTGCTGAATTGTCACAATTGCTCAAATTGTTAGAAGCGTGATTAAAGGCAGTAAATCTTTTACTTTTTTTGCAGACCTCTTCGCTAGTGCCACGCCCAAGATCAATTGTTCTCATGTAAAAGAGAAAGCAGAGATGCTTTCACTGTTTGTACATGGAGAGGTTAGTTTCTTGTGCGTTCTGATTAATGCTACATGTTCTGAACGTTGTACTTTAAGAACTATTTTTCGCACTGGCTCACTACCCTATAAGAAATTTGATTCTTAGATGAGTTCAGGCTTTCGTAAGTGCCATTTTCGAGCTGTAGTCTTACACTTCACCTCAATTCGGGAATTTTCTGTGTGCTGGGTACTATCTTATCCTTATCATACGAAATTATTGGAATGTATGGTTTGTATGGTTCGAGTTCAGTGTAATGTCAATTACACGCCATTTCAAAGGATACACACTACAGATTCTTTATATATGGTGCTGCCAGAACAGCACGAACATCATTTTATGAGAAGTAATATTTGCTCTTATTACAGGACGAGAGGGTGCCGCTGACGTCCTACGTGGTATACCCCAGCCCCAGCCTAAAGCAAGCCTAGTTCCTGAACCTCCACGTGGATGACCGAAATATCTTCCGTGTCAGTAATGACGAAGAAGGAGTGACAGCACTGATGAGTTGATTTTTTTTATTTTCAACATTGTCGTTGGCCGCAAGGGGTTTAACAACCACCGTGATAGAGCGGCTTTTTCTCGGCGTGAGTTTGGCGTTTATCAAAGAAGTTGTTCAGGCAGTACGACACTGAAAATTTTAGTGTTACAATGCCTGAACAACTTTTTCTAGTGTGGTCATGGTAGGTGAACATATATTGTTATTTGTGTAAGTTATTTTACTTAAATATAGCTGGACTATTCCATGCCAAATGTCTCAGCCACTTTGGCGACCATCTGAAATGTATTTGAAAAAAAAAATGTGCTGACTTACTGCGTTGAAAACAGTGAACAGCTGGAATATTTCAGTGAGAAAAAAAGTTTTGTTCATGTGGCTGGCTTATAACTTCCTGGCACAATGCCGTGTGTGTGCTGTTTGTAGAAAATTTCGTTTTAAACTACCGATTATTTTTTTCTAAAGCAAATTCGGTCTACCTGTTAAGTAAATGTGTTTTCTGTAAGGTATTTGAAGCTCAATAATATTAGTGCAATTTTTTCGCCACATTTGCTTCCAAGAATAAAGCCAAAATGTGTTATGTTTGCATTTTTTATTGCAATATTGCACTTTGTATGAATATCTGAGCATTGAATACTTACTCAGCAGAAAGTATATTTTAAGGAAAAAATATCTTTAGACCTCTCAAGCTGCTGAAATATATGAGAAAATATCACGAATTTCACAAAATCGTGATTTTTGTCCATATTGAGATGCAATTTGTTCCATGTTGTGATACAATGAAAACTCATCATTAAAGTAAACTGCAAGAAAATGAAATTCTTTCTATAATAAAAATCTTATCGCAAAATGGACAGAAAAGAGCGCTGTCAACTGAATTTTATTGAAGGTGCTACGAGCGTTTTTATACTGAGCACAAGAACAGGGCTCATCTGCAACAACACATGTGTGACCATGACAAAATAATTTTAACCGAGAAAAGAATACTCTTTTTCGGAAAAGATAAGTGAAGGTGTACTGATGCATTGATCCTTGGCCTCCCTGATAAAAAGTTCTAAAATCTCTCATTCTTTCTGCTTGCTTTTTTTCAGAAACCGTGTTTTATGAAACCTAGGACTGCACTTACATTCTTTACGGTGTCCGGCCATGAGACTACTATAGCCATTCTTAACATTTAAAGCATGCTGTCTTGCTCGATCATTGAAGCATTGCCCAGTTTGTCCTATGTTTACTTTTCCACATGTTAGCGGTATCTCATACACATTAGATTGGCATTCAGTAAACCTATTCTAGTGACGAATGGTGCAAGATTGACTATTCCTGTTGCTGTAAGTACATGCACTTTTGAAAGCTTGCAAGGGGTGGAAAACAACAATGCCATATCTGCTGGCTCTTTTCCTAAAATTGTGAGACACCTTATGTATGTAGTACCACGTAACATGCAAAGGTCATTGGTCATCCTGTTTTTCTTTTGGTCCTGTTTCCTTTAACTTTACTTTCTGCAGGAGGGTTTCGCAAACGAGTGTGATGATGCTGTTGGGGTATTGGCTGGTGTTATCAGCCCAGGAGGGCTAAGAATGTTCTGCCTTTTGATAGTGGGCATTCAAAATTAGTAAAAAGAGGAATTGATACCACATGTGTTCAGGCCAACCTTCAGAAGTCATGTTAACAGAAGGGTGAGGTCAGGCTTAAAAACCAGATTAAAAGACTAAAAGATGCTGGATATACCAACAGAATCATCACACCCGTTTGCGAAACCCTCCTGCAGAAAGTAAAGTTAAAGAAGACAGGACCAACAAAAAAACAATGACCAAAACCTTTACATGTTATACCACATCACATGCCTCCCAATTAAAAAAATAGCCAGAAGATATGCATGAATAGCCATATTGGCTCACTTTGACCCATTCGCTCCGACGGAAGTTCGAACCGATGCTAGTGGTCACGGAATCGGAGCCGTGTTAGCCCAGCGCCAACGGGGACACGACCGAGTTGTCGCCTACGCTAGCCGCCTCCTCACAGCTGCTGAGCGCAACTATTCTATTACGGAGCGTGAATGTCTTGCTCTTGTTTGGGCAGTCTCAAAGTTCCGTCCATATTTATATGGCACTAATTTCACTGTGATAACTGACCACCATGCGCTATGTTGGCTTACGTCACTGAAGGATCCTACTGGCCGGCTCGGGCGCTGGGCTCTGCGACTCCAAGAGTATACCTTTACGGTGACGTACAAGTCCGGACGCCTACATCAGGACGCAGACTGCTTGTCGCGCTACCCGGTCGCTGAGTCGAGCACTATGCATGACACCGACACCGAGCCTTGCGTCTTTTCCCTTTCGCAAGTGACATGCATCGGTGACGAGCAGCGCTATGATGCATCCTTGCGTGCTATCATTGAGAGCCTCGAATCACCATCTTCCAGTCAGTCCTATCGCTCGTTCGTGCTCCACGATGGTGTATTATACCGCCAAAGTTTTGAGCCGGATGGACCGGCTCTGCTGCTTGTCATTCCGAAACACCTTCGTTCGGAAGTTCTACATGAACTTCATGACCTTCCGACTGCTGGTCACCTTGGTGTGTCACGCACTTACGACCGAATACGCCGACGCTTCTACTGGCCAGGGCTTGCACGCTCAGTCAGAAGGTACGTTGCGGCTTGTGAGAAATGTCAGCGCCGCAAAACGCCATCGACACTTCCCGCCGGACGCCTTCAACCACTCGATATTCCGTCAGAACCGTTCCTCCGCGTTGGCTTGGACCTACTTGGCCCTTTTCCCTTGTCTTCCTCGGGTAACAAGTGGATAGCCGTGGCCACCGACTACGCCACGCGTTATGCCATCACACGAGCTCTCCCAACAAGCTGCGCCACAGATGTCGCCGACTTCCTCCTCAAGGACGTGATTTTGCAACACGGAGCCCCACGGCACCTGCTTACAGACCGTGGCCGCACCTTTTTGTCGAAGGTCATAGCCGACATCTTGCAGTCCTGTAAAACGAGACACAAGCTGACTACGTCATACCACCCGCAAACCAATGGACTCACGGAGCGCCTAAATCGAACTCTTACAGACATGCTCGCTAAGTATGTTTCTACCAACCACACCGACTGGGATCTCGCATTGCCGTACGTCACATTTGCCTACAATTCTTCGCGCCATGACACTGCCGGTTACTCTCCATTTTTTCTGCTGTTTGGTCGAGAACCAACATTGCCTCTAGACACCGTCATACCGTCTCCTGGAGTACCTACCAGTGAATATGCCATGGACGCTATCACTCGGGCCGCTCACGCACGCGAAATCACCCGTACTCGCCTTCTTACCTCTCAAGAGAAGCAACGGCGCTTGTATGACCAACGACACCGCGACGTACACTTTCCACCCGGTTCTTTGGTACTGCTCTGGTCTCCGACCCGTCAAGTCGGCTTGTCAGAAAAACTGCTTGCTCGCTACACAGGCCCATACCGTGTCCTCCGTGTGGTTACGCCTGTAACATATGAAATTGGTCCTGCCACCCCATTGTCTTCATGTGCCCAACAGGCTACCGATATTGTACATGTTGCGCGCTTGAAGCCCTACAACTCTCCTAGTGACGTTGACATCTAAATGCGCCGAGACGGCGCTTGCGCCGCCGGGGGTTATGCTACACGCATGTATAATGATATTCTAGGGGGCGACGCGCGTGTGTGCCTGACGAGGAAGACGAAGGGTTGTCTCCGCTCGATCGCTGGTGAACCAGGCACGCCATTACCGCTGGTTTGGAATATATCTAATCCCCAGCCTCGTCGTTACGGCGTCTCTTCTTTTCCGTAACATATTGCATGTAGCAATATTAACGTTTGGTTTTCCACCCCTTGCAAGCTTTCAAAACGTGTGTACTAAACAGCAACAGGAATAGTCAATCTTGCACCATTCGTCACGAGAATAGGTTTACTTAATTCCAATTTAACGTTTGTAGAAGTATTTTTTATCAGGTAAACCAATGATCAGTGCATCACTACACGTTCACTTATCCTTTCCGAGAGGGAGTATTCTTTTCTCAGTTAAGATTATTTTGTAGTGCTCACACGTATCGTCGCGCATGAACACGGTTCTTGTACTCCGTATAAAAGCGCTCGTAGCACATTCATTAAATTCAGTTGACAGTCGGTGATCTTTCCTGTCCTTTCTGTCTCTTCCTAAAGTTGTCGCGCTGTGACTAGCACACAACCACGATGAACCAACTCTCCCAAATTAAGCTCTTGTTACGTAACATGTAGACCGAGTTTCGTACGGAAAGAAGGAGGGGTGCTTTTAAAATAAAATTTTTCACATACAACACCTAAACGGCATTCCAGGAAGTTCAGAAGGCAGCCACGTGACCAAATATTTTTCCTCTCCTAAATATTCCAGAAGTTCACTATTTTCAATGCAGCACGAGTTTTTCGAATACATTTGAGATGGTTGCCAAAATGGCTGGGACATTTGGCATAAAGTGACCCAGCTGTGTCATTAGCCATAATCATGCATTACCTCTTTTGTTTTTTGTGAGTCCTGACTCAGTTTTGTGTTCGTTTCTAGCTTATTCTGTTTCTGATCATTGTATTGGTTTTTAAAGTATTTGCTTAAGTTGTATGTGCAAAAACCCATATATGTTTGCATGTACATCATTTCTCATAACCAAATGTTATACATCCAGGAATACAAAGCTTAAACCACTGTGATTGTATACATTTGAAAACGCTATCCATATATATTTTTGTGTGCATCACTTCTTGGAAACGATTGTGTACATGAAGGCTTATGTAGTGAAATCATGGTGATTGTATATATTTGAAAGAATTATAAGTATATATTTGCCTGTATTTCATTCCTATTAATCGATTGGGTTCATGAAGGAGTAGTAAACTGTAACCACTGGGATTGTAGGTACTTGAAAGAATTATAGGGATATATTAGCGTGTATTTCATTTGTAGTCTCTATGTACTTGAAGCAGTATACTAAACTGAACCAGTGTAATTGTATGTTTCAAAGAATTGTCAATAAAGTGAAGCTGAAAAAATATAATAAAAATTTGAGGTGTTGTGTGTGTAGTGTACGTATGCGTCAACATGTTACACATCTGGTGAAAAAGTTGTGTGGTAGAAGAAAAGTTTATAAGTTTTAATTGCATATTAAATAACTGCAATATGCAAGGGCAGCAAGGCTTAGTTTTCTGTAACGTGCATTGTGCATATACTGTGAAGTATATATAGATCCAGCAGAAGTTCATACACGACTGTACCTGTTTATATTTTTGCCCACACGCAATGAATGGAGCTCGACAGGTGGCGCACCATTGATAATCAGGACCACTTTCTTCAAGTAGTGTGTAATCAGTACATGCTGATATCTATTAGTGCAGTCTAAAAGAATACTGGCACCCCTGCCATGGGCACTCAACACCCTTGTGCACCCTTCTCGCACCCTCCTCAGAGGGTGCTAAAAAAGTGATGGACATCGAAGGCACCCTTCCTTAAGGGTGTTTTTGTAACACCCTACAGTTTTTTACATGTACACCCTATTCTAAGGGTGCATGGAAAAGCACCCTTTTTGGAAGGTGCTGAATTAACACCCTTAGGGTGTCGTCCATGGGACAAACTCATTTACACCCTTCAGGGTGTAAAAATTTTTACTGTGTGACGGAACCATCGACGGACCTTCCCATCCCCTAGTAAGCGTAGCAGTGGACGATGGACCCGTGCAGGACGGGTTCTACCTGTTCGAGCTCCACGCTACCGCTGCATCATGATCGGAACGGGAGATGGTCGCCAACTTTACCGACTACGTCTCCGGTGAGGCCTTCAAATTCTGCCCCACCCATATATTTCAAAACGACGAGTCATGGGAAAATATCAAACAAGAAATGATCGTTTGGTTTAAAGAACACAATGACTACGACTACGACTTGCTTATAAACCACCATCCACAGACAACCGCACTCGGTCATCACAGTAAAACCCGCCTTCATGCGTTGACCAACCTCCTGGTTTTCTATCGCGTGGATGTTCAGTCACCCACAACGCCCACCTCACGCCTCACACGCTCGCTACGGTTGGTATACAGCTGAAAAACTCTGAATATACTCAGCCAAGCCCAGGGTCTACCGTCCATAATAATGCATCAGAACAGTCAACCTACAAACTTGCGCAGACAGAGAAACAATCCCAAGCAAAATCCGACCAAATCAAGCGTTTGTCAGTGTCGCCGTCTTGTTCCCAGCCACCTAAGAGTCCAACGAACACAGTAGGCTCGGAAGAATCAACTCTCAAGAACTGCCCTGTACCAGAAGCGTCTATTAAGAACGGCGTTGCCAGAACTTCCAAAGACATCCCTGCCGATTCTAGTACACCACATTCATTTTCTTTCGAGAATGACGACACCCCAACAACTACCAACTATCTACTAGTCGCATCAACTACCAAGAAAAAGCAGGCTCGTGTTACTAAAGGAGTACCACCTCGTAAAATTTCGCAACATCAGCAGTGTCATCAAAAACTCAAAGAACTCTGGAAACTACGGCAGTTACATCAAGCACAACGAGGAACTAAAATGAGATCACAAGCAGATTTGTGCCTTAAGGATTGTGGTCAGAAACGACACCAACTAAAGGAAAGACCAAATCAACATCTGAGTCTTATTCGTAGAAGGAAACGTCAAGGAACGTCAAGTACGAGATATGAAGGCTTCATGTATAATCCTACCGATGGAGATACCACCACAGAAAACCACAAAAGAGACTGAACGTTACCATTTGCAAATTGCAGGTACACAGGTATCGTATCATCAAATTCGGTTCTCGTGAATGCAAGCTTGCAGCATGCTTCTGTCGCAGCCATGCACGACAAAGAATACAGCACCCACGACAGAAAACTCGGCGCCTATGTCGTCCAACCTTCATACTCGACAAGGACGTCGAGCCTCGTTGGTTCATCATAGCTGCTGAAGCCGTGTCATGGTCAGTGCAGTTGTGCAGGACGTGGTTATCTTCTCCAGAACGCCACAGTCAGCCTCGCCCACCAGAACTCCTGCGTAAACCGGACTCCTGCACTACCTCCTGAAGTCTTTGATAGTTTACGGAACTCCCCTGAAGCATAGAACCGATTATAAATTTTGACATTTGTGGCTTTTCAATCTCTCCTTGTTTACTACTTCTTGTTCGTATGAGTGATTCTTAAGAGAGAGAAAGGAAGAGAAAAATAATCTGTGCTTTCTTTCAGGGGGAGGGGGAATCGTTGACGTATGAAGCGATGGTTGGTAGAAGCCGAGGAGGAAGAAGTCAGAATAGAATAAACATGGCGTATGAGCCAGGCCACGTCGCCCATTCATCACAGTGCTATATATATATATATATATATATATATATATATATATATATATATATATATATATATATATATATATATATATATATATATATATATAAGGGAAAGAAGTGTATACCTAAGGGCTCGTTTTTCCGTGTTTTAACACAATATTAATGAGATATAACAGACAGTAATGCCAAGGAATGTACAGGGGAAGGTATTAAAACCAATGGAATGTAAATAAGAAGAAAGAAAAGTGGATGAAAAAATTACTAACTGCTCACAGTTGGTAATTTTTTCATCCACTTTTCTTTCTTCTTATTTACATTCCATTGGTTTTAATACCTTCCCCTGTGCATTCCTTGGCATTACTGTCTGTTATATCTCATATATATATATATATATATATATATATATATATATATATAGGTAAGACGCGCCGCCAGCGGAGGAAACCAAGATAAACGGAAAAATGTGGAACGTGTTCGGCAACATGTTCCACATTTTTCCGTTTTTCTTGGTCGCCTCCACTGGCGGCGCGTCTTACCTATACCCAGTAACAATGCCAGAATTACCCGCTCGTTCCCGGCGGCTCTCCGTCGCTCCTTTCTAGTTCAACTACCAAGACTTCATACGTGGTGGAGGTGGATTTTCGGTCCTCTTACCTCCTCCCGCAGCCTGCTCTACCCGCTGGAGCTTCGTTCAGGCCGCCGATTGCGCCCACTGTCAGGCAGCATGTCCCAGACCGAGCCTACCAGAGCTGATGTCATCAACCACGCACAGATGCAAGCTGCCCCTCCTATTTACATACACGGACATCAGCGGGAACCCCTGCTCTTTGCTGGTCTTCGTGGAGAAGACGTAGAAGACTGGCTCGACGACTACGTAAGTGTCGCTAATCGTTGGGACGAGGCCGCCAAACTGCGTTACGTCCCTTTGTATCTGACCGGAGTCGCAAAGACATGGTATTTTAACCACGTCATTGACCTACATGACTGGGCTACCTTCCGGCAGCAGCTTCGACACGTTTTTGGGACCCTGGACATTTGATCCACCGTCGCGAAGAGGACACTTGATACTCGCCGACAACATCCCGGTGAATCGTATACTTCATACATCGAGGATGTACTCGCACTGTGCCGGCGTGTCAATCAATCCATGCCGGAATCGGACAAAGTGCGCCACTATTGAAAGGCATTGGGCCTGTGTCCTTTAATGCACTTGCTGTGCAAAACCCAGCTACCATCGCTGATGTCGTGACGACATGCCAGCGCCTTGATACGCTGAACTCTGTTCGCCTCCAACCGGACATTGACGACCATCACTCTACGTCTCATGGCCACCTGCGTGACCTCATCCGCGACATTATACGTGAAGAATTGCGGTCTATGGGCTTCACACCTCCTACACTGCGTCCTACACAGTCTTTGGGAGTGCCCTTGCGTGACATCGTCAGGGAGGAACTTACATTGCTGACCGGCGTTGCGCCCGTACAGCCACCTGCTTCGGTGTCGGGACGCACCCCGACTACCTTTCTCGACGTCTACTTCTTTAGCAGCCATGGGAATTCATGTCAGTCTTCTAGCGAAGAATACATTTCTTGCCTGGCCCAGTCTCGCCATCAGGCTCGCATCAATACTGAAGCAAGACAGCACGAGCGAAAGATCATCTATGACGAATCCCACCGCGTTGTGTCTGTTCAACCTGGTGACGAGGTGCTGCTTTTGACACCTATTCGCACTCCTGGTCTCTGTGACAAATTCCAACCACGCTTCATCGGGCCATACATTGTTTTAGAACAGACTTCGCCGGTTAATTATCCTGTGACACCACTCGTCACCCCAACAGACCGCCGCTACCACAGCACAGAGATTGTCCACGTTTGTCGCATAAAACCTTTCACGCGACGTTCCCCGTCACTTTGACTTACGGCGGCCAGGGTGTCTGCATCAAAGTGGGGGGAATTAGTGTGGGCATTTGCTACTTACATCGTCCTCATCCCTGCATGATCACAATCACCATCATCCGCTTGTCTCTTTGTCCTCATTGCCACTCTTGGTCATCATCATCGTGCCCGTTCGTTTTGCGAGGTCTTTCCTCAATTAAACGCTGTCGCAACCAAGACTACCAATCATTATATATATATATATATATATATATATATATATATATATATATATATATATATATATATATATATATATATATATATATATATATATATATATATATATATATATATATATATGAAGGGGTTTTACATGAGGGGTGGGCTATTACAATGGTTTGAAGGGGTAGACGCTCGATCGCTGCTTTGAAGTTGATAACACTGGAGTGGTGCACATCGTGAAGAGGAAAGCCATTCCAGTCTTGTGCAGTCATGAATAAAATGGCACAACATGTAGTTGGGCTGAAGTCAATGTTGTTCCTTCTATACTCAAATTAAATGAGTGAAACAGCATCGAGTTAAAGCACGGCGTGCTTGAAATGTTTTGCCGATAAAGGACGAGTGTTTTTCTATAAAAAAAGCTGGGAAATGAAGAAACGTAAAAATGATACTGATAAACAGTAGTCCTAAGTCAGTTATCGTAAACTTTGCCGTTGTAACATCCTAAAATTAGACACCACGGCTTTAGCAGAAGACAAAAAGCTGCCAAACGCATAATTATTCATTTCACAGTTTATCGCTACTATAAACAAGCTGATTATGTACCAAATGTCCTACTATTTGTGGAAGAACATAACTGAGTTAAGAGATATCATAAGCCACCCTCAAAATAATAAACGTTGCGAAATGACTTTAAAAGCAGGCGAGCACATAAGAGTGGAAGCTCAATGGTGTGCTCACACACTGAATTAAGTAGATCAGGTGTGACCTGCAACTCATTCACGCTTATGTAACAAAACAGAACGTCTTAAACTTTCTGTCTTTTTAGGGGCGAAGCTCCTTATGGCGTAACTTGTGCGTCCCTCGTATTACGTAACCACCAGTGGCACATACCCGAAATAGGTATAACATTTGACCTCCGAGGTGGTGCCGGTGAGAGATGTCTTCTGTGCGTTGTTTAACAATAAAAAATAGTGCTCAATGTACATGCCAATGGCTGCTAATGGGGAATGAGAGACAGGAGCATTCGGCTTTTAGTCAACGCGCACGCTGCGATCCCCATTAGCAGCCATTGGCATGTACATTGAGCACTATCGGACAAGAAAGGCTTGCTACATTATTCTCGCTGGGTGTAACCTCCTTAGTTTTAGAAAGGTTTAGCGAGCGTTGAGCCGCAGGGCCATGAATACAATGAACTAGTATATACCATGAATGAATTCGAGGTGGTTAAAAGGGGAAAGGAGATATGAAGCGCGAGCCCTAAGAAATTAAAAGCTGAATCCTCCTGTCTCTCATTTCACATTAGCAGCCACTGGCATGTACATTGAGCACTATCTGACAGGAAAAGGTTGCTACGTTATACTCGCTGGGCGTAACCTCCTTGGTTTTAGAAAGGTTTAGCGAGCATTGGGCCGCAGTGCCATGAATACAGTGAACTAGTATATACCATGAACTCAAGGTGGTTGAAGGTGGGAAGTAGACCCGAAGCGCAAGCCGTAAGAAAGTGTGCGTGTGCCACCTCTCGTTTAGTCCTTGGAATGTCCACTGAATGGCGGTGCTTCTATATGGGGAATATATGATGAAAAGATGCGAGATGGTGGGACTTGGAGTGTTGAATAGATGGACGAACGGACACAAAGACAGATGCATGGATGGACGCATGAACGGACGCAGGGGCGGATGCATGAACGAACGCAGGGACGGGCGCACGAGCAGACACATGGACGGTCACACAGACGGACGCATGGACGGACGAATGCTTCGCCCCACTCTCCATCATTCACTCCGTGGATATGCTGCCATTTTTTTCCATAATAATTTACGCAAGATGATTGTAGTTTTGTTACTATAATATTTATTATAATATTACTACGTCTCAATATTCTTTTTTCATGTATGCACTTGCTCCCAGAAGAAAACACTTAAAGGTCTAGAACGTTCTTCGGTGATTGTAGTTCGCTATTGCACGTTAGCGAAAAAACTGGTAATGTGTTTTTTTTTACATGTCTTGTGTAGAAATGATTTTTAATTACGCAAACCTTCACTATCTATACTGCAATGCCAAAGCGTTATGTCTTGTCGACGGAAACAGAGCACAGCCCTAAATATTTGCAGACGCTGGCACTTTCGCTGAGTATGTAGTGAATTTTTTTAATGAAAAGCTCGCAATATTCGTAAAATGGCTTGAGATAGTACACTGGGTCATGGGCAGCTAATTTTCAATAATTGAGCCTTTACTTAGGTAATAAAATTTTCACAATTGCACCAACGCATTTTCGGGTACACGATTGGGTAAGATGAACGCATACCCTTTAATAATGAGGCAACTATTTAATGTATAAGATCTCTGGCGAAGAAGAGATGAAAACGTAAACGAGGCACATTTTTATTCCGCCACATCACAAAGCAAATGCGAGTCGCATAAGCCTCAAGAAGGATTTGAGTGACACACAACTCCAGCAGCTTTTGTTCACACCCAATTTGTACTCAGTGAGGCTCAACAACAATTATCTATTAACAAGTATCATGGGTTACATCATATTTCAACACATTAACACATCCTCAAACAATAACATGTAACTTGATACGTGAGAATCATATCTGCGGGAGTTTGTACTTACAGAATGATAACGTGGAATCCTAGTCTCAATGTTTTATAGTTTACTATCTTACAGGTACTATACCACTTGGTTCGGCCTTTCTAAGTGTAGTAAGTGTGTCTAGGCTTTCCATAGTAACTGATAACAGTTATTTAGCAGTTCGCAACAATTTATACCCTATGAATTTGCAAACGAGTGAAGTTATATGTCTATTCCGAACACATCAAACTGTGACATTGCCACACTCACACCGGGCACCCTTCACAATAACACAACTACGTTACTTCGTTTCAATTTATGCGGCGCAGATGAACATTATGCAGCATCTTGCGCACCACATTAGTGTATCGGCTGTGCCAACGGAAAATCACATGGAGTGTGCCGTAATTTGCGTTTACTCGCTCGTATGACTGCATCCAGAGGATGACGCTGTTCATGATACATTTTGAGGTTTTGCGACACCATTTATTCTTGCTATAGATATCTGTACCTGAAACTAAAATATTGGAAAACACTTGAACTTCCACAAAGCAAAAAAAGAAAGTTCAGCATGCGCTTCAGCGTTTGGATTCACCTAACCGACGTCACAGACAAATATCAGCACAACATTTGAGCCTACTGCTGCTGGTGCTCATAGCGCGCGCGTTAATGGTAGCGTTTTTAAGCAGCTATGAACAATCAGCTCTCACGTTTGCATATTTTCTAGACACGTGAATGCATATAAAATGTCTACCTATACTTGTTGAGCAGGGCTACATCCAATCGCCTCGTAACGTTGGAGTCGTTTTAAAAATGCCACATAGGTCAATTCGCCTCATTGATTCTCACATTATGGGAGATCTGCCAAAATTATTCATATTATTTTCATATTTCTCTATTATTTGTTCACGGGCAAGATGATTTTTTTCGTTCGCAATCAATGACTCCGACGCCAGCGCCGCAATTTCTGCGAAACGAACTCTCTACCGCTGTTGCTCTATATAAAAAAAGCCGTCTAGTTTGATAAAAACTGCGCTACGTCTGAAGGCCAGGACAACAATTTGAAGGCGTTTGAATCAAGAAATTCATCAAATTCTTTCTTCATACAAATCATCTATATGCATCAAAGAATATCAACGTAGCACTGAAATTTAGAAAACAAACAAACAAACAAAAACACTCTATTTTTTAAAGTTGTCGTTCACTTCATGTGTCTTTTAAAACGTTTTCCGGCAGTAAATGTAGGTGGTGTCGAAAATTCGGCAGAGAATTTCAGCACATAACTCGTTTGTGGCTATTAGTTTTCAGCAGATTTTCTGTTCACCTAATTTGCTCGCATTTACAGTAACAGACACAAGAAGCTGTTTTGAAACAATAAAATGGTGTGTCTGAACAAAAGTAATACCGATATCAATAATATAAATTTGCGAATAGGCTCACATCGTACTGTCGTGTGTAAGAAATATATGTCCGCGCTGAACAGAGCTATGCTTCTGTCACATGTTAATTGCAATCTTTTGGTTATGACCATTTTTCTTTCCTTCGCATAAACCTCCCTTTTGCTTTCAACAAGAGCATACAGCTTTTATACCCGCCCCTTTGTGTCTGAACTTAAATGTGATCAAAGATTTTAGTACCTCGGTTTCGTGTTATCATAGCGTGCACTAAATAACCAAAGCAGAATATTTAGCTGTACAAACAATTTAGTTGCGGACATTCCTCAGTGTTTGTCACTCGTGTTCGGAACGCTTTCTGTGGATGGAATAAGCAGTATGTGTTGAGACTCATTTAGTAGGCTAGTGTAATGATGATAGCATGTTGGCTTTCGCTTTTCAGTGACATAATGTTGCCTTACTCGCTTCCTAGATGTAATGATTGATGAAGTGTATATAAAACATGATTACAAGGACCGCACTAAGCGTGCAGTTCAAAAGCAAGAGTGATGAGTGTACGGCAGCTGTGGTAAACCTACAAATTACGGAAAGGGTGTCAGAAACTTGCAAGCGTTCCTGAAAGCTATCGTGGAGTGGACACAGGGTTTTTCTCCAACAATGTGGCAATCCGTTGTTACCAAGAATACCCAGCAACACTTCTATTGATAATTCATCGACCGCTGTGCTCAGTAGAATCGGGGCCACATTAGGTGGCTTATGTAGAGAAGCTCGCGACAAACAGGTTTTTCATAGAAGCTCTGATCGGTGGCTCATGATGGGCAATGGCTTCCGAAAAAGAAAACCTTGACCGGCCTTCGAAACGAGGGTTCACTACGTCTGTTGGAAAATGATGTCCTTAGTGGCACCATGGGGGAGTGTCACATATCGAAGCCAGTGCAGTGTTCAGAGCTTGCCATTGTTTAAAAGTGCATGAGAACGTCACATAATCACCCAAGCCACTGTCCCATCGATGTCCGCGAGGAGCTAGCAATTATCGCCGGGCTCACAGTGGCGAATGCAGTCCTCGGCGCTTGAAAAGTCAAATGGAGCGGCCGACGGCGCTGCAAGGGTCACGCACTTCAGAGGTCATATCTTGGTCTCCTTTCGCACTTCCGTCGACGGTGTGAGCAGACCAGTGGAGCTGCCGTCTCTCTCTTGCTCGCCCAGCAGCCAGTAGGTCGTCATCTTTCCTTTGCCCTGAAAGGTGCGTATAGTTGATTATCACAATGCCATTCGGACTGGTATAGTCCAAAATTTAGAGCAAGCAATCCCGACGGTTTGTCGCGCTGACGCAGTACATAACTACACTGGCAAAAGCTATTTGAAATGCTCCAAATGCTCCAATGACGTGATTTGTACTCATTGTGTCTAGCCTCTGAGCAGTGCGTCATAGGCCTTTGGGTGGAATTAAACATCTCTTTAGGATGTCCCGTGTGCAAACATGCGCTTTCAGAACCTAAGCACGTTTTCTACAACACTGTTGCTTTGGTTCACCGTTGCGTGCCCGAGGCGTAACACTCTCATACATCTAAGAACACGTTGAAACGCTGCTTCTTGCGTTCTCTCAACGCGACATGCGCACGCTCTGACATACCCTTAGATGACCATTTTCTGGGGAAATGTTTTAACATGGAAGTGTTTTATGCCGGCGTCCACCAAGACTGCAGTAACGTACCTCCGTGAAGAAAATGACCTCTAAAAATAACACGACCCGAAAAAAAAATGGCAGATCCCACATACGTGGGAATCGACGTTATGCGAAGCATGCGGATGGAAGGGGACCGTGTTGCATTTCTTTTAATGAGTGACACGTCATGAAATGATGCTAAATATAAGTAAAGTGTTGCAGATGTTTATATAACCAGTTGTTTGCACTTGCGCAACGATGCCTACTGGCACATGTGTATTAGCAACACCAGAAGCTGATACGAAGCGCTGATGCTCGCGAAGAATCTGGCCCTGGACACTGCTACACAAAGCAACTTTAGCGCATGGTAAATAACCACAATTGACGTTAACCTGACGTGACGGTTGTATCAAAGGAGTACATATGCAATGTTCATAAAATTGGGAAGGGAGCACTGTAACCCCTATGGACGCTACACGAATATTTGCGTCTATTCGAAAAATAGTTCCGAGACCTGGCGTAGCTTTGTGGTAGAATGCTTGACTGCCACGTTGAATGCTTGGGATTCTTACTGGAACCTTGAAATTTATTATTTGCATTCGTTGGGGCATCAACGCTGCCTATGTCTGGTTTTTGTTAACATAGACATTTATTCTATGCTTTCGTTGGGTCGACGCTACCGATGTCGGGTATTGCTCAACGCTCATGCGTTAAAGCTGCCCATGTGTGTTCTCGTCGTTCCTGAATAGATCACCTGTGTCACATCGCTGTGTCAATCACCTGTGGCACATATCAACATACAAGTGGCACATACACGCCCGTGGGTATATGCCACTATCTGGCGGGAAGTGTTTGACGACGTACGCGATGGGATTCTGAGATTATTCATGTCTTGATTAGCGCGTTATATTCGTCAAACCATCTTACCCTCCTATGCTCATTTTGGTTCACGCCAAGTTAATGGGGTGACCACGAGAGCACCCAAACGTAAGCGGCTAGATGGATGGACAAGCTCACAGTCGCTGAAGTTCGTCAAGAAATGCTTCGCATTTAAAAGTTCTGTCATCCAACTTACAATCTCTCGTTCAGCGACAACAGCTGCCGAGCACGCTATCTACTGCGTCACAGTCACATACTTTGTAAGAAGAAAAGAAAACACGTCTTCTATAATTACCACTGCCCTCTCACAATACTCTTGGTAAAGTGTAATAATGCATTGTCACCGCTATCCATGGAATCCACGATTACTTACTTCAATGCGCAGTTTCTATGCGTTCACCTTATTGAGTGCGTCTCCAATACCAGAAGTGCAATTCTGTCAAAAGCTTAACACACTGCCAGGTGGTGATCCTACCAAAATCGTCGGCGTGGCCCATAGTATCCATTCATACCTATAAAATTAGGATGACTGTCAGTTCCCGCGGCCGCGTTTACGAAGGGTGCGCGCTGCTCAAGCCCTATAACTGCATTCACGTGATCTCCTCGCGATAGCGACAAACGACAGCGACGAGCGACAAGATTTGCTGTCGTGGAAGCTTGTCCGTCGCCGCCGCTTGTCACGTCGCGCGTTTCTAGAAAACTAAAAAGCATCGCTTGTCGCCCGGAAGCCAGCGAGGCAGTTTTCAACAACATGGCTGCGCCTATGGTCCCGCGTCAGTTGCAATTTGTTTTCGAGATGATACGTGGGGTTTAACGTCCGAAAACCCCCTGGTGATTATGAGAGACGTCGTAGTGGAGGCGCCTGGAAATTCTTCAACGTGCACCCGAATTTGAGTACGCAGGACCTATGCAGTACTTTCGCCTCCATCGAAAATGCAGCCCAGCCGGAGACGCTCGATACTTGTTATGCGCGCGTACTTCAAGGGATGCAAGGCATCGACTACCTTATTTACATTCTTATCGTCAGCTTGTGACGATTTGTTCGCCTGCTACAATGCGAAAGCATCGTGCGAAGTGCGTCGTAGCCGCCGTATAGCGTACGCTTCTAAGCAGGCTGTCGTGGTTAAACTCAAGATTGCGAAAAAAAAAGAAGGTCATGAAATGCGCTTGTGGCTCCCTTATGTCACACAAGACCGTAATAAATTTGGCACGTTGTCTTCGACCAACTTTTAAACCTGTATTCGCTATTTATGGGTATGCACGCGATAGTTTTCATTCAAGCAACAATAACACTTTGTCGCCGACATGCGGTTGCAGCCGTCGCGACGTGACAGTGCGACCGAGCAAGTTTGTCGCTGCCACTTGTCGCTGTCGCTAGGAAATCGCGTGCATGCGGTTAGGGCTTTACTCACAAAGTCAGATTTGGACGTTTCTAGGTACTCTTCTTGCGTATACTTGTGCGTTTTTCCTGTGAGTACTTCTGTTTTGAGCAGCAGTGATTTAAGCGTCGAGATGTGACAGTTGTTTCTCCGCACTCGGCCTTTCTATACACGTTCATTTAGTGTGTGCTTTCTGCTTGAGCTGTGCGCTGCGAGTTTCGAGCTGCTGGCCGTGTTTCGTCTGACATTGCAATTTGTTACTGCAGCATTCATTCCTTCTTACGTATGGCGAAACAATGCACAGTGAATGCGCGAGTACACGTTTCGCTTTCGTCTTATAACGATTCCTAAAAAGGGGGATCAACCACGTTTTTTCATTTGTGAATGCTATGAGCGAAGCAGTCGACAGGGGTAATTTCCCCACCTGGGGTTCTTTTAATTCCTCGGTAAAATTCCACTTCTACTACTGGAAACGCACCGGAGAGGACGAACGCGTAGAAGCGACTGGTTGAAGGTGCTAATTTTCGATTTCACGATTATGATGCATCACTTCACTTTGCCGAGAGCATTCTGAAATGACAGTTTCGCAGCAAAGGCGAAGCAATGAATGCGATAGCAACATCTTGGAATGCAACGCTGAGAACACCTATCATATCGAAACGTGCAGCGCGCTGCTCACGCACACTGACGCACAAAAACAACGCGCACAAGATGAGAGCTAACAAACAGCGTATACAGCTCGACGCTTAACCCTCTGTTTAAACAAAAATTACGCGCGAAACGTAAGTACAGGTACAGTGACGGATATATAATCGCGGCGTTTCGTGGCGTGGCGAATCACTTTCGGTTCGATCCTCTTGAACTGAGAAGTGATTCTCAAACCGACCGCCACACCGAGCGCTGACGAGGACACGCACGCCACGCTGGCTTGTAAAACATATGAACGCTGCGTGCGTGTTGCTTGTTCGCGATGACCATAGCTTCAAATATTCACAATCTCGCTCACAACCTCACGACAAAACACCACGAGCGGCACAACGAAAACGGTGTATATTCATGTACAGTCGTCAGCAAACTTAACACGACCGCTCCACAGCATCTCTTTAAACCGTTTGTTTGACGGTAGCGCCGCGTAGCTTTGGACTCTGCGTCCGAGACGCTACTCATACATGCCAACATACTATACAAACATACCGAGGTATTACCTCTGCGACAGCGCCTAGTGCTTCGCGGCTGGCGTCAGCAAAAGTAGTCCTGGTCATGCGTTGAAGCGTTCGCGTTAAGCTTACTGACGACTGTACGTGCTGCATAAACCAAGCAAAACAAAGCAAGTTAAGTCGTTGCTAGGCAGCCAATACCGCCAGTCGGTACTACTTGTAGACGCAGTGATGAAAACACTATTATAGTCGACGACATCGCTGCTCGCTCATCGTCACTCGATGTCTGACGCGTGGCCTATGACCTTGTCGAGCACGTCAAAATACTGTCAATGTCTCATGGCCTGCAACGCGCCGTTGAGCCTTTGATGGTCTTTGCGCTCAAAACAAAATAACTTTTACGTTATGAAAGTGGTTCATACTTCGAAAAAGAAACGGAAGCATACCTATCCATCTAATGTACGTCACATGCCAAGGCTGATATATAACGTGGCTTTCGATCATCCTTCAGCACCGCTTTTCCATAGGCATCATATTCCACGTATTCCATCTCTGCATTCTTAGCGCCTCTTTATAGCATACGAATCATAATTAAATATAACGGCCATTTCCTAGCTCAATTAGCCTGTTTAGAAAGGGGGATGCAAACATATTCAGTGCGCCATCCAGAGACTTGGAAAGTAACGTTATGTCGAACAAATTACGGGACAAAAATGCTAAAATACAAGCTTCCGGAATTACTAAACTTCTTTTGCAATTAAAACATTGCACCCGAGGGGTTATCTACAAAAACTCTGCACACTTAAAAAAAATTGACGATTACTTGTATTCATAGTTTTAAAATTGTTTTTCCCTTGATATTCCTATGCTAGATTTCGACACAATTTCTTGTTTTTAAGCAAAATTGTCTTTTAAATTCCAACGCGTACGTTTTCTCGTTTACTGCTTATACATTTCAACACTGGTTCCCCTAGTTAGAATGTTTTTTTTTTCTTTTTTTATGTGATAAGAAATGTTGCAGGGCGTGATTACGTGATGCTTTCAATGAAATTGCATTCTATTATTTCTAAATTTTACTTTCTTGGTTTTTTCCTTGCCCTATACACGTACACTGTTTTATTAGCATATCACCCAGTCTTTTAGATTGTCATTTTTGGTTTTTCTTTGCGTTCAGCACAGCCTGCTGTAAATGCGCCGAAGTGTACATGTTTTGGGGGGGTCGGAGCTAGTCAAGCTGCTCGTCAGCTTTTTCTCCCTGCCTCCCTCATCCTACGCTTGATGAAAAATAAAGGAGCTATTATTATTATCTCGAGTTTGAAGCTTGGTGTCACTGCTCCTTTAAAAAGTGCGCGTCTCGGATTCGTAATTAGTATAGCGAACTAGAATATACATTACCTAGGCTGTGCTGCCAAAGTACGAAGTCGTCGTGAAGTATAATCTGCCAACATTTCGCATGCGTTCGTGTTCTCGTGCATCGAGCCGTCGCTTCCCCACCCCCTTACAACAAATATAATTCTCTACAACGTTCCCGCGCTTATTCGCATTTATCCTATAGCGCCTAACTCAATTCTTACGTGGCGCTACCGCTAATCACCCATCCGCTCAAATGTTGCAGCTTTCATGCCCAGAAACAGGTAGAAAGAAAAGTGATCGGCGAGGATACCGAGCGGAGAGCAACACCGCTGGCTTCTCGGAGGCTCGAGAGAGCCTATATGAGCAGCCCTGTTTCGTCATGTAGGCCATATAGTTTTCTAAATATACACTACAGGGAACTCTGGCGCTAGTGTCTATAGGAGCTGCAACGCACGGCGCCTCAGCGAGCGTCGGAATTATGGGTAGTACACGGATTTGTCTAATCTTCGTACTTCTGGCTCCGTGTGTGTTCGTGTGGCTTGAAACTGTTTTCTCACCAAACAAACATCAGCAAATTTTCAGCGGTGTGCTACACCGTCGCATTCTTTGAAGCTTACTATTTTAAATCAGGTCACAAAATTCAAAAGGGTTCGTTCTTTCTTTCGAAGCAAAGCCAAAACACAGCAATAAACAAAGCCACAAGTATGATTGGCCGCCCGCAAGTACGAAAACTAGAAAAATCCGTGTACTAGCCATCTGTTATGTAGTAACTTTGAAACGTGACTATAGCAGACGACAACGCTGCATCACCTAGAAGATGACGATAATGAAGGGGCATTGAAGCTCGCCCATTCAATAAAGAAATATAGGCGCTCACACAGAATGGAGCTGTTGGGACGTCGACACACACACAAAGAGAGAGATTGACTTTATTTAAACATATCTTGAGGAGGCTGACAAAGGGCGATTCCGACCCTAGCTTAATTAGACCTGGAGGCTCCGCCCAGGATGGCGCTGGCAGCCAAAGGCTTGTAGCGATGTCCCGGGCCATCTGGACCGCCTGTAGTTGCTGCTTGTATTCGTTGCCCTTGAGGGCTTCCTGCCAAGCCTCTTTGGGTATTCAGTTGTGCTGCGCTGTGGGTAGGGCGCCGCCAAATCATATGTTCGAAATAGCAATAGGGATGGTTGCAAAGGGCGCATGCGGGCGATGTGTCGGGGTCGACTTTGTGTAAGGTGAATGGTGTTATGTACGTACGTGTTTGAAATCTTCTTAGAGTTGGGCTTGTGCTTTCTTAAGTTTTGGATGCGGTGCTGTGGAGGCACGTCTTTGTCCCCTGTAATGTGAAGTGATCTCGTGGTATGTGAGTGCATTGCCCTGGCTGCAGAGATTCTCGTACCGCTCACTCGTCGAGGGTAGTTGTCCGCAGCGCGATGTGTGAGCTCACGCGCCAGGCGGTTGACCTCTTCGTTGGGATTGCAGTGATCGAGTCCCGGTAACTGTCCCATGTGGGCTGGGAACCAGGACACGTAGATTTGAGCTTTCTCTTCCTAATAAGGGTTTCTTTGCTCTCGTAATCTCTTATTGCGTTGACGGCGAGTTTTCTAGTGCTTCTAGCTACTAGGCCCGCCGCGAACGTTCGTGCCGCAGTCTTAGAATCTGTGTATATTGTCGAGTAGGCTTGGAAGCTCTGCAAGGCTGGCGCGATCGCCATTTACTCTGCTTCATGGACGTGGCTTGTTTGGACGGTTGCCGCGTTTATGAGGTTTCCGTGGATATCCACGACCGCTATGGTAAACGCCTGCCTGCTGTAGTAGCAGGCGGCATCTACGAATAGCGCGTGCGAGTTGTGTTTTTTTATGCCTTGTTTATGAACGCCCTCCCTCTGTCCTTCCTTCGCCCTTTGTTGAACGTTGGATGAACGTTGCGGGGGATTGGCTCAACCCTAATGTGTTTCCTCACGTCATTACCAAGTTGGATTCTTTTCTCTGGTTGAAAAATTGGGCAAATGCCTGCGTCTCGTAGGATGAGATGGCCTCCCTGCGTCAACGACAGGCGTGTGATCTGTGCCACTCTCTGAGCCTCAAAAGATTCTTCGGCTGTGTTGTGCAGACCGAGTTGCTCGAGTTTCTCGTTGTTCATGCTATTGGGCAAACAGAGTGCCGTTTTCAGTCCCTTGCGGAGTATGGAGTCGACCTTTTTTATTTCAGCCTTCGCAAGTTTCAGAAACGGGAACGCGTATGCTACGTGACTAACGAGAAAGGCGTGATACACCTTCATGATGTTGTTTTCTAGGACGCCTGCTCTCTTGTTGGTGATTCTGGCAATGCCTCCTGCAAAATTGTTCGTGCTTTTTTCAAGGCGCTTGAGTGCTTCCTTGTTGTGGCCCTCCTTGGCGCTTAACGTTAGCCCTAGTACCTTAACCGCATATACTTGTGATATCGTTTGGTTGTTCTCAGCTTTGAGCAATACTTGCTGCTCCTCTTCGTCCGGGTTTCGTCGAGGGTAAAAGAGCGTTAGAGTAGATTTAGTGGGGGAGAGTGCGAGTCCAGTTGGCTTAAGAAATTCTTCGGTTGTAGTCAGTGCTTCTTGAAGGATTCCTTCCAAGGCACCATATGAGTGGCCACATGGGACCCATATGGTAATATCATGCGCGTATATGGCATGGTGCATGGATGGGATTTGAGTCGGAGATTCTCCGACAACCTGTGCATCGCCACAATTAAAGATCAATGGCGAAAGCACTGACCCTTTTGGGGTGCCGATATTTCCGGGTCGTTAGGGTTCGCCTCAGTGCTCTCCTATGCATATGGTGGCGGTTCGCTTCACCAGAAAGGCTTTAGTTGTTGTAGAATTTCTCGCCTAAGCTCATGTACGATATTTCACCCAGTATGTGTTCATGTTTTACGGTGTCAAGGGCCTTGGCGAGGTCCAGGCCTAATATGGCTTTGGGAGTGTGAAGGAGCACGTAACATATGTGTTCTCTTAACATCAACATGGCGTCCTGTGTGGACGATGCCCTGCGGAAGCCAATAATATTGTGTCGAAAGAGCCCAATGCTTTCAATGTGGTCCGTGATACGGTTGAGTATTTCATGCTCAGCTACTTTTCCAACGCAATATGTGAGTGATATGGGCCTTAAGTTATCGATGCTCAGCGGTTTTCCAGGTTTCGGGTTGAGCAAAACCTTGGCACTACGCCATTGTTGTGGCACGGTACCCGTTTCCCATGCCTCATTTATCTTCTTAGTTATGATTTTATTGCTTTATCGTCCAAATTCCATAGAAGTTTATTTCCGATGCTATCTGGCGCTGGCGCCGATCTGCGATTGTGTTGCTGTAGAGCGTACCGTATTTCAGCTTCGCTAAATGGTTCGTCTAGATTTTCTTGCGGTCGATCTCCATATGAGGAATTTTTGTTTTTCCTGGCTACTGTTTTGCTTTCCAATGGGAGATAGTTTTGGCCAAGCATTTTGAGGAGAGCTTGGGATTCACCACTATCCTGGGCGTGCTTATGCACCAATCGTTCAATTTGCAGCTGGGTGCCGCCTCTGGTGGGTTTGTCGCTGTCCGCCATAAGGTGTTTGAGTAGCCCCCATTTGCTTCCCCTCCGCATTTTGCCATCTTCTTCGTCACATGTGTTTCTCCACTGCTGGGCGCAGAGCGTTTTGGCGTGAGATTTGATTTCGCGGCCAAGGTCCGCGATTTTTGTGCGTAAGTGTCTGTTGAGCTTGTTTTTACGCCACACTTCTTTTAAGTCATGCTTTTTCTGCAGCAAACTGACCAGGTGAGAGTCCGAGGCCTGGATGGGTTCATCAGTCTCGACTTCTTTGGTGGCCTCATTCCCTGCCATTTTTAGGAGGGCTTCATATGATAGTTCTGTATTGCCCTTCTGCTCCCTTATTTTACAGAACTGGTCCCAGTCCATGATTTTGAATTTTCTTGGCGCTTTCGCCTCGTTCTCAACGGTAATTTCCAGGCTGCAGTGGTCGCTACCTAGGTCCTCGGCGAGGTTATCCCAGGTACCTCTGACGTTCTTGGTGAAGGTTAAGTCAGGCTCTGTGTCCCGCTGTACCAAATCACCTCTTCTTGAAGGGAGAACAAGGTTGTTTAAAAGCTGCAGGTCCAGAGCATTCATGCTTTCTGCTAACTTGGTGCCTTTGCCTTCGCTTTTTAGGTATCCCCACTCGGTGCTTCTGGCGTTAAAATCGCCTGCTACTATGAGCGGATTGTCACCCGCCATTTTTACCACCGAGGTAAGCAGTCTGTTGAAATCTCTTTTCTTATCTGATGGAGGACTGTAAACATCGAGCACAAAGAAGCTTCTTTGAACAGCCCTGTGCGGTAAAATTTCCACCAGGACCGTTTCCAGGCCTTTTTTGTATACGGGGGCGTCCCTTTCGGCGAACATTATGTCCTTCCGGATGAAGGTAGTCACTCCTCGCGTCTTGTTCTGTTCGGGGTGCAGGGTCGGCCTGGCTACCCTGTACCCCTGTATGCCAATAATTTTAGCAGTTTTGGTTTCTCCACAATCCTGTAGCAATATTATATACGGCTTTTTTTTTACAAGCTAGCAATAGTTGCGTTAGTGGTGCTTTGCATTTCTGAAGCGAGTTACACAGTTCCACTGCCAGATCATAATCTCGTTATAGTCAGCGGCCATTTTGGCTTGGTAGCTTGTGTGCGTCGCAGCTCGTTACCTCCGCGAGATTGCGTGCTTTGACTGGCCGGACTTTAGCTCTAGAAGCTACGCTCGGCACGCTTGCCGTAACCGCTGGTTTTGTAGAAAACAGATGGAAGATGGAGCTCGGAGGCGAGGAAGAAGAAGTAGCCAGGGTCACGCTCTGCATATTTTTTTCTTGTTCTGTCAACAATAAACTGAAGACGTATCGGTTCTGCGGTCTCTCTGGTCCTTCTGAAACATGGTGCCGTGACCAGGATGATCTGAAGACAGACGCACAGACTTCAACCCCATTCGCAACAATGGGTTGAAGAACGAAGCAGCGGCGTCTGGCTCAAGGACGAACCGTCGAGAGAAGGACCACGACCGACGACTGTTGGAGACGCACATAAAAAGGCAAGAGCTCTTTCAAAACGTTTGAAGCATGAATCAAGAGGTCCTATCGAAGAAGCGGAAGACGCTTCGAGCAAATGTGACGACGCTTACGAGCGAAATCGATAAGAAGATAGAAGGAGACGCCTATCGAGCGCAACTTATGACGCTTCTGAACCAGATGAAGAGCGTGTCACAGACGCTAAGACAAGTTAACGAACAGATAGAACCGTTCATTGAAGAAGACGACGCGGAGGCAGAATTTGAAAGAGTTTTGCATTATGAGATGAAGATCGTCGCTGCAACGACAAAAATAGAGGAGCGATTACGCGAGTTAGAACAAGCGACGCAACTGACTACGAGAATAGTCACAGAACAGGCGAGTTCAGTGCAAGGTACTAACCAAATCTCGGAGACGCAAGAGCTTGTTAAGTTGCCACGTCTTGAGATGATCAAGTTTGATGGGAAAAAAACAGCATGGCCAAGGTTTTGGCATCAGTTCGAAACATCGGTGCATAACAGAGTGAACATGCCGAATAATCAAAAATTTAATTACCTTCTGGCGTCTCTGAGCGGGGAGGCTGCGATCCTCATAGAAGGTTTGCAGTTTTCTGATCAGAATTATGAGCATGCAGTCGATCTTCTGAAAGAAACCTTCGGACGAGAAGATAATTTGAAAGAAACCTACATAAAAGAGCTTGCAAACTTGGAAGTAGTGAAGAGTCCTAAAGATGTAGATGGGTTGAAGAAACTCTACCAAAAGTTGCAAGTGAACACACGAGCATTGCACTCATTAGGAGTGGAAATGGGTAGTTACGCCACAGTGATAGCTCCTGTTGTAAAATCTGCGCTACCGGTGAATATGAGGATTGAGATGAAGATGAAGGAGTTAAAGAAAGGTGACAACAGACCAGCAACTACGGAATCGGACTCAACGTCAAGAGACAGAACGAGCAGTTTGAAAGAAATTATGGAGTTTTTAAACATATATATACGCAGCAGAGAAGAAACTCGAGAGGAAAAATACGACGTGACCCATTCACCGCACAGTATGAGGGGGACAGGAACATCTACGCGTCAAAGCATATTGATTAAGAAATGCATCTTCTGTGAGATGACTGGACACTACACGGAAGATTGCAGAAGAAGCATTAGTAGGCAACAGAAGAAAGAAGCCTTACAACGGCAACGAAGGTGCTTCAGATGCACCAGAGCTCACCACACGGCGAAGATATGCCGTGCTAACGTACGCTGCAAAACATGCAAAGGAAGGCACGCGACATCCATGTGTCGACCACGTACGCCTGCAGGAAAGTCAGCACAGCAGCAAAGCGGTGATGTTGAGCAAGTGCGTAAAAGCGCGCAACCTGACTGGTTAGACACCATCAAGTCCTGCAACATGCACGCACAGCAGTCTGATGAATACAAGTGCATACTACTGCAGACAGCCTTTTCGTGGACGGAGGGAGAAGACAGCGGGTGCTACGCACGGATTCTGCTGGACAACGGGAGCCAGAGGACATTCATCCTCAAAAGGTTGGCAAGAAAACTAGCGTGCAAGGTAAAAAGATCCGAAAGGATTACTGTACGATCATTCGGAGGAGGAGAGATGGAACTAGACATGAAAGTCGTCGAGGTCAGCGTGAGGAAGGATCCGATCTCGGCGCCAGTCACGATTGAGGCACTGGAGATAGAAGTTATATCCTGTGACGTGCTACCATCGCCACCGTTGACAATACACAGAAGAGCAAGATCGATGGGAATTCGTTTGGCTGATGACAACCAGAAGACGGACAAAGAAAGAAAAAATATGGAAACTTCTATATTAATTGGAGCAGAATATTACTGGACTGTCGTCACTGGTCGCATTTGCGAGATTCATCCAAAAGTGATGGCAATAGAAACAACATTGGGATGGACAGCCCAAGGTCCTGTAGGACTTCATTGTGTGCCGATGAAATAATCGACGGTTATGGTACTCAAGGTCAGTGCCAAGTCGGACACGACTGCGGACGAACTGCAGAGATTCTGGGACTTGGAAAACATGGGCATCAAGGAGAACCCAGCAACAAAGATGAACGATGAACATGTGCTAGACTACGTCCGACAAACAATGGAGTTCAAGGCAGGAAGATACCAAGTGCGGCTACCATGGAAGGAAAACGTGACATTGGACGACAACAACACCATTGCAGAGAAGAGGCTTATCCAGGTGACCAAAAAATTATGCAAGAATAAAGATGAACTCCTAGCCTATGACAAAGCTATTCGAGAGTACTTGGAGCAAGAAATAGCAGAAAACGTCGAAGAAGATGCTGGATCCGATATACAGAACAAATTTGTATACTACATGCCGCATCAAGCAGTAATTAAGAGGGACCGAACAACGACAAAATTACGGATCGTCTTTGACGCATTGTCAAGCCAGAATCCAGGTGAATCCTAAATGACAACTTGAAAAAGGGGCCAAACCTAAACCCCGACATCACAAGTTTGCTGATGAACTTTCGACATCAGAAGATCGCTATGTCAGCCGACGTGGAAAAAGCATTCTTGCAGATCAAGATACATGAAAATGACCGAGACGCACTGCGATTCATGTGGTGGGAAAGAATACCCAGCGAAGATATGCCAACCCCGAAGATAAAAACATGGAGGATGACGAGGGTTACTTTCGGAACTACACCAAGTAGCTTCCTTCTAGCGGCCACGATTCATCGACATTTGGATAAATTCGAAGAAAAATATCCTGCAGTTGTGGCGCAACTCCGGAAAGGAATCTACGTCGATGACGTTTTACTAGGAGCCGACGAATACTCGACATCGACAAAGATATACAAAGAAGCACAAGATATTTTTCGCTATGCGGGAATGAATTTAAGAAAATAGATTTCAAATGACGCCGAGCTAAGAAAACTTTGATGAAGAAGGAGAGGATCTGGATCGAGGGATAAGAAAACAGGGACAAATCAAGATTTTGGGACTGAAATGGAATTTCGTAGACGACGTGTTGAGCTTTCCCGACACTACATGGCGAAATGACAAGGACATGAGACAACTCTCAAAAAGACAGGTTTTGCAGGACACGGCAAAGCTATCTGACCCTTTAGGTTTTTTGACACCATTTTCAGTCAGAGCAAAAATATTGCTGCAAAAAATTTGGATGGATAAACTGAAATGGAATGACCCGTTACCAAGTCAGCATAGATCAGCTTGGAAGGACTGGTCGGAGGAGCTTCAGCACTTAGATGAATTCACCGTTAACAGATTCTATGACAACAGGCAAGCTGAAGTGAAAGCATCGACTCTACACGTGTTCTCCGATGCGAGTCCAATGGCATATGGAGCAGCAGCATACATTGTAACAGAATACTCCGATGGAAGCAATGAAGCCAATTTCATCATTGCAAAGGGTGGAGTCGCTCCAATCAAAAAGATCACACTAGCAAGATTGGACTTGTTGGTGGCCACAATATCAGTCAGATTGGCCAGTCATATAACCGAGAATTTCATCAGGAAACTGAGGAGTGTGAAATTCTGGACTGACTCTCAAATTGTGTTATGCTGGATAAAGTCAAACAAGACGAAAGATCTGTTTGTTCGCAACCGCGCAGCAGAAAGTAAGAGCAAGTCCAATGAGAGTCAATGGGGTTATGTTAAAAGTGATGAAAATCCTTCGGATTTGATGACAAGGGGGATAAAGATGAAACGTTTGCTGGACAGTGAATTATGGTGGAAAGGCCCCACGTGGATCAAGAATGAAAAACAAAGACATGATTATGACATAACGCAATAATCGGACAGTGATGACAACAAAGACGAAGAAAAGAACGTGGCAAGCTTAACTACCACCACGAGTGAAGACAAAATGATTGATGTGAGCAGGTTTGGATCATACAAGAAAGCGTTACGAGTTACCGCCTGGGTGATGCGTTATATAGGAAACCGACGAAAAGAAAGGAAAACAGGTTCGCTGACGGGAGAAGAATTGGACAAGGCAGAGTTTGTGCTGATAAAGAAGGAGCAGAAAACGCTACAAAATGCAGTGACACGAATATATGACAACATGAATCTGTACGGCACGAACATCTTCGAAGATGATCAAGGTGTCCTGAGAGTAAAAGGGAGGCTTCAGTGGAGTGATTTGAGCTTTGATGAGAAGCATCCTATTATTTTACCAAGAGAAAGTCACTTTTCAGAACTCCTAGTTAGGAACGCGCATCAAGTAACAATGCACGGTGGCGTTGCGGCAACATTGACACATCTAAGAACGAAGTTTTGGATTCTGCGTGCCCAACAGATGGTGAAATATGTGATAAAAAATGCATCACATGTAGGAGATTCAATTCTAGACCAATGGCACAAAAAATTCCACCACTACCAGCTGACAGGATAACACAGACGAGGCCTTTCGACACAGTTGGCATAGACTTTGCTGGACCGCTAAATGCTCGAGAGGAGAAAGGCGAAAAAGTTACAAAGTTTTACATTGTGATATTTACGTGTGCAGTAACAAGAGCCATACAACTGAAGTTGGTCAAGAGGATGTCATGAGAAGCGTTTATACAAGCATTCCGAAGATTCGTAGCTAGAAGAGGATTGTGTACAACTATTTACAGTGATAATGCAAAAGCATTCAAGAAATCTGAGAAAGAGATGAACAAGATATCAAAGATGGAAGATGAAAGGGTTCAACAGTATACCAGTAACCTAAAAATAAAATGGAAGTTTATTGTAGAGTTAGCTCCATGGTGGGGAGGATTTTATGAAAGACTGATTAGAAGCTTTAAGAATGGCAAAAACTATAGGTGCTCGACTTTTGGATAAAGAAGAACTACGGACTGTGGTTGTTGAACAGAAGGAGTACTTAACAACCGGCCTCTTACTTATGTGTATGACGATCCTAACGAGCCACAACCCATCACACCGGCGGACGTTATAGGAGGCAGGCAAGCAATGAACAAGCAGGAAGAAAACAGACTCGGAGAATACAGTTTGCTGAATTACTGGAGTGCAAGAAAACGGGCAATGATAATATGGTGGACCAGATGGAAAAAGAAGTACCTGAGGGAGCTTAAGTGTGCCAGCAGAAAAAAAGAGAGTCACACAAATGTACAAGAAGGAGATGTACTTCTGCTTGGAGAAGCGCGAAAAAGAACTCAGTGGAAACTCTGCAAGGTCGAAAAGATTTTCCCAGGCAAGGATGGACTAGTGAGAACATGCTTGCTTCGTACACCTGAAGGAAAGTTAGTCAAGATGCCGATTCAACTGTTGTATTCGCTCGAAGGTTGCTTCGGTTGAATCTGGCCGGCGGGAAGATGTAGAAAACAGATGGAAGATGGAGCTCGGAGGCGAGGAAGAAGAAGTAGCCAGGGTCACGCTCTGCATATTTTTTTTTTCTTGTTCTGTCAACAATAAACCGAAGACGTATCGGTTCTGCGGTCTCTCTGGTCCTTCTGAAACAGGTTTGCCCGAGCTGAGGTTCTGAGGAGCAGCCACCACAGCTGGATTGGCTACCATCTTCTCCAGGCTCACAACCTCTGGTCAGCTTTGTCAGTGTAATTCTTGAAAGGTTCCATAAACTTGGTAAGCGTGTTCGCCAACGTATCAATTTTGTCGTTGAATTTAGTTATCGCGGACTCAGCGATCGTCAGTGGGGCTTCTTTATCGCTCGATACCATCTCAATCTCCTCCGTCGTATCGCTGTCGCTGTCTACGGCTTTGCGTTTGTGTGTGTTGTGGATAGTTTATTGTAAGCGTGTTGTCGGTGGTGCCGGTGAGCTCGACTGGTTAATTCCGTGGCCGCTCTCTATTCCAGCTATTGAAACCCGGAGCTCTTCACGCTCCTTCTTGAGGGCCCTGTTTTCTTGTTCAAGCGCTAGAATGCGAGAATCGGGAGCATATCTGGCTGGGCCTTACCTTTGGGCTGGCTACTTGTGCTTTGTGATGCACCTTGAACCTTGCTGGCCCAGGAGCCATTGTTCGGCTGCTCCTGCTGCTGCTGCGCGGCTGCTGGTCTCATTCTATATCGGGATCTGGAGCACTGCCGAGATGACAGGCGGTTGTCGGATCCCGACAGGGTCGAGGTGCGCCCTCCGGAACGAGAACGCTGTCTGGATCGGGATCTCCCCCTGGATCAAGAACGGTGACGGACGCTCGAGGCGTTCTCCCGTTCTGGCACCTGGTTGTCGCAGGGTTCCTTGAACGTGACAGATGTTGGCGCGTCTTGACGTTGTTGTGCTTGCCACTCTTGCTTTCTGCGTCTTCTTCTCCTTCTCATTATGTATGGAATGTGGAAACGTCTTTTGCATTCGCGATCTCCGGTGGGTTGATTGCCATTGCAAACCTTGCATTTCGGCTCTCAGTGATGCACGCTGTCTTTTTGTAGTGTTTCACGGCAGTTGTGACATTTATTGCTCGTCGCGTTTGTGTGCCGGCAAACATCGGTGCGATGGCTGACTCCTCCGCACGTTCTGCAAACATCGACTTGTCGCTTGTAGAGCGAGCAGGGAACCATGGCGGTTCCGCACATTACTATGCTCGGAACGCGCAACCCGTCGAAGAGGATTGCGACAAATTTGGTCTTTTTAATTAGTCTTGCCTCGATGGCAGTGATACTTCGGTCGTGCACAATCAGGCGTTTGAGCGTTGCGTTGTCAAGGGAGAGGTCAACGTTCTTGATGACGCCCTTGCAGGTATTATCAGGCGCGGCAACGTATGCGGCAATATTGAACGAGCCTTGGTTTGTGTGCAGTTTCTGCACGTTCACGTATGATGTAGCATTATTTTGGTGTGGCGTAGAAATAACTATGATGATGATGATGATGATAACGTGAAATAACGATGATGTGAAAAACGTGCCTGGATAAACTCTATGCAACACAATAGAGGGCGATCATTTGCACAATTTACATCACTAAACAAAAAGAAAAAAATTATTGTTCTGGAAGTTTCAAATAAAACATCAATCTATTTGAAATAGCTGCTGTAGATTGCACAATAGAGTAACTTGCCTCAATGAGCATAGCACCATTGTAGGATTTAACGTACAACTCTTGAAGGTAATTTTTGAGGGTTATTAGTTTTTGTATGACCGCTTCGGTTTCATTGTACATCTGTCGTGTAGCACAAACAAAACGAAACTACTCAAAATACCTATAACTCACGGTTATGTGATAGTACGGCGCGTATCGCTCAGTCTGTGGATTCTGTGCGTGCAGCAGTCCGAACCACAAGCGTAGACGATTTTTTTTAGAAAGAGGGGGGGATACCTTTTAGGAATAGTGATTTTCACTGTGTATGTCATGACGGAAAAGAAATTGAGGGGGGGGGGGGGGCATTGGCCCAATGTGACACTTCCTTTCTACGTCACTGGTAAAAAGCTTAATTTGAACGTAGAATTAGGTCACTTTTCAAAATGCCGATAAACGTAAAATGAAGCAGCACAATAAAGCAGTTTTACAGTCATTCTAATGTGTGCTAAGAATGCACTAAAACTCCTAAAAATAGCATGGGAAATCTGCCCTTCAAAAAGTGAGATGGAATAAAGTGATCTTCAAAGGGGTATGCCGTGCTTACCTTCATTTCAACTTCGCCTCGTAACTCCAGTTGAAAAGTTTTGAATGTATCTAAGACTTCTTTTGTTGATACACTCACGTGGATTTTAAGCGCTGAAAGAAAAAGAACAATAATTGTTCAAGTACACTGTAGATATTTTATTCAACTTTTGTAATGGCACCATGTTAATATATAAATACAAATGCTTGGTATGCTGCTACATAAGCTTACTCGTCAAAGAACTGTGTGTTAACTTCACTAGCATAAAATAACACAAAAATTCCCGAATCCCACGAGCCGTGCGTATCATTGATGTGCGAAGCATGCATAAAGGAGTTCGCTATGTAGTATTTTAAAGTGAGTACGATCTTACAAGGCTGGTGGACTCTGCAAACACGTGTGGAAACTTTATACGCATTCACGTATCTAGAAAACATGCAAACGCGAGAAACGGTTGTTCATAGTTGCGTAACGACGCCACCACTAATGTGCACACGACACGCACCTTATAGTGGTGCGCTGAAATGATCGTTCTTCTATTTGTGCGTGACGTTGGTCTCGCGAAGTGTAATCATATGCAGGTTTTCTGGACACATAACAGCGCTTCTCGCGTTCCCGGCTCGAAGCTAGCGCGTTTTCAATGGAACCAGTGAGTATTTAACAAAAAATTAATTGTAGAGGGAGAATGTTGGAAAACCCACACAACAGAGTGCGTCTGGGAACCTAAGCGAACGAGAAGGCTGCAGTGATTATGTTGGGGTAAGCTTCAATTTTGTTCCCAGAGCAGTTAAAGTTTGTACAATGGGAGTCGATGGAAACGGCGAAAATTGGCCTGTTTTTCGAGACAAAAACATTCACTGCAGTAAAACTAGGCATGTTCTGTTATTGGTCAGTGCACCGTATGTAGTCCTGACATTCAGCTTTTGATTGAAGCCATTCTAGACGTGGCGCAATTGACATAACATTGTTCCCTAAAGCATTTTTTTCCGAAGCAGTCCTTCGAATGCTTGTGGCATACTGATAAACTCTTAGTTATCGCCAGCTGCTCAGTGGCATTTGTGACCGAGTGCTCTAATCGCATAGCAAGAGGGGGGGGGGGGGTGAAACATAAGCGTGCCGTCAGATGTCGCTACCAAAAAAAACCAAGCAACTTTCTGTTTCAGTTCCAATTTGTCATTGTGATCTTGAGGAGTCTTGTTTTTCTTCATTTTAATTACTTTCTACTGCATTTTTAAATGCTTCAAGCATATCACAGTCTTAAGAAGTACCTTTGTAATTCTTACTTTGTTCTTTTACACATCCTAAGGAAAACAACCCTCGATCAAGTTAGGTGAACAAAGCTCATTTTTTTGTAGGCGCATTGTAATGTAAAATTAGGTGAACAAAGCTACGTCATTTTTTCGCACGCGTATTATTGTGTAAATTTCCTTTCCATTTTCGTGACTTCGTTATGCTTTTCTCAGGTCCTTACAATTCACCAATGTTAAGAACACGAACTAAGACTAGAGAAGCAAGCATACTATATGTGAAATTATACGTTTTGCCATTGCTTTTTGAATGCGAAACGCTTTGCGAAGTATCTATCTATCTATCTATCTATCTATCTATCTATCTATCTATCTATCTATCTATCTATCTATCTATCTATCTATCTATCTATCTATCTATCTATCTATCTATCTATCTGTCCGTCCGTTCGTCCGTCCGTCCGTCCGTCCGTCCGTCCGTCTGTCTGTCTGTCTGTCTGTCTGTCTGTCTGTCTGTCTGTCTGTCTGTCTGTCTGTCTGTCTGTCTGTCTGTCTGTCTGTCTGTCTGTCTGTCTGTCTAGCCACCTACGTGTGTATATATCGCCGTGTATCCCATACCAATATTTGTCTTCTAGACTAAGAGGCGATATACGTAGTATATATCGCCGTTTATCATATACCGCAATATATACTATGTGTATCGCCTCCTTATCTTGGGGTAAACCAGAATTTGTATCCAGGGGTAAGAAACCTTGTCGAATGAGTTTGACGGGTAATTACATTATTAAATGTTACATTAAATGACATTATTAAATGCTAGAAGATCTGTTGAGCCTAAATAGAAGCCGCCTACACGACCTGTAGAGCCTCAACAGAAGCCGCCTCAAGAACAAGCACAAGATGCTGCAACGGCCGGGAAGCCAGCGTAATGGTGATGCTAAGATCATTAGTGGACACCATTCGCGTGTTGTTAAGCGACATGAATACACCGTCAGCCAAAAGTGCCCTTCAAGTACTGGACGCGCTTAGTCCAGTGCTAGCAGCCCTAGAGTAGACCATGGCTAACCCACCACTGTCTTTCAGGGATGAGGTTCGTAAAGCAGCGATACTGCAGTGGAATGTCAGGGGACTGAGATCGCGCATTGGTCACTTTCGTCGATTTGTGTACGTCAATATGTTTCCCGTAATCGTCACCTGTGAGCCGAACTTATCGAGTGCAATACGACTCTCGGGATACGAACCTTTTATGTCGTCTATTGTTACTGAAAGCAGCAAGGTTTTGGTGCACATTCGCCGAGACCTCACTTACATCCTTCAACCTGTACCACCTCATGACGAAAACCAATACGTATGCTTAAGAGTGAAAAAGAGGAGGCTCAACATCACTGTGGTTGGCGCATACCTATCACCATCAAGCCGTTTCGATCAAAAAAGATTACGAGACATCATAGCGTTAACTCCTGACCCTTGTGTTATCATTGGGGATTTTAACGCTCATAATACATTATGGGGAAGTCAGAATACCAACATGAATGGCAGAAACTTGGTGTCTTTTGCTTGCGACAACAAACTTTGGTTACTAAACGATGGCAGTCCTACATTTTTACGTGGCTCCACATAGATTAGCTGTCTCGACTTGGCTTTTGTTTCGCGAAGCCTAGTGAAACATGCTGAATGGTTCACGGATATAGAAACGCATGGGAGTGATCACATTCCAACATACGTCAAGATTAAAGGATTGTCGCCTCCTAAAGTGCGCGACATAATTAAAAGAGTGGACTGGAAAAAATTTCAGTCTCGTATGGAAGACCAATGCCAAGAACACATATCCGATTTACAAGAGGCCATCAAGAGCACTGTAAAAGAAACTGTGTGTACGATGCCATGCCCTGTAAGAATCATGGACATCGACATAGAGCTGGAGCGGCTTCGAGCCTTGCGACGACGAGCTGAAAGAAGGTACGGGCGCACGAAGGACATAGAAGATTTACGGACTGCTAGACGTACGCAGAAGAAAATCAAACGTCGGTTGGACAAGCTAGAATTCTAACGCTGGATTACTTTCTGCGAGTCAATCGACCCTCGTAAGCTTTTATCGCAGATATGGAGGACGGTTAGTGATTTGCGGTCATCTCCCATTCAGAAGTCACCATTCAAGGCCTTAGCCCTTCACCAAAATCGACCAGATGTGGACGTTGCTGAGGATTTCTGTGCCGGATTATCAAGGCAAACTACTGCACTTAGCAGCTCACCACTTTAGAGCAGTTGTCCGCCACCACGTGCTTCCTGTATGGACTTCCCGTTCACCATTCAGGAGCTCAAGGCAGCACTCGCTTCATGCAAACGTACCTCCGCACCAGGACCTGATGGAATCTCCTACAGAGCCCTGTGTCATCTGGGTGAGCGCGCGAGAATAGCGCTACTTCAGCTATATAATGATTGTTGGCTACAGGGCGCTGTTCTCTTAAGTTGGAAAACTAGTCGTCTAGTACCACTGCTAAAACCTGGCAAATCACCATTGGAACTCTCCTCCTATCGCCCGATCGCATTGGCTAGTTGCGTGGGTAAAGTGATGGAGAGAATGATTCTCGGCCGACTCGAGTGGTACTTGGAGTATCATCAGATCTACCCAAATGCCATGACTGGCTTTCGACGTGGTCGATCATCGATCGATAGCGTCATCGACCTAATCACGTACGTTGAACACGAGAAAGGCCATAAGCGTCTTTGCGCCTCTCTGTTCCTTGACGTCAAAGGAGCCTATGATAACGTTACACATGAAGCCGTCCTTACCGCACTAGAAGAGATTGGAGTGGGTGGCCGAATGTTTAAGTGGATACGGAGTTATCTCCAAATGCGATCCTATTTTTGTGAGTGCAGAGACCGGGAACACGTCTGCACATTTCAGTTGTCGTGGCGTCCCTCAGGGTGGTGTACTGAGCCCCGTGCTATTCAATATAACACTAATCGCTCTCCATACGCACCTACAAAACAATATTTATCTATCAACATACGCTGATGACATCTGCATCTGGACATCTGCGGTAACTCACCTGCAGTTACGAGCGAGAATACAGAGAGCTGCTACTTCAACTGCTTTGTATCTACGCAATCTAGGCCTGGAAATTTTCTCCGGAAAGTTCGCTCTTCTGGCATTTACGCGCAAACTCATATCGTATTACAGAGTGTCAATTAACGGTCAAAATATACCATATCGTAGATCTCACGAAGTTCTGGGTGTCATAGTCGACAGAGACATATCATGGAGCCCTCATGTGTCGTATTTGAAAAAGCGATTGACAGGCATATGCCATCTTTTCAAGTTTCTCGCTGGAAAGACTTGGGGAATGCAGCCTAATGCTATGTTACGACTGTACAGGGTGATTTTCCTTGGCTTTTTACGATACAGTCTGCCTGCATTATCAAACGCCAGCAAAACAAGTCGACGCATGATACAAAGCGTTCAGGCACAGGCACTTCAAATATGTCTAGGTCTGCCTCAGGGTGCCTCAACAATGGCGACTATAGCTATACCCAAAGACCACCTCGTGCAGACCCATATTGAGATTGAAGCTTTGAGGACACACATAAGGCATGTGGGCCGGACTCCCCATCACCACCTAGCCTCTCTACCAGCGGATAGACCTCATACTTCCTTTTGTCGAACAATAACTGCACATGGTAACTCCCTACCAACTGGTTTTACGCCCGCGGCGAGACCTTCAGTTCCTCCATGGCGCCTCAAACAGCCAGTCATCAACCTGACAAAACCAGGCATCCAGAAAAAACGAGATTTCTCAATACCTGCCCTCAAGCAGCTCGCCTTACTTCTGCTGTACGAGAAATACCAAGACTGCACCCACGTCTACACCGACGGCTCCGTCCTGCCAAACAGCTCAACTGCGGCGGTCGTTATTCCAACGCACGCCACAACCATCAAATTCAGGACAGCTCATGCAACCACAACAACGGCAGCAGAGCTCGCAGCGCTTGGCGCTGCGCTGCGTTTCATTAACGACCAAAGCACGCAACGGTGGACGATTTTCTGCGACTGCAAGGCGGCACTGCAGTCACTTCTGTCAAATCTACGCCGTGGTCCACACGAGCAGTTGGCATTTAAAACAGCAGAAATGCTGCACCATATAACAGAGAAAGGACACCACGTTATATTTCAGTGGTTGCCAAGCCACTGTGGAATTATCGGTAACGAACAAGCTGATCAAGCTGCCCGTTAAGCCCATACAGAAGACAACAACCAGTCAATACCTCTCTCAAGGACGGACGCTGCTAGGAGGCTCCGCATGCTCGCTCGCCAACGCTCTATGGCTCTTTGGAATGAGCCTCTCTACGCATGCAAGATTACGATCCCTTGATCCAACGTTAAGCATACAGCTTCCAACAAAAATTCGACGAGGCGACGCTAGTGCTCTGTGCAGACTATGGTTGGGAGTCGCGTTTACCCGTGCGTACGCGTTCCGCATAGGTATGGCCGACACCGCCGACTGTGGACACTGCGGAGATGAAGAAACCATTCGACATATCCTGTGTGACTGCCCGAAATACAACCTGGAAAGACAACAGCTTTCCAATAAACTAAACAGGTTAGATGACCAGCCGCTGTCAGAAGAAAGTATACTGCGCCATCGTCATGACTCATCGTTACAGAAGAAAGCCGTGCAAGCGCTACTGGGCTTCTTGCGAACTACTGGCCTGTCGGAACGCCTCTGAGTGGACTGATTTTGTGTGGGCGTGTGTGTAGGTGTTTTTCTCTTATTTATTTTTTAAATCTCCCTTTCTCTTTCAACCCCTATTCCCCAACCCCAGTGTAGGGTAGCATACCGGATACTACCATCTGGTTAACCTCCCTGCCTTCCTTTTTTCTCGTTTCTCTCTCTCTTGAAGGTGCATGAAAAGACACGGAGGTGAAGGTGGGGAGGGGGATGGAGCGTTCGAGGAGCGGCTGTGAACGTTGACTATAAGGACCTGATGGCATATGCTATATTGGTAGACATCAGCGGACGACTTGTACACCCTTCTACGTTCCTTGCTCTCAACGAGAAGCGACTGTGTGGATTCCTCTTTCTTACCGCGAGCGGCTGTGTTCTATTGCAGCAGCGTTTCGTAGAGTTACGCAACACTGGATGTAAAAATTTAGCCTGTCTTACTTAGTTTGTCGCTACCGCACTCACTACATCACCTTTGCGGTGAAATCGGGATATTTTGTCATAAGTTGTCATATCTAAACTGCTGCGTGAACAGAAAACGAGCAACATATCTTCTTTCTTGACCAGGATAAAGTTCTGTGCGCTGCATCGGATAAGTCTGTGTGATAAGACGCATGTAGATCAAAGCTTTCAAAAAGTTCGAGAGAATGGAGTTGTCAGAGGAAACAACAAACTGTCGTCAATACAACATATTTTACAATCTTGATTAAGTCTTTTTTGTTGCTCCAAAGAGCAGGGGAACCGGCGCTGACGCACTTTTATCGCTTTTGAACATTTCATGAACTTGCATGATACTATCTACATTTTTTCGCATCTTTCGTTTACTCCATTCCGTCTTTTTTTCCTTGGTGAAGAGCGCATGTACATATATCTATGCTCGAAAGTATAGCCAGCTGTCCTAGGCTTTCCGCATAGAGATGGCCGATACCGCAGTCTGTGACCACTGTACCAACGAAGAATCCATTCCACATATCTTTTGATACTGCTGACAGAATAGTGGAGACGACTATGCCTTTGCAACGAGCTCAACAAATGAAATAATCAACGTCTGTCCAAGAAAAAAAAAACACAGCATATCCACGGAGTGAATGATGATGAGTTGGCCGAAGCGTCCATCATCAGCCCGTCTGTGCTTCCGTCCGTTCGTTCTTGCTTCCGTCCGTCCACGCGACCATCCCTGCGCTAATTCATGCGTTTGTCCATGAGTCCGTCCATCCTTCCGTATGTCTGTCTGTTCGTGCATCCATCCGTCAATACGTCCGATTGTCTATCCATCCGTCCCTCCATCTACAAGTCTGTCTGTTCGTCCGTCCGTGCGTCCATCTAGTGAACACTCCAAGTACCACCATCTCCCATCTCGCATCCCCTGTGGCACATACACGCTCTACAGTGGGTGTGTGCCCCCGGTGGCTACATACATACATACATACATACATACATACATACATACATACATACATACATACATACATACATACATACATACATACATACATACATACATACGAGGGATAGACAGACGCAAGCCTTAAGGAGCTTCGCCCCTAAAATACAATATTACAACGGGGTGAAGTTTAAACTGATGAGAGCGGCTCCAACTCTGGGCTACCCGGCATTGAGGCACTCCCAAATGGACTAACGGCTTTTCATGAACGAGAAGAGCTTTTTATGAGGGCTATCAAAATATCGCTGTTCGGGGTGCATCTTTTCCTAATATATGTTCTTCAAGCTGCTCATTTCTTCCCCGCCGCGGTGGTCTAGTGGCTAAGGTACTCGGCGGCTGACCAGCAGGTCGCGGGATCGAATCCCGGATGCAGCGGCTGCATTTCCGATGAAGGCGGAAATGTTGTAGGCCCGTGTGCTCAGATTTGGGTGCACGTTAAAGAACCCCAGGTGGTCTAAATTTCCGGAGCCCTCCACTACGGCGTCTCTCATAATCATAGAGTGGTTTTGGGACGTTAAACCCCACATATCATAGTCATCAAGTTGCTCATTTCTTAAAATTCGCATGGTGTTTTTCGGAGCTTATTATTACTTTATAGTAGTTTATATATTACTAATCCTCCATTGTGTCGAAAAGTTGCGTCTTCTTTCTCAGTTTACCCACAATCACATTCAGTTGTATGTAAAGACAAGAACATGATAACACATAAGGTATAATTCAACTGTCAGGGAGGCGCGCACAAACAGAAGCAAAATTAAGTTGAAATACTTGAATACAGGACTTTGTCTGTAAAACAATCCTAAAGTTTATCGTAATATACGCAAATCTATACTTGTACTCAATGCAATAATATTTTATTAGATTGTTGCCAGTGATGGAAGCACACTCTTTTCGAGTGGTGATTCTCGGCTTCTGAAGGACGTGTATCAACATACACCAAGTGATATTTTACTGTGCTGAACCACTTGTTAGTATCACGACCACTGGATGAAAAAGCGCCAGGTACGGCCTGCCGCGTTGAGCGGCTTTGTATGGGAGAGTGCGTGTCAGCCGTAGGGTCAGTTGCGGCCTCTGCAGGGCGACGGGGTGGGAACTGGAGGGACGGCGAAACGAGCGGCGGCTCTCTCGGGGCAGCAGCCGCAGAAAATTAGCATGGTGTTCGTCACAACAGCAATCGACTCAGTTGTTCTAATAGTGTTTTAAAGACAATAGCCTTTCTTGGGGACCTTCAACGCAAAACTTTTGGTCTGTCTGTACATTTGTATGTTTGTCCACTCTTAACGGCACCGGACACTTGAAAACGATCGACCCCATCCGCAGCGCCCACCAATGATGATCAAGATTTAGCCTTCATACTTGTGCAATTGACAATTATTAAGCAATTATTGCGCACGTTCGGGGCACCATAACAACACGAATATATTATGCATATGCATCTCTTACTAGAAAACGCATACATAAGTAATTTTAAGGGCCGTAGCGCTTATCACGTTGCGCTGACCATGTAACGCTCGCACGAAAAGATGAGAGTTTTCAACGCTTTCCTGAGACGTGATGGTGGTGGCACCTGCTCGTCGCCTTGCGTTCCTCACCTTTTCACCTCTGAGACGGGCGCGCACACACGTCTCGAAGCCACGCGCTTCGTTTTGCAACAAGACTGCCAGGTGGCACTCATGTCTCACGTTTGACGTGACTTGATGAGCTCGTTCGCCTCCGCTGCGCGCTCGAGGCACTCTAACGGAGCGCCTCCAGAATACCATTCCCTGATTTGCTTGCGCAGAACTTCAAAATAATTGTTCACTCTCTGCACACGCAAGTCTTTCATCTTTCTACAACGTTTGCAGATTACATGCAGATACGGGGCCAATTTTTTAAAAATATCATTAATCACAGCGATGACATATAGCATATTTAGTAGACAAGGCGCTATCTAGTTAAAAAGCCAATTGATTTGTTCTGTGCGTGCAGAGCACCTGACTTTTTTTTTCAGAACCAGCTTCTTGCTCTGAAGTTGACAGCAAAATCCACAATGCATGTAGCTGAATGATATGGCACTGAATGCTTGACAAAGTCATTGTTCTATTTATGAAAATGTCGTAAACTAACATAGTTTCATTTTTGTGACGTTTATTCAGGTCTTTCGCAATTTCTCAGTCGGAATGCTTGACAATTAATATTTGTACACTTTACAGTAGACGTTCATAGTTTTTTTTTTTTGCTCTGAAAGCGTATCAAAAACAAAATCGAATATTTTTCATGTTATCCGGTACACGGTAGTGTGCAGGAAAGTAATTCAGGTTCAGATAAACGTGGTTTCTGGCAACATGGTGACGCGATCCTCGTAACTCTATTGAAGAAGCTGCGAAAGTATACATCATTAGAAGTGCCATTGAAATTTCTCTATAGTGCTTACTAGGCAAGGCAATATATATATATATATATATATATATATATATATATATATATATATATATATATATATATATATATATATATATATATATATATATATATATATAAATTATTTTTTTCTGGCTACCGTATTAAATATAAACTCGACAATAGTACAGTACAGGAAACAAAACAATAATTTATTTATTTATTCCTATGAGTTTCAGCTGGTGGAAGAGCCTTCTTCGAAGGATCTAAGCGAAATGATACAAGTTCCCGTAGCAGAGGCCCCCACAACGAAAAGAAAAAGAAAAAACGAAAAAAAAACTATACAGATGAGCTGACGACTCTGGTACGGGAACTTGTATCAATCCGCTGAGATCCTGCTGGTCCACCAGCCATAACTGTTAGGATCAAATAAATAAATTGTTTTATTCCCTATACTGCCCTACTAACAAAGTTTATAAGATATATATATATATATATATATATATATATATATATATATATATATATATATATATATATATATATATTATATATATATATGCAGCGGTAGCGTGGAGCTCGTACAGGTAGAACCAGTCCTGCACCGGTCCATCGTCCGCTGCTCCAGTGTACTTGGGGATGTCAAGGTCGGCCGATGAATCTGTCGTGGTGCTGGTCATTGTGTCCTGGTGTAAGATGAATTGGTAGTTGATGTATGGTCAGCGCGTCTTGTGGGGAACTAAGTCGATGATGAGGGACTGATAAAGGGGGCAGGCAGGTCTCCATCCTATCGACTCGTGTGACGCTATGATGAATGGGCGAGGTGGCCTGGCTCATACGCTATGTTTATTCCATCTCCTTCTTCTTCCTCTACGTCTCCTAACCATCCCTGCCTTCTTACGTCACAGGATTCTTCCTCCCACTGAAATCCCTTCCTTCTTACGTCACAGGATTCTCCCTCCCACTGAAGGATGGCACCGGTTACAGACTACAACAAATTTAAGAAGAGAATAAACAAAACAATGACCAAGTTCACAGTTTCACGTCCCGACGGAGTTTCACAATCTCACTGAATCTTCAAGGCTGAGGGAGCAGTCCGGTGATTTCTATGACGACTCTGGTGGACGAGCTTGACTGTTGCGTCCTGGATGGCATAACCACATTCTGGAAATCTGAACTGGTGATGACATCAGTTGAGTTTTTGTGAGGAACGGACAAGGTTGGGAGTGCCTGTAGCATTTGGAGTTTGGATGTCGTCGGGGTGGTATTTTTTGTCGTGAATGGTGCCATCCCAGTGCTTCTTGCTTTCATGCTTTTTGACAGACTGTGACGAAGTGCCTGAGTGCTTGCGGTGTGCAAGCAGTGCTTCCGCGTCTTTCTCGGCGTTTTCTGTGGTGGTGCAGCCGGTGTAATAGCTGAGGCAGGGAGTGTCTCTGGTGACTTTTCTCTGTGCGAAAGTGTCTGAAATCTTGAATTGGTCTTTGGTTCGAGGTCATATTTTCCGATGTTCTTCAATTGGTGAGTGCACTTCCGTTGAATTTTGCGTTCTTCGATGCCCTCGTTGCAGTCTCTTTCGTTGTCTCCTGAGTTTGTGTACTTGGCTTTGCTTGCTATGCGGGTGCTGCTCAGGAGATGGCTGTAGTGGCGCCCCTTCTGAAATTGGGCATTCATTTCCTTCGAGGTTTGATGCGTCCTGTAGACAGCTGATGCATGGTGAAATGGTGTCTTGCTTATCGGGCATAGTTGGTAATGCGCCATCATTGCTCGCATGCTCTTCAAAAGCTTCGGTAAGGTGGTCCAGTATGAACGCTTCTGGTAGACAGCTGCGTGTGAGGTTTGATGTATGCATTACTTCTGCGTTGTTTCGGTTCTTGGAGCTGTGAGCACTGGATGGGGATACCATAGGTGACGTGGCATTATTAGGTTCGGACTGCACAGCCTGCTGAGCCGTAGAAATAAAGTATTGTGATGAAAAACACCTTTTCCAGTCGTCATGGCGTGGTTCGGTATTTTCCCGATGCGTCGATGGTTCACCTATTGTGAACACGGAGCCACGTGATGTAAAACCGGGTGGCGGGCCATGTATGCGAGACCAAAAATAGGGAGCATCAAGTGGTTGAGCAACGTCTCGTGTCATATGCTGAAGCGATGATTTTGGAAGTGCCATCTTGCGTGTAAAACGGAGGCCCACGCGATGATTGTAGTTTTCCCGAAATACGCTTGGTCGCCTGTCAGTGTACTCATGTTCCACTTTGTGTTTTGGCAGTGGTCGATTCATGCTGGGCGTTCGTAAGCTTGAAGACTGCTTGTGAAAATAACAACCGAGTGCGATTGACTGTGGATGGTTGGTTATAACTTATAAGCGAGTCTTCGTCATAGTCGTCATTGTGTTCTTCAAATTGGATGGTCATTTCTTCTTTAATCTTTTTCCATGACTCGTCATTTTGAAATATGTGAGTGAGGTAGAATTTGAAAGCCTCACCGGAGATGTAGTCGGTAAAGTTGATGATCATCTCCCGTTCCGACCATGATGCAGCGGTAGCGTGGAGCTCGTACAGGTAGAACCAGTCCTGCACGGGCCCATCGTTCGCTTCTCCGGTGTACTTGGGGGTGACAAGGTCGGCCGATGAATCTGTCATGGTGCTGGTCATTGCGTCCTGGTGTAAAATGAATCGGTAGTGGATGTATGGTCAGGGCGTCTTGTGGGGAACTGCGTCGATGATGAGGGACTGATGAAGGGGCAGGCAGGTCTCCATCCTGTCGACTCGTGTGACGCTATGGTGAATTGGCGACGTGGTCTGGCTCATACGCCATGTTATTCCATCTCCGTCTTCTTCCTCTACGTCTCCTAACCATCCCTGCCTATTTTGAATTTTCGACATTTGTGGCTTTTTAAACTCTCATTGTTTACTTTTTCTTGTTCGTAATCCATGCCTTGTTTCGGGGGGAGTGGGAATCGTGTGACGCTAAATTGGCCTGGCTTATACGCCAAGTTTATTCCATCTCCTTCTTCCTCTACCCGCAGAACGCGGGTTCGAATCCCGGCTGCGGCGGCTGCATTTCCGATGGAGGCGGAAATGTTGTAGGCCCGTGTACTCAGATTTGGGTGCACGTTAAAGAACCCCAGGTGGTCTAAATTTCCGGAGCCCTCCACTACGGCGTCTCTCATAATCATATAATGGTTTTGGGACGTTAAACCCCACATATCAATCAATCAATCTTCTTCCTCTACTTCTAGTAAGACGGTAAGTTGGGCCAGTTGGTTGGGATCCATCGTGAACTTTCTTACAGCGCCACACCAGAAAAATACAGGACAGGGAAGGAGTAGAACAGAAAGAAAAGACGGCGCTGACTCACAACTGTTGTTTATTGGAAAAAACGGGGTGAAACGTATATATATATATATATATATATATATATATATATATATAGGTACTGGCAGCCTACACCACAACATGCTCAGAATACGAGGTGCACTGAGGTAGCGTTATCACACTCATGGCAATAAACAAGCTTGGCCTAAATAACTTAATTCTTTTTCATGCAGTGTGACGAATGGTTCACTAACGCACTTGCTACCCCTAATCTTTATATGATATGCCTCAGCGATTTCTCTAGATAGCTGGTTAGGATGCTTGAAGATGATGGTGGTTCTCTCAAAAATGGGACGACAAGCGCATGACCTGCAATGTTCCGGCAGATGAAGTCGTGCGATCCCTTGAAGAGATAACTCATGCTCCCTTAAACGAACATTCACACATCGTTTCGTTTGTCCCACGTACTCCCTGCCACACGATAATGGAGTTAAATACACAGCTTTTTTATGCATGCGATATAAACTGCGGCCGAGGTGGTATGGGCATAGGCGGTGGTGAATAGGTCGGCGGCGAAAAGGGCGGCGGCGAATACATAGGCGCTGGCTGGAACGCAGGCTGTCGAGGTCGAGCAACGGCCTCGGCGTACGTGAGAGGTGCGGCGACTGGGGGCGGTTCACGGGCGGGAAGAAGAGCTTGTGCGACCTGGTCTTAAATGAAGTCGCGGAGTGTAGATGTCAATCTGCGTGGTTGATCGGGTACGCCGGACATCAAAGAGAGCTGACGAGCGACCTCAGCGCGGATGAACTCTTGGATCTTGGAGAGAAGAGGGGCATGGTCTTCTCTTATGCCAAGGGAGGAAAAGCTGGACGAAGAGTCGTCGAGCACGGAGGGACGTCGGGTGGAAAGACGTTGTCTGCGCAACTCGTCAAAACTCTGGCATAACTCGGTCAGTTCCAGGACAGTGCGAGAACTCTTAGAAAGCAACATTTGGAAAGCGTCGTCCTCAATGCCCATCATGATATGATTGATCTTAAGCTCTTCGGACATCGACTCGTTGACTCGCTTGCAAAGGTCCAAAACGTCCTCAATATAGCTTGTGAAATTCTCACCAAGCTGCTGGGACCGAGTATGTAAGCGTTGTTCGGCACGTCGTTTGCGTACCTCAGGCCGCCCGAAAACTTGTGTGAGGCTCGTTTTGAAGACCGACCATGTAGGGAGTTCCGCTTCGTGGTTTATAAACCACAGCTTGGCCACGTCCGACAGGTAGAAGGAGACGCAGGCCAACTTAGGGGCGTCATCCCATTTGTTGTGGGTACTCACTCCCTCGTACATTGAAATCCAGTCGTCAACGTCCTTGTCTTCTGTGCCTGAGAAAACAGGGGGATCTCACAGACGCAGAGAACCGGCGCAGAGAACAGTAGACGCTGCCGGTGGAGGAGTTGGAGCGGCGCTTGCGTCGGTAGGCATAATGGATGGTTGATTTGATTGATATGTAGGTTTAACGTCCCAAAACCACTATATGATTATAAGAGACGCCGTAGTGGAGGGCTCCGGAAATTTAGACCACCTGGGGTTCTTTAACGTGCACCCAAGTCTGAGCACACGGGCCTACAACATTTCCGCCTCCAGTTCATAATGGATGGTAAAATGCGATTCCGAAGCTCCAGGGTGATCGAGACCCAGCACCTCCACCACTTGTAACGGAGTTTATTTCCAGAGCGGAACGCAGAAAGCGAAGCAATCAGCAGCGTCCGGCCAAGCGCAGCAAGCACGAGCTTATGCCGATGGTGATGCCCCTGGTGCGCCGAGAAATGCCGCTGAAGCTCCTCTTCTTCACTACAGTTCTTATGATGCACAGCGCATCTCGATTTTGCCTCGGCGCATTATCAACCATCGGGCAAATGCGACCTACCTTATGTTTGGCGGAAAAAAGAACGTCGACACCATACCTTGAGCCTACGTTTTTGAGTCCATGCGCCAATTTGTGTACATAAGGAAAAACTGCTCTTTTTCCTTTTCCATCAAAATTTTCTTGAGCTTCTCTGTGTTTCACGAGCTTAACGCTCCGAACCATTGACTCACACACAGACGAAATCACCTTGTTAGGATACCCAGAATTAAGTATTTAGAAGTAGTTAGAATTAAGTATTAGGAATTAAGTTATTTAGGCCAAGCTTGTTTATTGCCATGAGTGTGATAATGCTACCTCGGTGCACCTCGTATTCTGCACATGTTGTGGTGTAGGCTGCCAGTACCTATATATATACTTTTCACCCCGTTCTACTCCTTCCCTGTCCTGTATTTTTTCTGGTGTTGCGCTGTAAGAAAGTTGCTCTACTTCTCCTAACCATCCCTGCCTTCTTACGTTATATATATATATATATATATATATATATATATATATATATATATATATATATGTGTGTGTGTGTGTGTGTGTGTGTGTGTGTGTGACGCTACGATGAATGGAGGACGTGGCCTGGCTCATACCCCATGTTTATTCTATTGTCACTTCTTCCTCATCTACTTCTACAAACCATCGCTACCTTCATACGTCACACGATTCCCCCTCCCCCCGAAAGAAGGCATAGATTACGAACAAGGAAAAGTACACAAGGAGAAGTTGAGAAGTCACAAATGTCAAAATGCACAATTGGTTTCATGGCCCCGTGGTGTTCCGTAAATTCGCAAAACTTCAGGAAAGAGTTCAGCAGTCCGGTTAACGCAGGAGTTCTGGTGGGCGAGGCTGATGGTTGCGTCCTGGATAACACAAGAATGCTTTGGACGTGGAGATAGGGGAAATCGCAGCCGGAATTCTCGTGAAGAACAAACGAGGTTCGAACACCTTGCAGAATGGACAGTTCGAATATCGTAGGCATGGAATTCTTCGTCGTGGCACAGGTCGTGCAGGCAGCTTGCGTGTGCGCTGATCGAGGTTGATTGGGCGCTGCCTGTGTTTCTGCCGAGTACAAGGGGTGCTTTTGTGGATTTTGGAGATTTTTCTATGGCGATGTCGCAGATGGTTTGATGGAAGGCACATTCTTGATCTTTAGTGGAGAATGTGTCCACGACGACGGGCCTTTTTGCGATGTTCTTTGAGCCTTAAAAGTGGTTTCGATGAGGTTTCCTTTCGTCGTTGACAATGTTGAAGAATACGTTGACGTTGTAGTTTCTTGGTTTCGTCGACTTGCTTGTGGTGTGACATTGATCGTGCTGTGTCAGGCTTCTTAGGAAGTCTTTTGCAGGCTTCTACGACGTGAACCAATGTAGATGTTTCCGGCATAAAACAATGTGCGGGGTTTCGTGCACTTGAATCTTCTGTATTCATAAATCGTTCATTGTTGGTGGTTGCCTGAAGATTACTTGTGTCATCAGAAGTCGCACCTCTGCTTTTGTTTTCATTATAGGCAGTGAGGTTGTATACTAGATTCACGTCGCTTCGATCTTTTGATTGATGAACACTCGACGCTTCTGCAGAACACTTTTCTTCACAAGATGCTGATTGTGAATGTTTCTGTCTCTGTGGAACTGCTGAACTGAATACTTTGAACGAATGATGTTTCTGTGAACATTCGTTGTCTGGTTTGGTTTCATGTGGATTTACTAACTCGTCGTGCGTAAATGCCGTCACGCGTCCGAAGCCGTGTGGGCCATGTGTGCGACACGAAGCATCAAGTGATTCGGGTTGTTCAGTAATACCTGAAGTATTATGGTGCCGTGAATACATTGGAAGTGCCGATTTATTTGCCCGTGAAAAATCCAACCGTAAGTCTGGTCTTTTGGCAAAATGGTCTACATTCCTATCGGCATACGGAGGCATTACCTTCTCTGCTGCGACGTGCAAGTCCCTAGTTGGTGTTGTAATGCGTGAAGTGTATTTAGACGAGTCATACGATGGTACGGTGGTGGAATATTTACTCTGAAGTCTTGTTTGGGAAATACGCTTACTGCGGGAAGACTTCGCGTAACTGTGATGGTTAAGTTGAAGAGACTTCAGGTGATGAGGTATGTACAGGTCTTCATCGTATTCTTTGATTGGATTGGATAAACTTTTATTTGGTCCTCCAAAACACAGATCACTGTGTTGCGGGCAGCTCCCACGTGGGGACTGAGATGCCAAGCCCCTCAGCCGCCTCGCGGGCTTGGTGGACAGCCCAGAGCTGATCTGCCAAGGACGAGCTGCGGATTGCCGCCTCCCATCTGGCAGAGGTGATGTGCGATAAATGAGCGAATTTGGTGCACTGCCAGAGCATGTGTTCTAATGAAGCTGTTTCCCCACAATGTGGACAAAGATTACTTGGGTATAGGTCAGGGTACATGATGTGTAACATTTTTAAAGTAGGGTACATCCGCGTTTGCAAAAGCCTTAATGTAAGTGCTTGGGGCCGGGTTAGATTTTTGTGAGGTGGAGGGAAAATCCTTCTAGACAGGTAGAAATGTTTAGTGAGCTCGTTATATGTTGTAAGAATTTCCCGGTTATCCCCTTCACCGGTAGAACGCATCCCCGGGGAGGCGCGGTTGGAGAGTTCTCGCGCCGCCTCGTGTGCTGCTTCGTTGAGATTGGGAGGGGAATCGTTGATTTGTCCAAGGTGAGCTGGGAACCAACTCAGAAGATGATGTGTTATGTTCTTGCCTTGCAGTATTTTCAGCGTTTGTTCACAGACCGTCCCCTTGGCGAACGCCCGTAGTGCTGCCATGGAATCACTGTAGACGACTTCAATGTTATCCATCTTGAGTGCTAAGGCGATGGCCACTTGTTCCGCAATGATTGGGTCTTTCGTCCTGACCGTCGCTGAGTTGACGACATGGCCAGCCCCATCGACTACCACTGCCACAAACGCTTTCCCATTGGCGTAGGAAGCCGCGTCAACAAATACGACCCCTCGTTCCTCGTTTGAGACTTGACGAAGTATAGTCCTGGCCCTCGCTACTCTTCTTCCGACGTTGTGTTCTGGATGCATGTTTCTTGGTATAGGAGATACCGTGATAGTCTCCCTGATGTTGTCAGGGATATCATTGTAATTGCGTCTGATTGCTATTCGGTTTTGGCCCAGCTCCTGCAGGATCATTCTCCCCGACCTTGTAGTAGATAACCTTGCAAACTGTGCTCTCTCTTGGGCTTCTGCTATTTCTTCGAGCGTGTTGTGTATGCCAAGCTCAAGCAGACGCTCGGTGCTGGTATGTATGGGTAGGCCCAGAACCTTCTTGATAACTTTCCTGAGGAGCACATTCAGTTTCTCAGACTCTGCTCTTGACCAGTTGTGCATTGCCGCCTCGTATGTGAAGTGACTTAGAACAAACGCATGCATCAACCTGATGAGGTTGTCTTCCTTGATCCCATTTCTTTTGTTGGCCACTCTGCGTATGAGGTGCACCGCACTGTCTGTTTTCCGAGTTAACTTGGCTATAGATTTGCTGTTGGCGCCGGTAGACTCTATCAGCATTCCCAGGACTTTGATGGAGTCGACCCTCTGGATGGCATCCCCTTGATTTGTACGGAGAAGGATGTCTATCTGGTTTAACGGCTTCCATCCCCTGGGCTTCGGTCCCCGGCGTGCAGTCCGATAAAGCAAAAGTTCTGACTTACTCGAGGAGCACTTGAGCCCGGAAGGGCGAAGGTAGTCTTCTACGGTGTCAATCGCCTCTTGCAGAGCGCTCTCAATCTGCCCCTCGCTTCCACCTGTGCACCAGATGGTAATGTCATCTGCGTAGATGCTGTGCTTCAATCCTTCAATGCTCGATAATTTCTTTGACAGTCCAATCATGGCAATGTTGAACAGCATTGGTGAAATCACTGCCCCTTGTGGCGTGCCCCTTGCTTCTAGTTCGATTGCTGCGGTCTCGATATCTGCAATCTTCATCACGGCTTTCCGATCTGTAAGAAAGGACCATACGTAGTCATAGAAGGCTTTCCCTAGACCAAGCTTGGAAATTGCTTCGAGTATGAATGAGTGGTGGATGTTGTCAAACGCTTTTTCTAGATCTAGGCACAGAATGGCTCTCACGTCTCTGGTTTCATTGTCAATGACCTGGTGTTTGATAAGCTTCAATGCATCTTGTGTGGATAGCCCTGCCCTGAATCCAACCATATTGTGTGTATATATGTTGTTATCTTCCAAATACTTGTTTATCCTGTGCAGTATGGCATGTTCTGCGACCTTGCCGATACATGATGTCAAGGATATTGGCCTCATGTTGTCCAAGTTAGGGGGCTTTCCTGGCTTAGGAATAAGGATCGTGCTGGCCAGCTTCCACTGCTCTGGCACCCTGCCTTCTTTCCATGCTGAATTGATCATATCCCTCAGGGTTTCAATTGAATCGTCATCAAGGTTACGCAGGGCCTTGTTTGATATACCGTCCGGGCCAGGGGCCGACCTGCCGTTGAGATCATGCAAAGCTCTTCTGATCTCCTCGATGTTAAAGTCGCCCTCAAGACCTGGATTTGGCGTGCCCTGGTACTGTCTACTTGGTGGTGCCAATCCTCGTTTGATTGGGAGGTACTTATGCACGAGCCGCTGCACAACTTGCTGTTCTGTAGTGCGCCCTATCTCTTTATGCAAAATTCGAGCGATAACATGCTTTTGATTTGTTTTGGTGGTGTTTTCGTTGAGGAGATGCTTTAACATATTCCATGTCTTGCCATTGCGCATCTGACCATCGATGGAGTTGCAGATTTCGTCCCATTGCTGCCTCGATAGTGCGCGACAATGTTCCTCGACTGATCTGTTTACCTCAGCTATCTTCTTCCTCAGTCTTCGGTTCAGGCGCTGACCCTTCCAACGGTTCAGTAGTGCTTGCTTTGCCTCAAGAAGATGAGCGAGCCGGCTATCCATTTTTTCAACCGGAAAATCTGTGGTAATGGTGGAGGAGACGGATTTGATGCCATCTTTAATCTGCTTGACCCACTGCTCCAAGCCTTGTCTGTGGCCATCTTGTTCCCTTTCCATCCTTATCTTTCTGAACTTATCCCAGTCTGTGAAGTGAAATTCTCTCTGCTTTTTACGCTCCACGGAGAAGGTTGTGGCAAGAATGCAGTGGTCACTCCCTAGGTCTACAGCAAGGTTCATCCACTGGGCCTTCTTGATGTTCCTTACAAATGTAAGGTCCGGGGTGGAATCCCTGCAGCAAGATGTACCAAGCCTTGTTGGTAGGCTGGGGTCTGTGATTAGGGTGAGATCAAGTTCACTGGCACTTTGCCAAAGTCGATTTCCTTTCCCAGTGTTGTACTTGTAACCCCATGTATGATGAGGGGCGTTGAAATCACCTGCTATGACGAGTGGACATTCCCCGGCGATATTAACAGCTTTCTTTAGAACCGTCTTGAACCCTTGCTTTTGTTCCTTTGGACTGCTGTATATATTCAGAATGAAAATGCTCTGACGGATGCTGGTACCTGGCACGATCTCTACCAAGACGTGTTCCAACCGGCCTGCTTCTATCTTGAGGTCGTGGGTTACGTGCGTTAGTTTGTTGCATACGAAGGTGCAGACTCCCCTCCCTTCAGTATCCCCTATTACAGGCCGGAATCCAGGCAACGTTGCTTGCGGTGAAAGGGTCTCTTGTAATAATATAATATGAGGCTTTTCTTCGCTGCTCCTGATATACTGCTGCAGGGTTGCCTTCTTTTTAAGGTAACCTCTACAGTTCCATTGCCAGATACGAAATGCTTCACGTAGCGCTGCCATCATGGTTATTACATGGGCGGCCAGAGCCTGATGCTGCACCTGTCGACAGGGTTGGTACCACTAGTATTGGTGGCCGAAGGGGTGAGCTTGGTGCATGAGGAGGCCTTGCTGTGTTGTGCAGATCTGCTTCGAGCTTTGTAATGCGCAAAGTCATATGCTCTTCAAGTGCCGCCACGCTTGATTGTAGCCTACCCATCTGCTCGCTAAGATTGGCTACTACTTTGCTGAGCGTGTCGAACACCTCTTTCATATCTGACATGGTCGTTTGGTTAGCTTCCACGTGTTCTGCCATGACTGCCCTCTTTTTCGCGGTTCTCGAGTCCCCCACGTTTTCAGCCACAGGGACATCAACTGGCTGAGGCATTGGCTGTGAAGATTGCGCGCTAGTTAGCTTAGTGAGAAGAATTTTTATTTCCTTTAACTCAGCTGATAGCCTCTCATTCGATTTTGTAAGTCTCGCGTTTTCTTGCTCTAGCTGTGCAATTCTATCATGCTCTGGCAGCTTACCTGTCATCACCTCTGCCCCGCCGTTGCGCACTCGCTCAGCCCAGCTGCCTTTCGAAGTAACTGCAGGCGTCCTCCCTGGGTGTGAAGCCGTGATCTCGAACTGAACGCCAGGCAGCTGGCCATTCGGGTGCCGCCCAGGCTGATCCCGACCCTGATGGTGACCTTGAGAACTCGAGCGCCCCCGTGATTGGGAGCGGGCCTTGGGTCTAGAACCTCTTCTGGAACGCGACCTCCCCCTGGAGTGGGGCCGCCTTTCCTGTTCTTGTGTAGTCTGGATGCTCTGGGTCCCGTAGGCTGGAATAAGCTGCTTGTCATTGATGTCTGGACTCGATGTGATTGATGCGTCCCTGGCTTCTGCGGCTGTTCTTTGAAACGGGTGATCATTTCTTCTTTGATTTTTGCCATGACTCGTCGTTCTCGAATATGTGAATCAGGTAAAATTTGAATGCCTCACCGGTGACGTAGTCGCCGAAGTTCGTAACCATCTCCCGTTCCGACCAAGATGCAGCGGTGGCGTGGAACTCGAACAGGTCGAACCAGTCCTGTACGGGTCCGTCGTCCGCTGATCCGGTGTACTTGGGGATGTCGAGGTCAGCCGATGGTTCTGCCATGGTGCCGGTCGTTGTCCTTCTAGGCGATGATTCGGTAGTCATTGTATGGTCAGGGTGTCTTCTGGGGAACTGCGTTGATGATGAGCGACTGATGAAGGGGCTGGCAGGTCTTCATCCCGCCGACTTGTGTGACGCTACGATGAATGGGGGACGTGGCCTGGCTCATACCCCATGTTTATTCTATTGTCACTTCTTCCTCATCTACTTCTACAAACCATCGCTACCTTCATACGTCACATATATATATATATATATATATATATATATATATATTGTGGTGTAAACGTATCCCGAAGGAGTACGGCCACCAGCGTGGGTCCGGTCTTAGCGAGCCGCAGGGCACGCGTTAACCGTCGCCGTGGCGAGAACACGATACTGCTCAAAGTCGCAACACTTTATTGTGGCAACACCAAACGCAGTACAGCCCGTTGCAAAAAGGCGCGGCGGGAAAGCAAATAGGCTTATCCACGCCACGGGCACAAAGTACTACACAGGGTGCCACGAGCACGTCTCCGCGGTAAAAGTGATCCACGGAGACACCGGGACCAAGGCCCGGTTGCTCGAGCGAGGGCAAAGGCGCTCGCGTTGGCTTCGAAGGGAGACGGGTCGGCGTAGCTAGGCCACGCACTAGGACATCGTACTACCCCTCGGCCGTGCGTACGCAGCGGGGCAACAAAAGGTGAGCGTTCTCCTCGGGCGCGAGGCGCCGTCAGCGAAGTCCGACGAGCCCCGAGTGACGGGAATCGACGGACGGAAAAGATAGCGTGGCTCACCGTTTGCTGTCCCGGAGAGTATCTGTCCGCTCCTGACGCAGGCAGACGCAGCGCGCGAAAACCTCTCGGGAGTCCCTGCGCGCGGCGCCACAGTCAACATCCGCTTCCGGGTGAGGGAGTTAAACGTCACTCCGCTCTCCCACCACGGCAGACAGCAAAGGCGGCAAAGCCCGCGCAAAGGCAGCGGGCTAGCCTCAATTTCAACAAATATATATATATATATATATATATATATATATATATATATATATATATATATATATATATATATATATATATATATATATATATATTTGTGCGTATGCATTTTATATATATATATATTTTTCTTGCTGCTGTACCTTCACACACGTAAATGTTTATTACGTGTCACCATTGGATGCTTTATTATGTATCTGTATTTCTTTTATGTTCAACTAGTGTCAGTGTTAATGGACTGTCGCCTTTCTGCATTTTGAAATCGTTATCTCCCCCCTACACTAATGTCCCTTGCGGGCGCTGTAGGTACTGTAAATAAATAAATAAAAAATATATATAAAAGAGGTGTTGTACGTCGAGAAAGGTTAACCGCAGCTTGGCAAAATGTGCTTTATCAGGCAGGTCTGGCTAATGGCGAGCGGCGTGCGCGAGCTACTACTACAGCCACCAATCATCCTTGTCTTCTTCATTACCAGCAGAGCGTCCGTTGTTCAGATTCATTACAATTACTGCCCGCGAAATAAGGAGCCATCGTGGGGACCTATGGACATGTAAACACGGGAGGGTCGTAGCAGGGCTTAAGTCTCGAGACGTGGACAATTTCCTGGCCACGACGACGTTGGTCAGAAGATAGTTCCAGTGGCTCAATGAGCTAATTCACTGGTGACGTTTTTTGTAGCACACGATATGGGCCGGGATACTTGGTGACCAACTTGGTAGAAAGGCCAGGTGTAGCAGAAGGGACATGCAGCCAGACGAGTGAACCTGGATCGTAGGAAGTAGTGTTATTTGATGCGTCAGTGTGGTGCTTTCGGCGTCCTTGGTCTTGAGTTGTGACTGATCTTGCCAGTTGGCGGCATTCTTCAGCGTATGTAGCGGCTTGAGACAAATTCGTGCACTCTGAGGAGTCAGGTTTATACGAAAGAATGGTGGCCATAGTGCAAGAAGGTTCGCGTCCGTAAAGGAGGAAAAAGAAGAGAACCCAGTAGTGCTTTGAATGGTGGTATTAGAGGCGAACGTGATAAACGGGAGCACTCGGTCCCAATTGGAGTGGTCTGACGAGATACACATAGACAGCATGTCACCAAGGGTGCGGTTGAAGCACTCTGTCATTCCATTGGTCTGGGGATGATAGGTGCTTGTAGTGCGGTGAACGACGTGGCACTCACGCAGCAATGCTGTGATGACGTCTGACAAAAATACGCGACCACAATCGCTCAGTAACTCCCGAGGTGCTCCATGACGTAATACGATGTTGTGAAGAACGAAAGTCGCAACGTCTTTTGCTGTAGACGAGGGAAGGGATGAAGTTTCGGCATACCGCGTGAGATGGTCGACGGCAACTATGATCCAACAGTTACCGTCAGCAGTGTTGGGAAGGAGACCATAGATATCGATGCCGACGTGGTCGAATGGTCGGGATGGGCATGGTAAGGGTAGCAAGGTACCGCTGGTGTGATAAGGGGGAGTTTTTCGGCTCTGGCACGTCGAGCAGGCCCGAACCTATTGTCGTATAAAACGGTACATGCCACGCCAGTAATATCAGAGACGTATGCGAGAATAAATCCCCAGGAAACCTGCGTGGCAACATTGGGGGTCGTCATGAAACGTGGAACAAACTTCGGATCGCAGATGACGTGGAATCACGAGTAGCCACTGACGTCTACCGGGTGCGTAGTTGCGTTGGTACAGCACGTCGTCGCGAGTGGCGAAGTGCTCGACTTGCCAACGCAACGTGCGAGAAGGGGGGAAAGCCGTCCGCCCAGCCAGGATGTCTAGAATCGAAGCAACCCAAGGGTCCTTGCGTTGCTCAGATGGCATGTCGGCGATGGTGACGGCAGTGGCATCACAGGTTAGACTTTCGCAGCAGTCCGGGTTAGGGGGTAGAGGCGAACGGGATAGGGCATCTGCGTCCGAATGTTTCCGGCCGGAGCGATAGACCACGCGAATATTATATTCTTGGAGGCGTAATGCCCATCGGGCGAGGCGACCGCTTGGATCCTTCAGTGACGACAACCAGCAGAGGGTGTGGTGGTCAGTCACGACGTCAAAAGGGCGCCCTTACACGAAAGGTCAAAATTTCTCTATCGCCCAAATAATGGCGAGGCATTCTTTTTTAGTGACGGAATAGTTGATTTCGGCTTTGCTAAGAGTTCGGCTTGCGTAGACAACCACGTACTCTTGGAAACCGTCTTTCTTCTGTGCAAAAATAGCGCCTAGCCCGACACCACTAGCGCCGGTGTGGATCTCTGTGGGTGCCGATGGGTCGTAGTTTTGCAGAATAGGCGGCGACGGGAGGAGGTGGCGCAGTTCATTGAAAGAATCGTCACAGGTGGCAGACCAGGCTGAAAGGTCTCTAGAGCCGGCGAGGAGCTTGGTCAAAGGAGCGATGATCGTCGCGAAATTGTGGACGAAGCGCCGGAAGTAAGAGCAAAGGCCTATGAAGCTTCGGAGCTCTTTCATGGTGGTCGGCTTGGGAAACGCTGAAACGGCTGTAAGTTTGGCAGGGTCAGGAAGAATGCCGTCTTTTGAAACCACGTGGCCAAGGATCGTAAGCTTTCGAGCGGCGAAATGGCACTTCTTCAGATTCAGTTGCAGCCCCGCGGCAGATATACGCGCAAGGACTTTCTCGAGGCGGATTAAATTGGTTGCGAAATCAGTTGAAAAGACGACAATGTCATCTAATTAACAAAGGCAGACGTTCCATTTGAGGCCTCGAAGGATAGCGTCCATCATACGCTCGAAAGTAGCGGGCACGTTGCAGAGGCCGAAGGGCATGACTGTGAATTCGTAAAGCCCGTCGGGCGTGATGAAAGCTGTTTTTTTCGCGATCGGCCTCTGCCATGGGTACCTGCCAGTATCCAGAGCGCAGATCTAAAGAAGAGAATAATTCGGCTTCCTGTAGGCAGTCCAAGGCATCGACAATGCATGGAGGCGGATAGACATCCTTGCACGTGATTCGGTTGAGACGTCGGTAGCCCACGCAAAACCTGATGGATCCGTCCTTGTTCTTCACCAACACAACTGGAGAGGCCCAGGGACTGCTTGACGGTTCGATTATGCCACGTGTCAGCATGTCGTCAACCTGTTCATTGATGGCACGGCGTTCGGTAGTTGACACACGATATGAACGCTGCCGTAATGGCGTCTCTTGACCGGTATCTATACGTATGGTGAACAACAGATGACGCTCGACCTAAAGAAGACTGATTGTGGTCGAACGAGGCTCGAAAACGCTGAAGGAGCTTGATAAGCTGTTCCTGCTGCCCAGGCGTGAGGTTGCAATCAATGGACTTGCGGAATACATCCATAGGTTCATTAGCGTCAGTTGCGGTGTAATGGCACTAGTCGGTAAAAATGGCTTGTCTGGATAGATCGGGTCTTCGCAAATACAATTTAAGGTTTCGAGGCTTCCCAGACACTCGCCGCGTAGCAGGATGTACGGACAAGCAGAAACATTGCACGTATAAAGTACCGCCGAACCATTGGAAAAGTTGATGATCGCAAACGAGAGGACGATGGTTCGGTGTTGCACACTAGCTAAAGTTGGTTGGAACAGGAGCGTCGAGTTAGTGGCAGCAGGGGAAAACACAGGCACTAGTACGGCGGACAACGGCGCGAGGCGGACGTCAGCTGCGGCAAACACTTTCGAGGGACTGTGGTGGTCTCAGGTTGTCTCAGGTTGTCCGCGTAGCAAGAAGCCTTGTTGACCTTCGTGATGATCACTGCGACGTTTTTGTCACGAACTTCAGCTACGGGCACCGGCGCCTTTCCCTGGAACTGTCATCGGGTACGCCGACCCAGACGCCAATGTCACTGAGTGTTTTGCTTCCGAGGCCATCGGCACTGCTGAAGCGCCTTTCGACAGCGTCGACATCAGTCCAACGCTTTCTGAAGCGAACAAGCAGTGTTTGAGCGATCTGTTTCTGGAATTCCACACATGCTTTGCACGTTCTTCAAAGATACGTCAAAGTCCGATAACGAAACACCGTATTATCTCCTACGACGATGCGCATTCCATACGGCACCAGCCTTATTGTGTTTCGCCAACCGAACGGCTCGCGATTCAAGCGCAGGTTAAGGAAATGCTTCAGGATGGCGTGATACAGCCTTCAAGCAGCCCTTGGTCATCACTAGTCGTGCTTGTGAAAACGAAAGATGGCACGCTTTGCTTTTGTGTAGACTACAGGTAGTCGAACAATCTCACAAAGAAAGACGTGTACCCGTTGCCCAGAGTCGATGATTCTCTGAGCAGGCTGTGGCGCACGAAGTATTTTTCGTCCGTCGACATAAGAGTGGTTATTGGCAAAAAAAGGTCGACGAACGTGACCGGGAAAAGACCGCTTTTGTAACTTCAGATGGCCTTATGAATTCAAAGTGCTCCTTTTCGGTCTCTGTTCCGCTCCAATGCTATTCCAGCGAATGATGGACACCATCCTGGCAGACCTCAAGTCGGAAAGCTGTCTCGTCTACCTCGATGATGTCGTTCTGTTCTAAGAAACGTTTGACGAGCATCTTCGTCGCCTTCGGAATGTGATCGAAGCCATAAAATCAGCCGATGTCACACTCAAGCTTTAGAAATGTCATTTAGGCTACGAAAAAATAAAGTTTCTTGGTCACGTCGTGAGCGCCGTCGGTTTTTGGCCTGATCCCGACAAGACTGCTGCCACCGCCGCTTTTCCAGCTCCAAGTGACAAGAAAAGTCTTCGACAATTTTGGGGTCTGTGCGCGTATTACCGGCGTTTTATTGAAAATTTCTCCAACATTACGGAGCCGCTATTACGCCTCACCCTTGATGACACACCATTTGTCTGGGCTGACGAGAAGCAGACTACCTTTGCGGAACTACAGCATCGGTTCTCTTCCCCTCACGTGCTCGGCCACTTCGATGAATATGCTGACACAGAATTACGCAGTGATCCCAGCAATATTGGTCTTGGAGCTGTTTTGGTCTACAAGACGGCATTGAACGGGTAATAGCCTATGAAAGTCGCACACTGCCTCGCGCAGAATCTAACTATTCCACATCAGAGAAAGAATGTCTCACGGTCATTTGGGCAATTCCAAAATTTACACCATATCTCTATGGCAGACCATTTAAAGTGGCGACTGATCATCGTGCTTTGGGCTAGTTGACAAATCTACGAGACACTTCAGGACGATTAGCACGATGGAGTCTGCGCCTACAGGAATTTGATGTCAGCCCCGCCACGGTGGTCTAGTGGCTAAGGTACTCGGCTGCTGACCCGCAGGTGGTGGGATCAAATCGCGGCTGTGGCGGCTGCATTTACGATAAAGGCGGAGAATGTAGGCCCGTAAACTCAGATTTTGGTGCACGTTAAAGAACCCCAGGTGGTCGAAATTTCCAGAACCCTCCACTACGGCGTCTCTCATAATCATATGGTGGTTTTGGGACGTTAAACCACACAAATCAATCAATCAATCATTTTGATGTCACCATGGTGAACAAGTCAAACAAAAAGCACGAAGATACCGACACGCTATCACGAGCACCTCTTCAATCCGCCAGTACAAGCACAGAAGAAGACGGCGCCTTCGTGAGAACTCTCAGCGGGCCGGATCTGATGTTTCATCAACGAAATGACGCCGACCTAACACTGATTATCAATCACTTAAAAGGTGGCACCGTGCCCATTCCTCGTCCGATGTCGCTAATGTTTCCATCATTTTGCCTACGAAATTGCGTCCTATACAAAAGGAACACCGGTGCTGGTGACAGATCTCATCTTCTCGTCGTGCCTGAAGCCCTCCGCGATGACGTATATTAGCTTGCCACGACGAGCCCACATCCGGCCATCTGGGCTACTCGAGAACTATGAATCGGGTGCGACAACTCTACTACTGGCCTAAAATGTCTGCCTGCGTCAAACGCTACGTGAAGGGACGCCGTGAATGCCAGCGTCGCAAGACACCACCCTTGAAGCGTGCAGGCCATCTACAACCGACGGATCCACCCCCTACATCGTTTGATCAAGTGGTAATGGGACCTCCTAGGCCCGTTTTCTTTGTCTTCTTCCGGAAACGAATGGATTGTTGTCGTCACCGATTAATTGACGCGTTACGCTGAGACGAAGGCATCGCCACGATGGACCGCATCTGAAGTTTCCAGTTCTTTTTTATACATAAAATTGTGCTACGACATGACGCCCCGTCATATGTCATCACTGATCGAGGGACATCATTCACAGCGAAGCTCTTGGATGATATCTTCAGGTTGAGTAACACAACCTATCGAAAGACTACTGTATATCGCCCTCAGAGTAATGGTTTAACAAAAAGGCTAAACAAAACGCTAGCCGACATGATCTCTATGTACGTGGATGTGCAGCACAAAACGTGGGATGACATCCTGCCGTACGTGACATTTGCATACAACACTGCAACACAGGAAACTACACACTTCACACCATTTTGACTCGTTTACGGTAGAGATGTCAGAACTATGCTACACGTCATGATTTCGTATGAGGACGTCGACAAGCTTGACCAATTAGCTCCCGACATCAATGAGTACATTCAGCGCGCTGAGGAAGCACGTCAACTGGCCCATGTGAATATCAGAACTCAACAGTGCGCAGATGCACAGCGGTAAATCCACCGTTGAGAAGTTAATTAAGAACCTAGTGACCAAGTTTGGGTTTGGACACCCATTAGGCGGCGAGGTCTTAGTGAGAAACTCTTGAGGAAGTACTTTGGACCTTACAAAGTACTCAGACATGTGAGCGATGTGAACTACGAAGTGGTTCCAGACAGAGGCTCATCATCATCCCAGCGCACGTTACCACGCCCAGAGACTGTACACGTCGTCTGCCTAAAACCATATTTTACATAGTGATGCGGGCCCAGGACGCATGTTCTCTCGTGTGCTAGTTTGTTTAATGTTTGTTTATGTTGTCTACTTCGACCCACTGCTGTGCAAACTTTTGTTTAGCATCGGGTTGATGCTCTTGGGAGGAGGAATAATGCCACCTGGTGTTCTGTGCCAGTGAACAGTGAGCCAGTTCTGTGCCAGAGAACAAAGAATACGAAGACGATCGAGCAACCCGTGCCAGCGGAGACACCCTTATTTGTGTCCATGATTTTGACAGTCGCGACTACTTGTACATTTCTTCGAGCTCCTAGCACGTGACAACATGCTTCCTTAGTTTAGAGCTGATCGAAAGCAAGAATATTGACCTGAAGTTTGATTGTTTTATTTGCTTGTTTCCGGACCTAAACATGTACATGACCTTTGCTAATTTTCACAGCTGGGGAACTGCTGCAGAGATTATTGTTTTTTTTTCAAATATTACATTACGATAATCAGCGCACAATTTTGAATATGCTTTAGAATCATATGGAATACTGTCCTGGCTAGATCGCTACGAAACCTCAAGATTTAGTGGAAGGTTATGTGCTTCGGAGGAGCTTAATTCAAGATTAGAAAGGGCAGCTAAATTGCTTCACGTGGAAATGAAAGAGTGGTGCCGTTATCGGTAGGGAAAAAAAGTCACAGCTTTGCCACAAAAGCGAATCAATGTACGCGGTAGAACAAATTGCAAGGTCACGCGCAGAATGGCGAGCAAATCGATACGTGTCCTGCATTTCTCACGCACAAATGACGGGCAAAATTTACTCATAGGTACACAGATGAACTCGTCTAAGTTGTTACTCCACTGTGTCTGAAAAGCGCGCCCTTTTCGCTAATGGAGGCATTGCAACGATTTCAGTGACCCGTAACTGCAACAGAATCGTTCACGTCAAGCCCAACGTCAGCCAAAGGTATGATCCTCTCCACCAGGATATAAGGGTGCTCGAGAGATCTTCCACTCCCCTCGTCGCCATGGGCCAAAATACACCTGAGAGATGAGAGCTGCCACCACCACACTCATTGCGCCATCTTGCTGATAATGCTGAAAATACGATCGTTCCTCTCCCCAACAGCGATAATTAATAAATCCACCGAGCGGTACCTTCTTTGACGTTTAAAACGGCAAGCTATTATTATCTACAACTTACCGCTGTTGGCGGGCATCTGGGGGGCGAATAAGACAAAAAAAAAACACTCAGTGGCTCAGTGGTTAACGCCTCGCAGTCACAACGCGGAGGTCCCACGTTCGAGATACGTATACATATACGGTGCCGCTGGCTGACGCCATATACGGTGACGCCGACGCTGGCTGCGAAATCCAGCCGAGAGTGTCCATATAATTGCTATCGCAATAAAAGAGATTTGCAGTAATTGTTTAATGCATTTGCTATACTTTCAGAATTCGAGAACGACTGATCTTCAAAAATAAACGATGAGGGCATTGAGGATGCAGGAGTAATCGACCTCTAGCAGCTGGATAGATTTTTTGTAAGTGTAGCAAAGCTACATGTGATAAGGTAGTAGTTCTCGCCTCTTTCATTCTGGCTTCTGATTTACTTTTCAGTGCACGAAATGAAGGAGCACTATCATTGCAGTTCTATTGTCGATTCTTACGTAAACACTTTATGCGACGAGTGAGGTGCATTATATCTCTTTGGTAGTATAAGTGTCGTGGGTTTAATTTAATATATTACGTGGTACATACTTTTATTGGAATTATGACAAAACATAAGCAGGAGCACATTTACACTGCAAAGTTGGCTACAACATTGCGATTCCTCAAAAGATTAGGCTATAAAGTATCCAGTATGAAAGTGCCATCAACCTTTAGAATTCTCTAAATAGTTTTGATCATAGGTCTTTGAGAAGAACACGCTAAGCTTAAGGCATCTTCAACAATTTTACGGTCAGAATACTCTTCGATCACTTCACATTTTACCCCGTGCGATTTATTTATTTATTTATTTATTTATTTATTTATTTATTTATTTATTTATTTATTTATTTATTCATACTGCAATCCCTATTACAGAGATTTTAGCAGGGTGGTTACAGATATAATTTTGACAATGTTGGCACTCAAGATTGCAAAAACCAAACAAACAAACAAAAAATAGAACAGCATGATGTGAACAATCAGGTCAAATTTGCTGCAAACAACTCTAAGGACGGCTCCATCACTTGGTTATTAGTTAATCCATTCCACTGAGTTACTGTACGAGGAAAAAAGGAATATTTGAAGCAGTTATTTCGGGACCGGAAAGGGTTATTGTAAGTTGATGCCTTTGGCGGGTGGCGTACCCAGAAGAAAAGGAAATGATGTTGGAAACATCAAGCTTATAATGCCCTTTAATTATTTGGTAAAGAAATTGTAGTCGTATTAAACGATTTCTTTCGGTAACTGAAGGCTCATTGGCACGATGTAGGAGTTCAGTTATAGAGGTGCGTCCAAAACTATTAAATATAAAGCGGACTGCCTTCTTCTGCACGTTTTCCAATTTAGTTATGTTAGCTTTAGTGAAGGGGTCCCAAACAATCACTCCATATTCTAACACTGGGCGAACGATAGTCCTGTACGCTAGAGTACGCACCGTGGAATTAGAATGTTTTAGAGCTCTTCGAAGGAAGAATATTTTTCGGTTAGCGTTTGTAATTACGGAGTCAATATGTTTAGTCCAGCTAAGGTCATTGGTAATCCAAATGCCAAGATACTTAATGTTAGTTACCTCAGAAAGGGTGAAACCTGCGGTGGAATAATTAAATAGTAAGGGTTTTTTCTTGTGAGTTATTCGCATAAATACTGTTTTATTGAAGTTAATTGACATCTGCCATAAATCACACCACTTCACAATGTTATAAAAGGCACTATTCAGAATGATTTGATCGGTTACATTAGATATTTCAGAATATATGACACAGTCATCTGCATACAACTTGATTTTTACAGGAACTTCATTCACAATATCATTGATAAAAATTAAAAACAAAAGGGGTCCAAGAACCGTACCCTGTGGGACGCCAGAGTCAACGGTTGCCTCTTCTGAACAGCATTCGTTAAAAACAACAAATTGTTTATGGTTTATAAGGTAGTCTGCTATCCATTTTATTAGGCGCGGATTTTTAAGTGTTTTCTCTAATTTAAAAAGTAATTTCTTGTGTGAGACTTTGTCAAACGCTTTTGAAACGTCCATAAAAATGGCGTCAGTTTGTGTCCCATTGTTAATTGAAGTTGCGAAATCGTGAATTGTCTCGACAAGTTGCGTACAGGTTGAATAGCCTTTTCTGAATCCGTGCTGGTGTTTTGTTAAGGTATTATGCTTACTAAGAAACTCAGAGATATGCGTATGTATTATGTGTTCTATAAGCTTACAGGTAGTTGACGTTAATGAAATGGGACGATAATTTGAGATAAGTTGCTTTTTACCCGACTTATAAAGAGGCTTGACTCTGGCGGCCCTCCAATCATCTGGTACTCGACCTTCGTGTAGCGATTTTGAAAATAAAACATACAGATATTTGGCGATCCACCCGGCATAACGCTTTAAAAATGCGTTTGGAATGCTATCCGGTCCGGGTGTCTTTTTAACATTGAGTTTAAGTAGCATATTTAGAATGCCGTGCTCACTGATAACAACGTCAGGTATAGGTGGATAATCTGCATCGAATGAGGGAAGAACATTATTGTCAATGGTGAAAACCGATTTAAATTGTTGATTAAAGGCATTCGAAATAACCTTACTATCATGCACATCAACGCCATCAATTACAAAAACATTACATTCAGTAGATGTAGGCTTAATGCTCCGCCAAAATCTCTCAGGACACGTTTTAATGAAGTTTGGTAATGATTCACCATAATACAGCTGTTTGTCAATATGGATTTGGTGTTTTAGTTTAGTTGCAATTTCTGAAATCTCTTCATTTATACCAGTGATATTCCCAAGACTACGACGTTTTTTATTGGTTTTAGCTTCCTTTTGAGATGCAACGTGTCCCGAGAAATCCAGGGGTTCCTTTCTTTCTTCTTTTTAACAACACATGGAACGAAGCGATCAATACATTCATTCACTAAATCTTTAAATGAGTCCCAGTGGCCTTGCACATCAGCAGTACTGTTTAAAACGAGTCGAAGTTTAGGGAGAGGAGATCTATAATTGATGTATCGTCAGCTCGCAAAAAATTTCGAAAACATGACGCTTTTTGTTTCCGTGCCATAAAGCCATTTGCCAGGGTCAATAGTACAGCACTGTGGTCAGAAATACCAGGAACCACTTCACAGGTGGCCGAAGACTTAATACATCCACTAACAAAAAAGAGATCTAGTACTGACTTCGAACTTCCCTGCACCCTAGTGAAATTGTGAACAACTTGTAACAAATCAAAAGTAAAAGCACGTCGAGCATTGCTTCTCCTATGATATCGTTATGCTTAGTAGTTGAAAGAGAGGTCCAATCTATATCTGGTAGGTTGAAATCTCCTGATAAAATTATCCGAGCTCCTGACTTAGCATGAGTGCACAGATATTTTTTTTAATTCATTGATGACTTCAATGGACGAGGTCGGGGGTCTGTATATGGAAGCTACAATATATTGAATATTATTGTGGTACATTTTGCAGAATAAGCCTTCCACTTGTGGAATATCTGGCATCCTAATTACTTTGAGACATTTCTTAAATACAACTGCAACGCCTCCTCCCTTACTTTCGCGATCTTTTCTTAGCATACTATAACCAGGTGGAATTATTTCACTATCAAATATTGTACTATGCAACCATGTTTCTGTAAGTGTTATTAAGTCTGGATCATGAGTAAGAAGCAATAATTCTAATTCAGTTGCTTTGTTTACCACACTTCGGCAATTTACATTTAGGATTCTTAATGGCTCAGATACAGGATCACGACGTCAGTTTCCCTTCTTCTTTTGAAGTTTAAAGCGCGATTTTTCGGTTTCATTCCAACCATACAGGGTGTCATCAATGCTCAATTTGTCATATATTAGCTTAACCTTTGCGCCATTTCTCTTTTCTTCAGCCGCGCTCTTCCACAAATTTCTTCGTACTTCCCGTACCCTGCTAGAGAAGTCCTCAGAAATAGACATCGTAGTTCCCTTTAGCTTAAATGCGTTCGTTAATACAGAAGTCTTTTCCCGATAATCTAGAAATTTTATGATTACTGGACGTGGCTTATTTCCAACCTTACGGCCAAGCCTATGGCATCGTTCAATGGCGGATGTCGTTACCTCAAGGTTTTTCTGAAAACGTTCTGTTACTTCATTCAGTAGTTCCTCGTTAGATTCTCTAGCAGGTTCTTCTATTCCATATATAATTAAGTTATTTCTGCGGGATCTGTTTTCGAGATCATCAACTTTCGATACAAGCATACAAATCTGTTCATCTCGTTGTGACATAGCAATCTCAATACCTTGTACTTTACTTGTCAGGGTAGCTAAAGCAGATAACTGTGCTTCAACCCCTTCTATGCGCTGGGTTAAATCAGAAATTTTTTTCTCGATTCCAAGTTGAGAGCACTTTATGGCGTCAAGCGAGGCAGTAATTTGTGCCTGACCATTTAACAGTTCTGACAACATCTGCTCTGTAGGACCTGGGTTTGCCTCTACATCCCCGCATCTCAACAGATCTAGCGGCACAGAACAAACAGCAGAAATTACACCCCTTAAACGAAGTGGGCAGGGCAACAGCACCAGAAATGGGTCATCACTACGAAAACACTGAACGCATGAATAATTATAAACCTGAACTGAATTAGGCTGCAGCTAACTCTTTTTTGTGTGTTTGTCTGATATTGCGAACCTGCAAAACGCTGGTGTATGAGAATATGGCCGCTCCCGGGAAAAAAGCCGGATTCGAACAGTGATAACATATCGTGTAGAAGTGTAAGAGCCGTTCGCTGATGCCTGCTGAATTAGCGCTCGCGCTAGTGCGCGCACTCATGGCCACGCCTTATTATCACCGCCCTTATAATGAATGCTTGTGATCAACGCTAAATCAAGCCACGCAGCCCATACAGTTTTCCAAAATTAACTAGAGGTCACTCTGGCGCTGCGAACGTCCAGTGACCATTGGAATGATGAGTAGTACACACATTTGCCTAGTCTTCGTACTTGCGGGCGGCGAATCGTACTTGCGGCTTCGTTTATTGCTGGTTACGATTTTGGTTTGAAAGAAAAAAAAACAAATCTTTTTGAACTTAGTGACTTGATTCGAAATGGTAAGCCTAAAGAATGAGGTTCTAAAGCGCAAACGGTGAACATTTGCTAATTCGTGTTTTCATAAAAAAACAGCTCCAATCCACACGAACACACACGGAGCCAAAAGCAGGCCACAAGTACGAATATTAGACAAATGTGTGTACTACCCATCATTCCCATGCTCGCTGAAGCGCCGTGTGTTGCAGCTCCCATAGACACTAGCGCCAGAGTTCCCTCTGTGTATATTAAGAAACTCTATGACGCAGCCTCCTACCTTAGTATCTCTTCATATTTCTTAGTCCAGTAAATAACAGACAGGGCTATCTTTTCGGTCGAGGAGCATTCGACGCACTAAAGAGCTGTGGGACGATTCCCTCTGCGTCGGGCCTTCCGAGGTCCTCCAGGCCTTTGTTCAACGGGCCCGGGTGGTCGCCGAGATCATCGTTGGGAGCCCGGACCAGGGTTTCCTCTCACATGCTTTGGTTATATGTACTTGATAAAATGCCTTCTCTCTCTCTTTCTCGGCGGTATTCATAGCACGCGGAGTGATGCTAGTGCACGCACCCTCCGTGCGATGGAGACAGACAGCTAATTTCATTTATATATGCTTCAGCAAGGTTCCTCGCTAGCGCTTGCGAGTTTTCACTCACGGGAACAGCATAAAATGTACGTACAAATGTTATCTATTCAGACTTTCTACAGACAATTATGGTGGTCATCCTGTAGAGGGTCTTCATATATTTCTTCTCGGAATCAAATACCGTCCAAGTGGGCTGACCTATTTTATGGAGAGCTGCGTTGTCTTCCCTGTAAAGAATTCGCCCGTTGTGCCAATGAAACACTTCGGAACCTTTTCTTTTCTTTTCGTTCTCCATTACACAGCACCACACTCTCTTCACTACAATTACTACATGTTCGTCGACATATATGTCTTCTCTGTGCAATGTGGGCGCTAAGCATTGAGCCTTTAAGTATTTAAAGCTTGTGGGATACACTGTTCCTTCCACTTGCGCAATCGAAACCTCCAAAATGCAGCAAAATCACAAGTTCGTCGTGTGTGATAATCATGCGAGACGCGACAAAGATTGGGTAAGGGTGCGGTGAATGCAAATTACAACAGTGTACAAAACAATTTACAACTGATAATTCTCGTATATGGACAAGTAGGTTATGAACCCTAATAATGTCACGTGAAATCAGTGTTTCGACGTCATGAAGGGCCCCAAAAAACGAGAAACGCCAAGAAAGAATAGAGCGCTCGATTGTGTACCTACAGAAGCTCTCAAAGCCCTTATATACAGAGGACATGCAAACACGGACCCAAGACAGCAGTCAAAACACCACAAATGCCCCCTCAGACATTTTAAAAGCTGCAGGAAATAACAAGAAGTGTTGTATTTTATGCCCACATTCCCCACACAAGTTCAAATAAGGCAAATGGCGTCGCGCTACAATTAGCGCGTGGCGGCGGCGGCGGCCTCTCTCGGAACTTCGGCGGTGGCGCGAACAGCGTGAGCGAAAACAGGCGGCGGCGGCGCGGCGCGGTGGAGCACAGCTCTACTCCCGTGTAGAGTGGAAGTGTAATTGTGGCGTGTTTTGGATAGTCGAACGGGAGGTCAAGCGTAGATGATAGGCTTTCTATGGCGGTCTCCTGGTACGCTGGCTTGAGTCGGTCCAAGCTGACTGTCTCTTCACGGCTGTTTCGTAGGAGTGTGGCAGTTTTAACGATAAGCTTTCTTGGGGACCTTTGACGCAAAAATTTTGGTCTTTATCTCTGTCTGTCTGTTTGTCTGTTCACTAGTCTGTTTGTCCACTCTTACCGGCATCGGGCACTTGAAACAGCCGACCCCATCCACTGCGACCACGAATGCTGCTTAAGGTTGAGCGTTCATGCTTGTGCAATTCTCACTTAAAAAGCAATTATTAGGCATGTTCGGGGCACCATAACAACACGCATATATTATGCATATGCATCTCTTACTAGAAAACGCATACATAAGTAATTTTAAGGACCGTAGCGCTTATCACGCTGCGCTTACCATGCAACGCTTGCACGGAACCGGGAGTGTTTTCAATGCTTTGCTAAGACAAGATGGTAGTGGCACCTACCCATCGCCTCGCGTTCTACACCTTATCACCTCTGTGACGGGTGCGCATGGCCACGCGCTTTGTTTTCCAAAAGAAACTGCGAGATGGCGCTCATGTCTCACGTGTGACGTGTCTTGATGCGCTCGTTTGCCTCCGCTGCATGCTCGAGGCACTCTAACGCAGCGCCTCCGGAATACCATTCATCGATTTTCTTGCGTAGAACACCAACTCAATGTTTCGTTCAATCTCTCCACACGCAAGACTTTCGTCTTTCGACGACATTTGCAGATTACATGCAGATACGGCGCCAATTTTTTTATTGTGATAGCAATTATATGAATTTTGATAGCTGAATTTTGCCGCCGGCGTCAGCGTCATCATAAGCATAAGCTCGTACCTTGCTGCGCTTGGCCGGACGCTGCTGGCTGCTTCACCTTCTGCGTTCTGCTCTGCAAATGAATCCCGTTACAAGTGGTGGAGGTGCCGGGTGGACGATCAGAAAGAAAGGAAGAGGAAAGAGGGCTTGAAGGCGTAGAAGAAAACTGAGGATCGAAAGAGGACATTCGTCGAATGTTCTGAGCAGCCTGGCGACGACGACAATAACGCGCCACGTGGCCAACACTGCCACAAGCAAAACATATCGGACGGTTGTCGTAGGTCCGCCATTGGTCTGAGTAGACGCCGAGTTGCGGCTGGGGGGCAGAAAACTGCGGCCGAGGTTGTATCGGCATAGGCGGCGGTGAATAGGTCGGCGGCGAGTACATAGGCGCTGGCTGCAACGCAGACTGTCGAGGTCGAGCAACGGCCTCGGCGTACGTGAGAGGTGCGGCGACTGGGGGCGGTTCACGGGCGGGAAGAAGAGCTTGTGCGACCTGGTCCTAAATGAAGTCGCGGAGTGTAGACGTCAATCCGCGTGGTTGATCGGGTACACAGGACATCAAAGAAAGTTGACGAGCGACCTCAGCGTGGATGAACTCTTGGATCTTGGAGAGAAGAGGAGCATGGTCTTCTACTATGCCAAGGGTGGGCAGGCTGGACAAAGAGTCGTCGAGCACCGAGGGATGTCGGGTGGAAAGACCTTGCCCGCGCAACTCGTCAAAACTCTGGCATAACTCAGTCAGTTCTACGACAATGCAAGGAACCTTAGAAAGCAACATTTGGAAAGCGTCGTCCTCAGTGCCCTTCATGATGTGCTTGATCTTAAGCTCTTCGTACATCGACTCGTTGACTCGCTTGCAAAGGTCCAAAACGTCCTCATTATAGCTTGGGAAATTCTCACCAAGCTGCTGAGACGGAGTATGCAAGCGTTGTTCGACAGGTCGTTTGCGTACCTCAGGCCGTCCGAAAACTTGTGTGAGGCTTGTTTTGAAGACAGACCACGTAGGGAGTTCCGCTTCGTGGTTTATGAACCACAGCCTGGCCACGTCTGACAGGTAAAAGGAGACGTAGGCCAACTTCCAATTTGTTGTGAGTCATCCCATTTGTTGTGAGTACTCACTCGCTCGTACATAGAAATCCTGTCATCAACGTCGGGTCTTCTGGGCCTGAGAAAACAGGGGGATCTCGCAGACGCAGAGAACCGGCGCAGAGGACAGTAGGCGGTGCTGTTGGAGGAGTTGGAGAGGCGCTTGCGTCGGTAGGCATAATGGACCGTAAAATGCGATTCCGAAGCTTCAGGGTGGTTGAAACCCAGCAGACTCCACCAATTGTAACGGGTAAGCGTCTTTACAGGTGATCTTGTTTAAGCGTCGGTAGTCCACACAGAACCAAATGGAGCCGTTCTTATTCTTAACAAGAACGACCGGTGATGCCCAGGGACTGTTAGAAAGCTGTAAAGTGCCCCGCTGGAGCATGTCAGCGACCTAGTCGTCAATAACACGGCGCTTCAACGCTGAGACTCGGTAGGGACGCTGCCATAGAGGCGCATGGCTTCCTGTGTCAATCTTTTGAGATATGTTCGATGTGCGACTGAAGCCAGAAGCGTGGCTGTCAAAAGAAGTACGAAACTTTTGCAGCAGGTTGACCAACTGAATTCGTTCTGAAGAAGACGTTGCGACATCGATGGAGCGATGGAAAGCGTCAAGGAGTGAATGGTTAACAACAGAGTCAGAAATGAGTGCGCTGAGGTCCCCAGAACCCCAGAAACTAAACTAGACAGAGCGTCAAAAATGTGACGGGCGTCGATCGGATGCATGAGACCGAGACATTCAACATGGAATAAAAGTAAAGGCCCTTCTAGCGTATTGTACACGAGCGTCTTCGTGACGCCATAGTGGAGAGTAAAGAGAGCAACGGGCAGTGGAGAACATTTGCGTTGAATGAACAAGGCAGAGGGCGTCATCTATATATATATATATATATATATATGCGTGTGTGGCGTGTGTGTGTGTGTGTGTGTGTGTGTGTGTGTGTGACGTAAGAAGGTAGCGATGGTTGGTAGAAGCCGAGGAGGAAGAAGTCAGAGTAGAATAAACATGGCGTATGCGCCAAGCCACGTCTGCAATTCATCATAGCGTCACACGAGTCGACACGATGGAGACCTGCTGGCCCCTTCATCAGTCACTCATCATCGAAGCAGTTCTCCACAAGACACCCTGACCATACATCGACTACTAAACCATCGCCTTGAAGAACAACTACCAGCACCATGACAGAACCATTGGCCGGCCTTGACATCCCCAAGTACACCGGAGCAGCGGACGATACCTGTACAGGACTGGTTCGACCTGTTCGAGCTCCACGCTACCGCTGCATCATGGTCGGAACGGGCGATGGTCGCTAACTTTACCGACTACGTTTTCGGTCAGGCCTTCAAATTCTACCTCACCCACATATTTTAAAACGACGAGTCATGGAAAAAGATGAAACAAGAGATGATCGTTTGGTTTAAAGAATACAGTGACGACTACGATGAAGACTTGCTTGTAACCCACCATCTACAGACAATCGCGCTTGGTTATCACAGTCAAAAGCAGTCCTCACGCATGAACCCCCCTCCTGCTTTTCCATCGCGTGGATCTTCGATCGCTCAAAACGCCCACCTCACGTCTCACACGTTCACTATGGTCGGAATAGAGCAGAGGAGCTCGCAGCGTACTCAGTTAAGCCCGGGACCTACACTTCAGTTTCATGCACCAGAAGAGCATGCATCGTTCGTTGCACAGAAAGGCAGCCATTCTCAACTGGAATTTGACCAAACCATGCCTGTTGCGGCGTTGCCATTGAGAGACAGCCATCTGAAAACCCAAACACAGGAGACTCGGAAGCAACTATTACAGGTTGCCAGGCGCCAGAAGCCTACGTAATGAATGCTGTCGCAGGTGCCTCTGATGTTCCTCCAGTCAAATCTGCCCTACCAACTTCGCTGCCAAAAAAGCGTTACAACAGCCCACAGTCTACCAGCTGCCGACTGGACACCACATCAATTTGTAAAGAAAACCGGCAAGATGTTCGAGAAGCGCTCCCACCTCAGCACGTTCCAATACAACCGCAGCAACGCCAGCAAAAGCGAGTCCAAGAATCGCAGACACTCCAATGAATACACCAACAAGGACGACGACGCAAAGCTAGCTTCTTAAAGCAAACTCAAGACGTAAGGCATATACGCATAAGATATCGGCGCCATAGACGCACTTTGCACAAGATATCAAGACTGCGCCTACGATTCCAGCTCCAAAACCACAGAAAATGACGAAAGAGACGAAAAGGCATCATATGTAAACGCAGAGACCAAGACAACATTCCGTCAGCCGCGACCATCACACTCGCAAACTGGAAGCACACCGTCTGTTCCCACCTCGACACACAATTCGACGCCTTAGACATTCGAACCTGAAATGCTACTGGGACTCCTAACCTTGTCCGTTCCTCACAAAAACTCAACCGATGTCATCACCAGTGCAGATCTCCAGGGTGTGGTTATGCCATCCAGGACGCAACAGTCAGCCTCGTTCACCCGAGTTCTCTTAGATATGGCCGGACTGTTTACCTCTGCTGTGAATTTCATGTGCGAGTTAAGGAACTCCCTTCTGAAATGGAACTATGGTGCATTTTGACATTTTCGCTTTAACACTCTGCGTTTTTGATGTTTTGTTAAGTGTCTGACGTGACTTCTTCCGGGGGGAGGGGGAATTATGTGACGTAAGCAGGTAGCGATGGTTGGTAGAAGCCGAGGAGGAAGTCAGAGTAGATTAAACATGGCGCATGCGCCAGGCCACGTCTGCAATTCATCATAGCGCCACACACACACATACACACACACACACACACACACACACATACACACACACACATACACATATATATATATATATATATATATATATATATATATATAAAGCTCGGTAGTTTTATATATGCGTTCATCCGTTGGTACAGCCATTCGTGAGTCCGTCCACGCATCTGTCTGTGTGTCCGTTCGTCCATCTATTCAACCCTCCAAGTACCACCATCTCGCATCTTTTCATCATATATTCCGCATATGCACTGCCCTCCAGCGGACATTCCAATGACTAAACGAGAGGTGGCACACGCGCACTTTCTTACGGCTTGCGCTTCGTGTCTACTTCCCACCTTTAACCACCTCGAGTTCATGGTATATACTAGTTCACTGTATTCATGCACTGCGGCCCAACGCTCGCTAAACCTTTCTAAAACCAAGAAGGTTACGCCAAGCGAGTATAATGTAGCAACCCTTTCTTGTCGGATAGTGCTCAATGTACGTACAAATGGCTGCTAAGGGGGAATGAGAGACAGGAGAATTCGGCTTTTAATTAACGCGCACGCTGCGAATTTTTTATTGTTCAACAACGCACAAAAGAAATATCTCACCGGCACCACCTTGGAAGTCGAAATGTAAGACTGATTACACACTACGACTACTACTACGACTACGAGGGAAGATCGAACGAGTGCCGCTATAAGGAGCTTCGCCCCTAAAAAGACAAAACCGGTTGGAACACTTCCGGGCCCCATTAAAAAAAGTGGGACTTATCAAGGCGATCACTGGCATTGGAGCCTTCCAGATGAATCACATCTGGCTGGTGAAGATGCGAAGCAAGGCTGACAAAGATGCCTTACTTAAAACGGGTGGACTCCAAGTTAAGGATGGCTTCTGTGCTATAATGGACCCTACCCAAAAGGACGCCACCGTGAAAATCCATTGGGTTGACTTTGCCGTCACGAATGCGATCATTCGACAATCTTTGAGTGACTTTGGTGAAGTCGTGGAGGTTTTTAATGACAAAGGGACGATCGCGGGCTTGGACCACGCGACATCGACGACAAGGGTGGTGCGACTGAAACTGAAGGAAGGCGTAGTACTAGAACACTTGCCGCACTTTTTAAGTTTGGAGGGAGCACTCTCCTTCCTGTGGCCCCGGGTCAGGCACCGATTTGCCTAAGGTGTCACCAAGGATGTTCTATACTATGTCTTCTGAAGTGGAGGTGCACCCCGATAGTGACGCCGGTCGCCGATATATTGGAAAATGAAAGACTCGGAAGCAGACGACAAAGTGCGCTTCGTAGCTTGGCCCTCGCAGTGGCCTTTGGAGATCGTGACATGCTTTTTTAAAGCAGTTCAAGATTTTACAAGGCCATGGTGACCATGGTGATTTTACAAGGCCATGGTGACAAGGCCATGGTGCGTCAGTTCTGGCTGCGCAAATAGCACTAAGAAGGCGGCTGGGATCACTTTTCACGTGTAAGTATTCTCGCTTCGTTTGCTGACGATTGCCTGTTTTTCGCGTATGCTGTTAAATTATAAAGAATATGAAAGGTGCGCGTGTCTGTAATACATACGTATAGCTGTATGGCAGGTAATTTGAAGCTTTAAATGGTCGCTGACACCACATTGTCCACGAGTTTTAAGTTTATGGACGAAGCACTTGTGGTCTATGGCTGCACGTATCAAACATTGGAACGAGTAGGACGTCTCAATGCCCTTTGGATTCCAAGTTTTCTGGTGTTGTCTTATAAGGCGAGACTGACGGTATGCATGCATATTTTTTTGGCGAGTGAATATCGAATTTGGTGCACGTTTATAGAGGAATTCGTAAACGTAGAGAACAATCACATGCCGTGTTATCCGTGCTACAGTTTACCGAAAGACAGTGGGCTGTGTTCTGCCTGGGATTGTGCTGATCGAAGAAATAGTAGGAGGGCTACGGATGGCGACCACCTCTGTTCCATTCACTTCGAAAAAATGGTGCTTCGACAGAACGGGACAGACAACCAGACTGCAGCCTGGCAGTGCACCTTCGATTTTTCCTGCTTTCTCAGCGCATCTGCAAAACCCTGTTAGTTTCTACCTCCTTGCTGTAGCTTCAATTGAACGTAGGCACGAAAATAAGCAATTGCGTCTAAAACAATATGAGACAACTTTTAAATCCATCCTCTCCTGCCGACGAAACCGAAACCAAAACGCCGATAGACGAAGTAGCCTAAATGAGTGAGTGGTGTTATATCAAACATCGAGCTACCTCGTTTCTGGGCTCTGAATGCTGCGCTTACCATGACAATACACGTCGCCAACGGAAGGTGATAAACATTGTGCAGAACTAACGACACTGCAATCGTTCTTATAAACGGTCAATCGGGGTACGCCTCCTGGAGTTCGTTGGTTGCACATGACATCGGTGCTTCGGTTTTGGTTCCGCCTGTAAATTGGCTAGAATTAGATAACTGTAGAAAAATTACTGGTGGCTCCCAGTTTACCTAATTACCTCTCTTTTCTAACTTTAGCATAAAATATTTCAACTTCCTTATATATTACCTCTCTTTGTTTTCTAACTTTAGCTTAAGATATTTCAACTTCCTCATATATTTTCCGGTAATATGCCGACATACACACAAGCACATATATGAAAAAGGCGAGCAAATGACGCGCTCCCCTTGACCTTGTGTATCTGCAGGCACATTTATTAAAACACCCGATATATACCAAAGCCATTTTGTACCGCAATAGTGCGCCAGCAAGCTCGATATTCGAAGCATCCATCGACTACAGATTGATCTGAAAGCGTGCAGCTGACAATGAGTGCATGCAATAATTTGTTTCATAAACAATAAGAGGCATTTATTTGTTGGTGGGCTATATGACGCGTTCCCCTCAAAAATAGTTTCCATCTTATTTTTGTCGTTGTCGTGGAACTGCAAACCGACGTGCGCAAAGCGCGTATTACATTGTGATCTATGGCGGTTCCACCCTGTTTTTCTTCTAGCAATTCAGCCACCAGCGGCTTCACTTGCTCCCGTTGGCGGTGGCCGCGACTGCCACTCCTGATGTTCTATAGGCACCGCACACTGACCAGAGGGAGCTGCGTTGCTCACACTGCCCCGTCTCAATGTTTCTGACATTAAAGAGTTTTAGTACTGCGGAATGGTGCTACGTACGCATCACGCGTACGTAGCTGGTGCTCTTGGTGACGACGCAGGTGAAGGTAAGGTGAGTCGTACAGGACGCGACTGGTCACAAACGCATGGGCCAACCGCATGGACTGGGTCCCACGGAGGTCGCCGCGCTTGGTAGATACCCGCAGTACCATACGGCTCACCTTTTCGTCGGTGCGTCGAAAGCTTGCTATTGTGTCCTTGGGATCCAAAGATGAAGAGATGTGGAGCCCAAAAACTCGAATTTTCTTGACTGATGGAACGGGACCAGACGGAAGCAAAACCTGGGCTTTAGTTAAGTCATATACCGAGAGAATAGCCGATTTAGCTGGATAGCACTCTAGGCCACACGAAGCAGCGTAGGCGTTCACCAGAAGGGCAGCCTTTAGTAGCGGGGGAGCCAGTGTTGATTCTGCGAGCCGGTGTTGATGATGAGTGGGGCGAAGCTTCGGAAGGTTTTACCTGTATAAACCGTGAATGGTACGCCCGCTGGCCATAGCTGTCCGTGTGTTCGTCCGTCAGTCCACCTTCTCGCCCACCCGTCCATCCGTCTGTCTGTCTCTCTGTCCATGCGTCTGCTGTCTGCCTGTCTCTCTGTCTGTCCGTCCGTTCTTCTGTCTGTCTCTCTATCTGTCTATCTGTCCGTATGTCTGTCCGTCCGTCCATCTAGTTTTGTTGCTTTATAGATCTTTCTTTTTGCAATGACGTATACATATCAACGCTCTTACTTTTTTTCTTTTAGTTTCTTTAAATGACGGTGAGACGTCCCCCGCTAAGCCACCGATTACCAAAGAGAGGGAAGACCACTCAACCCCTTGTCTATCTGGTTCCCTTTTGGCTATGTGTCTCAATCACTTCTCAATTACAGGGATTCGTGCTGGGGCCGGGAAGTAAGAGACGCTACGACCTGTTTCTGTTTACTGATTCATTTAATTTATTACTAACCGCAAACATCGTATACCCGCGTACGTCAACCACCACAAAAAATTATAACACATGATTTACACACTCGCGACGTTCGACACAGGGCAGGCACATATAGAAAGTAACTGCAACAATACAAGGGTATGCATATTTAAAGAAAACACACGACGACAAAAATGATGAAGTTATCAATGAATAAAACCACGCAATGTCTCAACACGCTACCTCCCTTCCCGCAAAGCTAATCTAAATAAGGTGCATAAAGTCCATCTCACGAAAGGTCCATGTTGACGGGGGCCACGGAGCTGGCTGTTCGAGTCGGGGCTCAGGGCTTCTTCCTGGGGTCATTGTCCAGTTCGTCAGCGTCTTCATCGTCTTCGTCATCGTCGCCTTCGTCGTGCCTCTCAGTGATTTCTATCTTAGTCCTCTTTCGTAACGCTCCATTCACTCGCCTCCTATTCGTCTCGTAGTCCCTTTTTGTAGGACCCAACTCTGCCCCTCCGTGGCACCTAACCAATTGCCATTGTTGACACGACACATTTCTCTGTCAGTCAAAGTGTATCATCTTCTATGGCCGCCCCTGTGGCCCACACTATTAGAAAACCCTCTCCCAAACAAAGCCGAGCAAGTAAAAATGTACAAACTCAAGCCTCAGAGAGAGAGATGGGCGAGCTGTCCCAAAACACTTTAATTACGGGCGTACAATGGCCCTGATGCTTCCGACAAAGTGCGTCATCTGTAATGGCCAAGGTCCGGAGTTTGCAGTGTTGTGCCGAAATGTTTTCAGCCGAATCAATTGCCCCGGTTTCTGGTACTTGATGACCAAGCCTCAACGTTTCCATACAGCTCGGTGTCTCCCGCGAAATTCTCCGTAGCCGCCGCTGGATGGATGGATGGATGGATGGATGGATATGGCTGTACCCTTTAGATCGGGTGGTGGTTAACGCCACCAAGCCGTAATACTTAACGAACCAAAAACTAGATTTACTTTTTTTCCTTATATAGTGAGGTTGAGGATTCGTACTTTCCAGCGAAGGGTTCAATTTTCACTCGTGCCTTGACTTTAGCCACCAATCAGATAACCTCCTTCTAGTTAATTCTGCCTGCTTAAAGTCTATTTTGCCCTCACTGTCCCTCAACACCAGTGCTTTTAAAAACTCTGCGCCATCAACCTGAACTATAGGGTGAAGCCCTTTACAGAACATTATCAAGTGTTCGGCAGTTTCTTCTTCCTCTCCACAAGCACTGCGTACCGTGTCTAACCCTTCGTATTCGGCCCGATATGTCTTTGTTCGCAATACTCCCGTCCTGGCCTCAAACAGTAGGGAACTACCCCGAGTATTATCATAGATCCTTTCCTTGGCTATTGCCTGCTTAAAAGTTCGATAGATCTCTAGTGCGGACTTCTTGATCATGCCAATTCTCCACATATTGGTCTCAGCTTCCTTCACCTTCTTCTTAACCGATAATTCTTTTTGGTTTGGCCCCCTGCTGTTTTCCAAGTATTAACCAGTCAATTTTCTGGTTCGCTACCGCAATTTTGTATCGACCGCTTCTTCGTCATTCAACGGCGCGGGTGGCCGTCCGCGCAGAACGCAGTAATGAGCCCTGGAGCCACGGAGGCTGACGGAAAGTCAGACCGGACCCGGCACAGGCGCTGAGGCAGGGTCGCATTCCCCGAACCAACAAAAGGTGCTCTGCTGCTCCCCCATGCCACAAATCTGAAGGGTGCGCGCGGATTATTGCCACCGTACACTGTCACACTGTCTGTAGACAACAAGGCGCCGCCCGGTCCTCGTGTTTGCGCGGGGGGGACCCGCGAGAACAGTAGAAATAATCCTTCCAGGTACTCCACTCCGGAATGCCCATTCGTTACACCGAAGGTTTTCTTTTCCTTTTTTTATGCGTGGTTTTAAGAAACGAGCGAAAACATCTTGAAAAGACCGGGGTTCAGTACGTGTTTGCGGGGACGTCACAATCCCTTCATGTTGCAGGAGAATTTTCCCAGAGGGGAAATTCAAACAAGAGAAATGCGGGCGCATAGCAGCTTCGGGTTGCGCAGCGAATTTGAGACATTGCGGTAGTCTTAGGAATACGGTATGCGAACACAGCACACTTGTGATTCAGCCCTGATGGCAGCGCGTCACTGAGGAACCAATCTGTGTTTGTCGCTGAATCATCACCCACCACGAAGCAGTTTGATTACGTGTTTCTACCGCGCACAACAAACTTGAAACCTTCAGAATCACCGCAGAAACTCGTGGATGACGTGTGGACAAAACGCACACTGGTCATAGCTGCTCGACGGATGGTTTGGCACGCAGCATTCAGTCATGTGTGCGGAAGGTTCACTACCATGCGAGCACAACATACATTTCGCTTGCAGTGTCCACTCTCGGCACAACCGAACAGAGAATACACACGTTTCAATACGCTTTCATTACACACATGCAGAAAAGTTTAAGATCTTATCGAACATCTCAAACCAAAAGAAAAGCGGGATGGCGGGAAAACATAGGTCACACAGGCAGCAACACTGAATTACCCTCGCATACCATCTCCTGCCCGGCCTCTGCTGCACCTGTCGGTGAGGGAAAGGGACCTTCAACGCGTATTGCGTGTTTGAATTGGCTGAGAACGTACCGTATATGCTGTCCTATGCAACTGTGACATTGGGCGCTGTACATCAATACCGATCACGACGCCCCCTGCCTCCTAACCAGGCGCGACACTTCCGTGCGGGGAAACACCATGAAACCATTTCAATTTGAACTTTCACCTCGCCTCGTCTACCGGGCCGCTTCGTCTTTTCCCACAAGACAGCCCTCCCCGCCTCCTATCGAGGCACGACACTATTGTGTGGGGAAAACGCCGTAGCTTGTCTGTTATCTTTACTTGTCTCATCTCATCACCTGTTGTGCAGCGTCTATTTAGGTATCTCGACCAACCACCTCGCATAATCTGCCTAGCTTGGGCCACAGATGCCAGTCACATATCTTGTCTATCTAAACCTCACCATTTCCCAGACCAGTCCCCCTCGCACCCTCTCTCCGACAAGTGGCGAGATCTAGGTAACCTCACATTCACGGACTCTATGTTCTCCCTATCATTGGGTGTGAACCTATTTCAGGTGGTACCACTAACTCAGTGTTGATTGATTGATATGTGGGGTTTAACGTTCCAAAACCACCATATGATTATGAGAGACGCCGTAGTGGAGGACTCCGGAAATTTTGACCACCTAGGGTTCTTTAACGTGCCCCCAAATCTGAGCACACGGGCCTACAACATTTCCGCCTCTATCGGAAATGCAGCCGCCGCAGCCGGGATTCGAACCCGCGACACTCACTCATTGTTCAACATCCGATACCGTGCAACACAAAACCACAATAATCGAGTGAACTACCTGCCTCATTTCAAAGCAAAATCAACAAAATAAAACAAGAGCACACGCCAAAGCAAAACAAAATAAAAAACTGATGCTTCGACACAACGTCTCCACTTAAGTAATGAGCACAATGACCGAGCAGAAATCATAGAACATAAAATGACATACAACATTGTGGACTCTTATGACCCTAGCCGATCCCCGAGCGCTCAGCGTCTACCCCTATGCAGACCTCTTCCCCGACTCCGATTCCCGGATCCTCGTTGAATGATCCGAACTTTCACCTACTCAACTCACTTGCGGAGTGGGGCATGTGCGAAGCTATCTGATAAGACCACCGCTGCGCATGCCCGGGCTTGGTGCGCTGTACATCGAGTGTGCTGCAGTTCCTCTTTGACCCCACAAAAACCACCTCGTTGCGATCTAGGCATTCCTCAATCTCATCTACTCTCTCTAACGTTCGGTCTACCACGGTGTCGACCAAGACTCCGACAACTGCATCCTCAGAGAACCCATTCTCATCCAACTCCATATCTGCTACTCCTACTGGTAATGCCTCATCGTCTCGTGGGACCTTCGAGGTAGAAACCGCAGCTAAACCGTCTGTATCCGCTCCAGCAACCTCGACAGCTTTTGTTTCAACCAGTGGCACCAGCGTGCGAGCGTTTTCCCCTAGCACACACTCGCTCAATGGCGGAACATCCTCCTCAATCACGGAAATTACATTAACCACATCCACACACAATGAACCGCGACTCGTTTTTACGGAGCTTCTTTCCTCGTCGCGAATATTTACGGTCGCGATTGACCTCTGCGCGTCACCGTCGTGAGGAGGAGTTGCGTCTAGGTTTTCAGATTTGAATTTTGTCACCATCTCATGGTCTTTGTGAATGCGGCTGTCACCCGTCTAATTCCAATTTCGTCGCCGGTACCGATAGCATTCTCGCCAAAAGGGACCAAACCTGCCACAGTTATAGCACCCGCCGCGATAAGGGAGCTGCTTCGGGAATTCCTGCCAATTCTGTTTCACCGTATTGCGTACTGCCAAGCTCTACACAAGTTTTTCGAGGCGGTCAAGGCGGCTATGCATCTCATGAACATCCGTGTTCTCTTCTACGTATCGAACGGGTAACGAATGGCTCCTCGACACTTTCTCATTCTGTTCCTCCTTGACCGCTATGGCAATGGCCTCGTCAAACGTTTTCGGGTCTCGCGACAGAACAAATCTGCAGACCGGAGGATCCCTCAGACCTAATAAAAAATGCAAGAGCTATTGTTCGGCTAGAATTTCACGGCACAGTGAAGTTTTCACCGGATCTTGACTATCGGAGCTCGCCAGGGTGGCGGTCCCGAGCATGCGCAAGCGACTCGCAAATGACCGCACCTCCTCATCTGCCCTCTGCCTCGCGTTTAAAAACCGTTCCGTTTTGAAGATAAGTGGCTCCGTATCGAACCTCTTGAGGGCCAAATATTTGAACTCAGAAAAAGTTGCAGCCGCAGCAACGCAATCATCCCACCACGCAAAATCGTGCGCCGCGCCTACCATCTTGCATCGTGCTATGCAGACCAGCTCATTAACCCGCCATCCTCCCAAGCAACCGACCTGCTCCGAAATTTTCAAGAAACCCCCAGTATCAGGACCCGTATCACCTCCCATAAACGATGGAACCATGCCCGCTAACATTAACGCGCACATTTCTAGTGGGTCGTCTCTGTCGGTCATCTTGGTAGCCTGCTCGTTCATTTTGTCGCCTCTCCTTCCTAGTACGAGGGTGAAATCTCGCACCATTGCCCCAGCAGCAATCCCACCACTGCCACCACTTGAGACGTCCCGCGCTATGCCACCGATAACCAAAGAAAGGGAAGACCACTCAACCTCTTGACTATCCAGTTCCCTCTCGGCTATGTGTCTCAATCACTTCTCACACACAGGGATTCGTGCTGTGGCCGGGAGGTAAGAGACGCTACGACCTGTTTTTGTTTACTGATTCATTTAATTTATTACTAACTGCAATAATCGTGTACCCGCGTGCGTCAACCACTACAAAAAATTATAACACATGATTTAGACACTTGCGACGTTCGACACAGGGCAGGCACACAAAGAAAGTAACTGCAACAATGCATGAGTATGCATATATAAATAAAACACACGACGACACAAATGATGAAGTTATCAATGAATAAAACCACGCAATGTCTCAACACGCTAACTCCCTTCCCGCAAAGCTAATCTAAATAAGGTGCATAAAGTCCGTCTCACGAAAGGTCCATGTTGACGGGGGCCTCGGAACTGGCTGTTCGAGTCGGGGCTCAAGGCTTCTTCCTGGGGTCATTGTCCAGTTCGCCAGCGTCTTCATCGTCTTCGTCATCGTCACCTTCGTTGTGCCTCTCAGTGATTTCCATCTTAGTCCTCTTTCGTAAAGCTCCATTCACTCACCTCCTATCCCTAACTTTCATTCCTCATCGTGCCGCCCTTGCCCCAGTCATCATCTCATTGCCTCTCATCGCTAGCTCTTCGCACCGTTATCTTCCTTTTCCATTCCGTCTTTCTACCATCTCGAGCTCATCGCATCGTATCTCTGACCCCCTCGTATCGTCTCGTAGTGCCTTTTTGTAGGACCCGACTCCGCCCCTCCGTGGCACCTAACCAATTGCCACTGTAGACACGACACATTTCTCTGTCAGTCGGAGTGTATCATCTTCCAGTAGAAAACCCTCTCCCAAACAAAGCCGAGCAAGTAACAATGTACAAACTCAAGCCTCAGAGGGAGAGATGGGCGAGCTGTCCCAAGACACTTTAATTACGGGCGTACAATGGCCCTGATGCTTCCGACAAAGTGCGTCATCTGTAATGGCCAAGGTCCGGAGTTTGTAGTGTTGTGCCGAACTGTTTTCAGCCGAATCAATTGCCCCAATTTCTGGTACTTGATGAGCCGAGGTCCAGACCAAGCCTCAACGTTTCCATGCAGCTCGTTGTCTCCCGCGAAATTCGCCGTAGCCGCCGCTTCTTCGTCATTCAACGCCGCGGGTGGCCGTCCGCGCAGAACGCAGTAATGAGGCCTGGAGCCACGGAGGCTGACGGAAAGTCAGGCCGGACCCGGCACAGGCGCTGCGGCAGGGTCGCATTCCCCGAACCAACAAAAGGTGCTCTGCTGCTCCCCCATGCCACAAATCTGAAGGGTGCGCGCGGATTATTGCCACCGTACACTGTCACACTGTCCGTAGACAACAAGGCGCCGCCCGGTCCTCGTGTTTGCGCTGGGGGGGGGGGGGGGGGCCCGCGAGAACTATACAAATAATCCTTTCAGGTGCTCCACTCCGGAATGCCCATTCGTTACACGGAAGGTTTTCTTTTCCTTTTTTTATGCGTGGGTTTAAGAAACGAGAATAAAACATCTTGAAAGGACTGGGGTTCAGTACGTGTTTGCGAAGACGTCACAACGGCATCCGGAGCGTCTCCAATGCGTTTCCTCCAGCACATGGCGTTCGGCGCATTCTTTGACCAGCATGGCAGTTTTCAAGCGGGAAAAGTCGGAGAGCTTTTTTCGCTGTCGCTTTGAGTGAAAAAGCATGCTGATGAAAAAAAGAAATCCAATGGTAATCCCTATTTTGATACAATGCCGCGATCACATTTAACGTTACATTTATCCAATCATTTGGCGGTAACCTTCCGGTGTAATTTACACTCGCAGTAGTTCTGACGAGTGCCACGACGAGTTGTTCAGTCGGCACCAGTGTTTTAAAGCGTTAGAGGGCCCCTTTAATGAGCTTCGCCGCTGAAAACTGTGCACTACCGGGCGTGCGGGAGTACCGTAGTTTGCCTTTAGACGTTCAGGGCTCGCCAGGCAACAAAGGTGCTTTCACAAAATATGGGCAGTTACACAAAAATAGGCACTTTCAAAAAAGGTTACAATTGGCTCTTAAAAAAAATAGGCAGTTTAACAAAATACAGTGCTCCATGTCACCGGACGTCTCTATTGAGCATACTCACGCAGTCCGTTTGATTCCATTCTGGAAGCCGTGTTCACAGTGTCTCCAAAAAGGCAGTATCGTGGCATTTTCAGTCCAACAACACCCGCTGCACACGCTCCTGTAAGAATAAATAAAACATAGTGTAGGTATTTACCTCGTACCAGGTTGCGCCCTTTTAACCGTGTCCAGTTTACGTTACGTTGGACTCGATTAGTAAGAAACGTTCAAAAGCATCAACCTGTGGTACTCCTCCGATAAAGGAGCGAGCATTTATTTGGTATTCAATATAACGAAAAAAAATTGCCAGATCCCATATAGAGTGGGAATAGATGATATGCGAAGCACGAATGAGAAAGGTTGACATGCCAATTTAAAATCAGCTTGACGTTACGAGGTGGAGGTAAATTATGCCGCACATGACTTCTGTGTGATGATTATCATGTTTGGATGTGTCGTCTACCTTCGTCATCTATTGACGTCACGTACGGGATACCAAAGTAAGTATTTGGGAGCTAACGAAACGACTGCGAGCCTGCTATAAGCGTGGTATGTTGTCATGATCTTACATGACACGCGTGTCAGGATTATCATGTTTGCACTAGTCATATATTTCATCATCCATTGACTACACGTAACACCAAATTTGGTACAGGCACCATTCAGTCGAGTTTTCTAGGCTGACTGTAGCGCCAGAATACATAGCCTAGTTGATAAAAAAAGAAACCTTCAGAAGGCATCGGTGAAAATGGAACGCAACATGAGCACCTCGCGCCCTGCACCTGTCGGCGGATTGTGCCCGGTATACATTGGGGACGCGAGCACGCGTCTCTTTTCTGCGTGCACCTAACGGTGGATGTCGTAAACATTAAGACGGGGCAGTCAGAGCAACACAGCTCACTCTAGCCAGTGGGAGGTGCTTATATATGGAGCTAGCAAAACGGCCGCGAGCGCATCATGAAGGAACCAATATACTCCCTTGTAGCGTTGACGCGCGCGCACGCTGGGCACAGCGACGCTGTGTTAGCAAAACGCGAGCACTTTATAGTCTCACGCCAAGCGCGACCAGCGTCGGTCAGCGCGGCCCGAAGGCAACGGGCGCGTCACCCAGAGAACACGGCGTCTCTCTCTTTTCCTGACGCAAGGACGCTGGGCGCGCTGAAACGCGCATGCGTCAAAGCGACGCAGCGCGGCGTGCGAGTATATGGCAGGACCACCGTCTGGCGGGGCAACGCCGACGTGACGTGACGAAATGAACGCCGGCGAGCACGCGCACCACGTCCCGTCGAAAAGTATTGGCGCCTAAACTGTGGCATGTAGTCATATTCTCACATGACACGTATCTCATGATTATCATGTTTGCACCAGCCACATACCGTCGTCATCCATAGGCGTCACGTAATACCAAATTTGGCATATGTGAAACTAGCAAGACGGCCGCGAGCGCATAATCAGCGTGGCATGTAGTCATGTTGTTACATGACGCGAATGTCGTGATTATTATGTTTGGATGTGTTATTTACCTATGTCGCTCGTTCGAGTCACGCAATACCAAATTGGTACGTGTGAACCTAGCGAAACGGAAGCGAGCACAACATGAGCGTAGCATGTCGTCATATCATTACATGACACGCATCTCATGTTTATCAGGTTCGCACCAGTCTCATACCTTCGTCATTCGATCATGTCCCACAATACCAAATTCAGCATAAGTGAAGCTACCAAAATGGCCGCCATCGCATCATAAGCATGGCATGTAGCCATGTTGTTACATGACACGCATCTCATTACTATCATGTTTACACCAGTTACAAACCTTCGTCATCCTTTCACGTACCGTAACACAAAATGGGGTATATGTGACGCTAGCGAAACGGCCACAAGTGCATCATGAGCGTGGCATGTAGTCATTTTGTTACATGGCACGCATTTCATTATTTCCGTGTTAGGGTCTGTCGTTTGTGTTCGCCATGCAATCATGTCATGCTATACCAGTTTTGCAACACGTCATGTGAACGAAATCACCGCAAGAGCAGCACGACCATTAAATGTAAATCATGACATACATGACATACATGTCATGATTTTCATGTTATGACTAGTCAAATATGCTTTTCATACAGTCATGTTATCTCATACTAAGTGGTATCGATACCGTTATCGAAACGGCCAGGAGAGCTGAAAGTTGTAGGCGGATAGATAGATAGATAGATAGATAGATAGATAGATAGATAGATAGATAGATAGATAGATAGATAGATAGATAGATAGATAGATAGATAGATAGATAGATAGATAGATAGATACGCTCAAAGTCGCTGAAGTTCGCTAAGAAGTACTTCGCATTGAAAATACAACTGCAGTAACGCAGCGACAATAGAATACCGCCCGCATCTTCCCACGGTAACTTTTTAAATCATTGGCTCCCTGTCATATCCGAAGTATTCATTTATTCTGGGCACCAGAGCACAAAGGTTTCTTGTTAAACGAGATAGCTGATTCTCTTGCGAAGGCATCGCTTTCGACACCCATCATTCCTATTTTCCCTCATACAGCACACATTACGGTGGCGCGATTTCCCACAATTTAAGATCAGGCAAAGTTTATCAGACCCTGCACTGACGGCTTCTCGGGAATACAACCACTTGTTATTTTCCTGGCGCAGTGAACTGTCTAATTCAAGGATAATGAGAGTTTTCATCACAAAATTTCGTGGCCGCGTTACTTCCCTCAATGTTTACTTGCGTAGATTAGGTATATTGAATTCCCCTATGTGCATTTACTGTAATCAAGAGGAAACGATCAGTCATTTTTTATTACATTGTCGCCGTTTCTATTTATTTAAGCAAAGCATACTAGCACCACCTCTCCAAAGACAGGGATTGTAATTATCACAACCTATCTTCTTTCATTTGGAGCCTCTACACTGGGTTTCAGCCACAGGGAAGTTTTATTCGCCGTTCAGGAATAAATCACTGCGACTAAACAATTTTCTTGCTAAATTACGGTCTCACTATTTTTCTCTATTTTTTTCTGCAAATTTGCAATTTACATTTCAAATCAAAATTTAATTACATACGTTTTGTAAGAACGACGCAATGCTGAAAGTATCGGGCAAATTCACGTTATAATCGGCCAATCCCCTCCTTTGGGTACGAGCCTGTAGCGGCGAGAGAAGAGGAGACGTGAGATGACGTCGAAGGCGGCCGATGGGGCCGAGCCGATCTCGCCACTTATTGCAGGCCTGAAGCGGAGCCGCGGTGGCTGTCCACGTCCAAACCGCCAGGCCAGAAGCTCGTTCTCATTCTCGCGCAGCGCGAGCTCGCGCCAGTTGCGCGAGAGACGCGGCGCGGTGATGGAAAAAATGACGATGGTGATGATGGCACTACAGGGCTCCCCCCCTAGCGCTTTGCGCGATTTGAACGCATATGAAAAAAAGAAAGAGGGCGACAAATGCTATGTACATGAACGGCAGTCCATAAAGTGTTCCTTTGGCAAGTCCAGTTTGTCAACGTGTAAGGGCCATCAGTAGGCAGCGGTCTCTGGCGGGCGACACTGGGAATTGCGCAGAGGACGCAGGAGGAAGTGCCGGGTCGCTGTGCTGGCCAACAAGCGGGTCTCACGGTGACCTGGTCGGACAGGCCGAGAGTGGACCGTGTGTCGCGAGGTCTTGACAGGATGGTGGGTGACAATGTTGGCGCTGGGTGCACAGGACACTATACTGCCGCCTGTCGAGATTAGAAGTCCCGACAGGGTCCCATGATGGTGGTGGTGGTGGTGGTGATGGTGGGCATGCGCCAGTATCTGCGGCTGGGTGAACGTCGGTATCTGCACCAGGGATTGGTGCTGGTCTGCCTGGAACGCACCCAGTGTGGGCTGGGCCAGCATGGTCTGCGTGGGCAGCATGGACTGCAGCTGTTGCAGCGTCAGTGGCTGTCCCAGGACTATGGCAAACGAGGGCGGCGACATCATGCGTGGCGGTGCCAGAAAGATGTTGGGCCTTGGCCCCAGGTTCTGTGGAATTGCAAGCGTCGGGGTGCCAGGCGGTCCTGGATGTCCCCCATGGGGCCTGAGCCCCGTCTGAGGTCCCAGGGTCAAGCCCGTGGCATGGGGTGGCCGCAGGGCCAGCTGGACCCCCTGTATCTGTCCCAGAGAGCTCTGGGTCTGCCCCAGTGCGCCTTGTATCAGAATCGGGCTGTGGTCCAGGCCCGGAATGTACTGGTTCAGCAGGAAAGTGCCGTGCGCAGGTCCAGCCGGAAACATACCCGGCTGCGCTGTCGCGGGGTTCCCGATGAGCAGCGGACTCCCCGTGTTGAGCCCCATCACAGCTCCGCGCTGCACCGTGGTCGCAGGCTGCGGCGCCGGTACAGGCGCGCGCCGCGGTGTGGCCTTATGCTGGGCTGCCCGGGGAGACTGGGACCGGGTGGTCGCCGCTGCCGAAGGCGTCGTCATGTTCGCGCTGGCGCTCGACAGCTTGGGCAGGATCTGTGGCTGTTTCGGCTGGATGAGCCGGGGGTCACCAGAGGTGCGAGGACTGGGGCTGGCCGAAACCACCTGTGCGACGCCGGGTCTCGACGCAGGTGCCTGCTGCGGCGCCACGGGCAGAGGGGCGACGGTGGCAGTTGCTTTGGTGGTTGCCGGTGTCGACGCCGACGATGAGGGTAGGCTCTGGCTCCGCGAAGGCACGGCGCTGGGGCCCGTCGTAGACCACGAAACAGAGACAGGGGCGGGGAGCGGGGACGCCGAGGGTGGTCGGCTGCTGGCCGGGGAGGTGCGAGTGGAATGTGGCGAGGCACCCGGCAGGCCATTGCTGTCACCAGTGGCAGGTGGCGGAGCGGCAGGGGGCACCGTCGAGGAGCTGACCAGCAGCTGCGGCGAGGAGGAGGCCGAGACGTCTGAGCTGGTGGTCGCGGAAACGGCGAGGGCCACGGTGTCGCGTGCCGTCGCTTGCTCTGCGTGCGCTTGCGTGCGTACCTTGCTCTGCGACGCCGGGGAAACCTGTCTGGTGCGGGTAAACGGAAGCGGACGGTATGTGTTGCCGCTGCGGGCGAGCACCGCAGTGCAGAGGGCATCATAAGGCTGCGGGCTGGTGCTTGAAGTGGCAGCGAGATGGCGCAACTCTGCCGGAAGGGCGTCGAGAAGAATGGCGTGCATCTGCAGCTGGTCCGTGACGCCATTCAGCGCCAGAACGGCATCGAGCTGCATGAACCATACCTTGGGGTAGGTGGATTGGAACGGCGGCACTGGCGGGCAGAGTTGCGGGAACATGGCAGCGGGCCGTTCGGCGAAGGGCGTGTTCTCCGGGTCACCAATGTAGCGGCGAGAGAAGAGGAGACGTGAGATGACGTCGAAGGCGGCCGATGGGGCCGAGCCGATCTCGCCACTTATTGCAGGCCTGAAGCGGAGCCGCGGTGGCTGTCCACGTCCAAACCGCCAGGCCAGAAGCTCGTTCTCATTCTCGCGCAGCGCGAGCTCGCGCCAGTTGCGCGAGAGACGCGGCGCGGTGATGGAAAAAATGACGATGGTGATGATGGCACTACAAGCCAATTGCACAGGAAACAACAACAACAACAAGTATGAGCCAGGCCCCGTCGCCCATTCATCGTAGCGTCACACGAGTCAACAGGATGAAGGAAGACCTGGCAGCCACTTCATCAACCATCCATCATCATCGACGACCTGAGCAAGATGCAGTGACCGAACGTGGACCACACAAGTGCATCACAACTGCACACCATGACCAGCATCATGACAGCACCATCAGCTGACCTCGACATTCCCAAGCACACCGGATCAGCGGACGATGGACCCGTATAGGACTGGTTCAACCTATTCGAGCTCCATGCCGCCGCTGCGTCCTGGTCGGAACTGGAGATGATCATCAACTTTAACGACTACGTCTCCGGTGAGGCTTTCAAATTCTACCTCACCCACATATTTCAAAACGACGAGCCATGGAAAAAGATTAGAGAAGAAATGACCATCCGATTTCAAGAATACAATGACGACTATGACGAAGGCTCCCTTAAAAACAACCATCCACAGGCAATCGCACTCAATTGTCGATTTCACAAGCAGTCTTCAAGCTTACGGACGCCCAGCATGAATCGACCACTGCCACAACGCAAAGTGAAACATGAGTACACTGACAGGCGACCAAGCGTATTTCGGGAAAAACTCAACGATCAAGCGCATCTCCTTTCTGCACGAAAGTCGGCATTTCCGAAGTCGTCGCACCAACAGACGAGACGTCACTCACACTACTGATGCCCTTCACTCTTCGCCTCGCATACGTGGTCCGCTACCTGGGTTTTCTTCACGTGGTTCTTCAAACGCCCCTATCGCTCACCACTTGTCTTATAAGGACGCCGTATTCATAGTAGATGACCTGGCGCACCGGGAAAATACTTTGTCAAGCCACTGACATTCCGAAAGCGTTTGTACTTCAGGAACGCGTAGCTCAATTCTCCCGCAAAGAAACACACATACAGGATCGGAACCACGCCCAGCCGTGTTTGCGGCGATGTCATTCTCGGGAACTGGACCAACCCAAAGCCGAAACGGTACGCAGTCACCATTGAATGCAAGTCTCGCTGATGAAAACGAAAATGTGTTTACTGCTTTCCTTGACACAAATTATGCTTGTATCCCAACGTAAATAACCCTGGGACTACCGAGAGCGTCTCCTTGTTCACTGACAATGACCACCCGCGATTTGCTCAGCGCCATCACCACACTAAAAAAAGACGACGAACGAAAACTTCAACAGCACACTCACAACTTGAACTACATAAACAAAATAAGGACTTTTATCCAAGGGCCATTTGAAGAAGTAGGATGGTTCCGGATAAATGAACATTGCCACAGACGCTGTCTGCGCCTGCGGTTACACAGATGACAACACCACAAAAAACGCCCAGAAGGACGCGAAGCCACTTCTTGCACGCCGCCAGCACACATGTATCTAGCCATCACATCTCTCAAAAAGCACGCATTCTAGATACAATGCATCTGCCGCAGCCACGACTCAGAATCCAACGCATGAGACATCCAACCTATTAACGCTACAAGGACTCCCAACCTTGTTCGTTTTTCGCTACTATCCAGGCTGTGTCATCATCATTTTCCACGTCGCATGCATGGCTATGCTCTTCAGAACGCAACAACCAACCTCTCCCACCTGAGGTCTCCTAGGTGTCACCGGACTGCCTTTCCTGTGAACGTTTTTGTGCAAGTGCATGGTACTGCCGTGTTACATGGAACTACTCAATTTCGTGATATTTTTTTCCTATGCTGAGACACCACTTGTTCATCCTTCATACTTTGTAGCTCACGCAATCTTTCGGGGGGGGGGGGGAGGGGGAATCCTGTGAAGTAGGAAGGCAGTGACTGAGGGTAGCAGATGAACAAGAAGAAGTCAGAATGGAATAAACATGAAGTATGAGCCAGTCCACGTCACCCATTCGTCGTAGCGTCGTATATATATATATATATATATATATATATATATATATATATATATATATATATATATATATATATATATATATATATATATATATATATATATATATATATATATATATATATTCGTTCGTCTCAGCTATCGGCTGCCGGTTGCTCGGGCCTAATAAAGGTCTTCCAAACCAAGACTTCATACGTGGTGCAGCGTGCTGTTAGATCCCCCGTCATCCTTTCGACCACTCTACCCCCTGGAGCTGCGTTCAGGTCGCCGCTTGGGCCAGGTGTCCGGAAATATGTCGCACCAAGAAGAGGTCGGTGCTGCAGCCGTTCCCACTCCGCCACTGCGTGCCGCACCTTCTCACGTCATTAACAGCCTCCAGCGTGAGCCCCATCCCTTCGCTGGTTTTCGCGGGAAGATGTGTAGGAATGGCTGGACGATTTCAAACGTGTTGGCGCTGCTAACCGGGGGGATAACAACTACAAACTCACTCACGTCTCATTCTACCTCACGGGTGTCGCGAAGACGTGGTTCCTCAACCACTTCATCGACATCCCCGACATTCTCGTTCAGCTCTCGCAAAAAAAGCTCTCGCGACTCGGAAACAGCACATCGGGGAGTCATATACATCCTACATCGAGGATGTCCTTTCAATTTGCCGCCGGGTTGACCCCCCAATGACAGAGTCAGATAAGGTACGCCAGCTTCTTAAAGGGATTGCACCCGTCGCATTCATTGCGCTCGCAATCCAGAATCTGGCTACTGTTGCTGACGTTGCGACAACCTGTCAGCGCCTCGAAGAACTCGAGTCTATGCGCCTACAACCGGACAGTGACGCGGCCCGTATTACGGCGGATCCATACCTACGAGACACAATAAGGGTGATTATACGCGAAGAATTAGAATCAATGGGAGTCACATTACATTCAGTGTGTCCCATTCAGTCTACTTCAACGTCATTGCGGGAAGTCATCAGGGAGAAGCTCACGTCCATGACCCACATGGCCCACCTGCAGCCCACTGTCGCTCGTATTCTCCCATCGTTGTCGCATGCCGTCGCTGCACCATGAGGCACCGTCAGCTCAACGTCGCCGCCACGAACGTACGCGTCGGTTGCTGCCGCACGTCCCACAAGCTTTCCCACGAGCTTTCCATCACCAACGCCTGAGCCATCATCTGTCCCTCTCACTGCTCTCTCTCTCCCGGCGCACCTAACAGAAACTACTACCCTCCTTATCGATCGACTCGCCCTACGTGTTGTTATTGCGACTATCGTGGTCACATTTCACGTGGTCACTTTCAATATCGTGGTCACTTTCGCCGCAAGCGCCAACAAGATGAGCGCCGAGGGTACGACATGCGCGAACGGGACTATACCACAGGAGCCTTGTACCAGGGCCGTCGCTATTCGTCACCGCCGCGTCGGTCTCCATCTCCACCATCATCCGTTGAACTGCGCAGTAGTCATCAATCAACCCGACGCCGTTCACCATCGCCCTACCGTCGCTCCTCTTCTCCTCTTCAGCCTGCTTCCCTCATTTCTGATCGGCGTCCGGAAAAGTAAGGGATGCAGTTTTTAAAGGACAAACTGCATTGCAACACAGGACTCCAATTCCTCCAGCGCGCCCTTACAATATGATTGCAGTCACAGTTGAGAGAGTGGACGTTGATGCTTTGGTGGACACTGGGGCGGGGTTTTCTATTATTCGTGCTGATTTGTGCACCCGTCTTCGAAAAGTCACGACGCCTTATGATGGACCAACACTGGTTACAGCCCAGGGAACAATGATTTGCCCTTCCGCGCTCTGTACTGCCCGTGTGCTAATCGACGACATTCTTCATCATATAGAATTCGCTGTGCTATCCCCGTGCTCCCACGAACTCATTTTAGGCTGGGACTTTCTTTCATCCGCTCCGCGGCTATTTGTTGTGCACAACGTGTCGTCCATCTTACTGACACAGACCACATGCTCAGCGACGAAACTTAGAGGCCACTTCGACTCATCGCTGCTGTAGACATCGAGTTATCACCACAAGAATATCAATTAGTGACAGTTTTGTCCAACGCCGTTGACTCTGGTGACATTTTGGTCACTCCATCGCCCCGTTGCCTTAATAAAGGTATAGCTCTCGCATCAGGTGTGGTTCGCTTCAACAATGGGTCAGCTGTCCTCGCTGCTATGAACACCACACCAGATAACATTTTACTGCCGCGGGGCACTACTGTCACCTGCGTTGCCAATCTGGAGCCTGTGTGCGTCGTGCCTCTTACCCCTGCCTCCTCTAAAGGCCATCCTCGAGATCATGCTGCTTCCTCGGCCTTTACAGCAGCCATACAAGGACTTGACAGACTCGCAGAAGCAGCAGCTGCTTGATTTGTTGAAAATGCATGGAAACTTTTTTTGACGTTCATTCATCCAGCCTGGGCCAGACAACTGCAACAGCACATCGTATTCAGACCGACGGAACATTCATTGTGCATCGCCGTCCGTACCACGTCTCTCTAGCCGAACAAAAAGTCATTGAGGAAAACGTAGACGATATGCAGCAACGGGAGATAATCCGACCCTCAACCAGTCCTTGGTCGTCTCCAGTGGTTCTGGTGCATAAAAAAAGACGGTTCCGTACGATTTCGCATCGATTACCGAGCCCTCAATAAGATCACTAGGAAGGACGTATACCCCATGCCGCGTATCGACGACGCCCTCGATTCCTTACAAGGCGCTGAATTCTTTTCAAGCCTTGACTTGCGTTCCAGCTATTGGCTAATCCCCATGCACGAAGATGATAAAGAAAAAAACTGCGTTTGCAATCCCGGACGGCCGATACGAATTCAATGTTATGCCGTTTGGTCTATGCAATGCGCCCGCAAATTTTGAGCGCTTGATTGACTGCGTGGCCTGAAATGAAAGACTTGCCTATGTTACCTCGATGACATTGTTGTCTTTTCATCGACGTTTTCACAACATCTGCAACGCTTGGACGAGGTCCTGACTTGCCTTGCGGGCGCTGGTCTTCAAATTAACACCAAGAAGTGTCATTTCGCCAGCAGATCTAACAAGGTCCTCGGTCATGTTGTGAGCAAGGACGGAATTCGTCCAGACCCTGAAAAAAACGGCTGCGGTGCTTCGCTTCCCTCACCCTGACAAACCGAAAGATTTGCGAAGTTTCCTTGGTCTCGCCTCTTACTTTCAGCGATTCATACATAATTTTACCTCCATAGCCGCACCCCTCCATAAGCTACTTGCTTCTGGTACGCCCTTTCAGTGGTCTCAGGAATGTGAATCGGCTTTCGACAGGTTGAAGAGTGCCCTCATGACCAACCCGGTACTTTCTCATTTTCACAATGGTGCACCGACCTTCCTGCATACAGACGCTAGCGGCTATGGTTTAGGAGCCGTGCTCCTGCAGCGCGACAGCTCTTAGCGGGATTGAGTCGTTGCGTACGCCAGCCACGACCTCTCCGCAGCCGAGAGGAACCACACGGTCACCGAGCAGGAGTGCCTCGCTATCGTTTGGTCAGTGCAGAAATTTTGTCCTTATCTGCACGGCCGCCATTTCACCATTGTGAACGACCACCACGCTTTATGTTGGCTTTCGACACTCAAGAACTTGTCGGGACGCCTCGGCCGCTGGATTCTACGCCTACAAGAGTATGATTTCGACATCGTATACAAGTGTGGCAGAAAGCATAGCATCGCCGATGCTCTTTCTCGCTGCCCCCTACCAGTGGCTCCACTCAGCGTTTCATTTCATTTCATTTCATTTCATTTATTAAACCTTAAGTGCCCGAAGGCATTACATAAGGGGGGGGTCGTACATCTAGGTTGTAAGTTCCTAAGCAATGGAACAATATTAGGGTACAAACTGATTACAATGAATGAGCAAATAAAGAACACAAGCGGAAAATAACACGCGTAACAAAACATAAAAATATAATAGGCGATAAATAAATTCTGGAAGTTCAGTAGAACAATTATAAACGCAATAGTTAATGTGCTGTTAGGACATCGTATTTAGATTTTGGGAAAGAGTTAGTTTTTCGCGAAATGTCGAGCGGTCCCTGCAAGAAACAATGTCATCTGGCAATGCATTCCAGTGTGTTACGGCATGGGGGAAAATGAACTGCTCATCGCCGTCGTCCGGTATTTTATGGTCGTAGGGGGTGCGTATGGGACAGACGAGAGGACGTTCTTAATGGGTGTTTTAGGAGAGGGTGTCCCGACCTGTTAAAGTAAAAGATTGTGTGAAGGAGGCAGATACGAGAGGTTATGCGACGTGAAGCGAGCGATGCGAGTGACAACGTTTGTTTTAGTGCGATTCAGCAATCGCTTTCCACCACACACCCTCGGAGTCCACGTCTACGGCGGTTTCCTGTCTCGCCTCTATGGACCAGCTGCCTGCGGACGACACCCACAATTTTTTTCTCTACAGCTGGCTGACCCATACTGTCGACGTATTATAGGCTACCTCACTGGCAGTTCCCGTCCACCTAATGCGAGGCTCCGTCGCCAACTCTCACAGTTTAAGATGGACAACTCGGTGCTGTACCGCAAAATTCACCAGGCTAACGGTCAGCGCTGGGTTCCCGTTCTACCCCGATCGCTTTGGTCCGAAGTCCTCAGTGCACATCATGACCATCCGAGTGCTGGTCACCTTGGTTACGATAAAATTTACGATCGCCTTCAAAGTCTGTTTTATTCGCCAGGTATTACCACTAGTGTAGCTCGGAACGTCGGGTCCTGCACTACCTGCCAAGGTAGAAAACTACCCACATCTGCTCCAACCGGTACACTACAGCCTCTTCCGTGCTCAGCCACACCATTCGAAGTTAGGCATCGATCTTTAAGGCCCCCTTCTAGTCAGTGCTGATGGAAACCGATGGATAGTAACAGTCGTTGACCATTTGACGCGCTACGCCGAGGCGGCATCCGTCACTACAGGTTCAGCTTCTGAAATTGCCGATTTCATCCTCCGAGTCATTATACTGCGTCATGGTGCTCCTCGTGTATTGCTCAGTGACCGTGGAAGGGCCTTCCTTTCACAACTAGTGAACGAACTTCTTCACGCCTCTGGCACAACTCACAAGACTGCCTCTAGTTATCATCCCCAAACTAACGGCCTCACTGAGTGATTCCACCGCACTCTTGCTGACATGATCGCCGCCTATATTCAACCAGACCACAAGAACTGGGATGTAGTTAGACCATTCGTCACTTTCGCCTACAATACGGCCATTCAGCGGACAACCGGCTACTCACCATTTTACCTAGTTTATGGACGCTCCCCTACTTCTTTCCTGGACGTCTCTTTCTTTACCTGCCACGGGGATCCACCTCCATCCTCTTCAAATGAATACGTTTTACGGCTCGCAGAGAGCCGCCAACGTGCTCGTATAAACACTGAAGCCCGACAGCAAGACAGAAAGCGGGTTTATGATGAATCGCATCGTGCTGTATCCTTTCAACCTGGAGACGAAGTGCTCCTTTTGACGCCTATTCGCACACCTGGTTTGTGCGACAAAATCCAGCCACGGTTTATCGGGCCATACACAGTTCTCGAAGAAACTTCACCGGTGAATTATCGCGTGACGCCACTTGTAGCTTCAGCAGATCGCCGTTATCGAACTACTGAGGTCGTCCATGTCTCCCGTTTGAAGCCCTTCATGCGACGTTCTTGTCCCCTGGACTTGCCGCGGCCAGGCTGGCCACTTTCACGTGGGGGGAATTTGTGTGGAAATTTAGTATACCAATCCTCTTCATCTGTACATTATCATTATTATATTATTATGTGTTGCTCATGCATTCTCATCGTTGTCACGTAGCATCGTCATCTTGGTTGATTCATCTCAGCTGTCGGCTGCCGGTTCCTCGGACCTAATAAAGGTCTTCCAAACCAAGACCTGATAACACAAACACACACACACACACACACACACACACACACACACACATATATATATATATATATATATATATATATATATATATATATATATATATATATATATATATATATATATATATATATATATCTTCTTAGATACGCCGTATCGACGAGGCTGAGGGTTAGCTGTATTCAAAACCAGCGGTAATGGCGCGACCGGTTCACCAGCGATCGAGTTGAGACAACACTTCGTCTTCCTCGTCTGGCACGCACACGCGTCGGCCCCTAGAATATCAATATACTTGCATGTAGCATAACTCCCGGTGACACAAGCGCTGTCTCGGCGCACCTAAATGTCAACGTTACTAGGAGGATTGTAGGGCTTCAAGCGCGCAACATGTACAATATCGGTAGCCTGTTGGGCATATGAAGGCGACGAGGTGGAAGGACCAATTTCATATGTTACAAGAGTACCCACATGAAGGAGTCGATATGGACCTGTGTACCGAGTAAGAAGTTTTTCTGACAAGCCAACTTGACGGGTTGGAGACCAGAGCAAGACCAAAGAACTGGGCGGAAAGTGTACGTCGTGGTGTCGTTGGTCAAACAAACGCCGTTGCTTCTCTTGAAAGGTCACAAGGTGAGTAAGGGTGATTTCGCGTGCGTGAGCGGCCAGAGGGATAGTGTCCATGGCGTATTCACTGGTCGGTACTCCAGGGGACGGTATGACGGTGTCTAGAGGCAATGTTGGTTCTCGACCAAACAGCAGAAAAAATGGATTGTAACCGGCAGTGTCATGGCGCGAAGAATTGTAAGCAAATGTGACGTACGGCAACGCGAGATCACAATCGGTGTGGTTGATAGACACATACTTAGCGAGCGTGCCTGTAAGAGTTCGATTTAGACGCTCCATGAGTCCATTGGTTTGCGGGTGGTATGACGTAGTCAGTTTGTGTCTCGTTTTACAGGACTCCCACATACAGTGGGAATCGATGATATGCGAAGCACGAATGTGAAAGGTGTATATGTCACTTTCAAGTCCGGAGAACGTTACAACGTGGAGGTAAATGATGACATACATGACTTCGGTGTAACGATTATCATGTTTGTATGTGTCGTTTACTTTTGTTTTCTATTCGCGCCACGTGATATCGAATTTAGTATATGTGGAGCTAGCGAAACGGCCGCGAGCACGCTATGAGCGTGGTACGTTGTTATGTTCTTACATGACACGCGTGTCAGGATTATTATGTTTGCACAGGTCATAGATTTCGTCATCCATTGACTTCACGTAACACCAAATTCGGTATATGTGGAGCTAGCAAAACGGCCGCTAGTGCATCATAAGTGTGGTATGTATTCATGGTGTTACATGACACGTATATCATGATTATCATGTTTGAATGTGTCATTTACGTATGTTGTCCGTTCGCGTTGCATAATACCGAGTTTGGTACACGTGAAGCTAGCAAAACGGCCGCGAGCGCATCATGAGCGTAGCATGTATCATGTTTGCACCAGTATCATACCTTCGTCATGCATTCATGCCCCGTTATGCCAAATTTGGCATAAGTGAAGCAAGCGAAACGGCCGCCAGCGCATCGTGAGCATGGCATGTAGTCATGTTGTTACACGACACGCATCTCGTGATTATCATGTTTGCACCAGTCGCATACCTTCGTCATCCATTCACGTACCGTAATACCAAATTTGATATATGCGACGCTAGCAAAACGGCCATGAGCGCATCATGAGCGTGGCATGTAGTCATGTCACATGACAGGAATGTCGTGATTATCATATTTGGATGTGTCATTTACCTACGTTGACCGCTCGCGTCACGTAATACCGAGTATGGTACATGTGAAGCTAGCGAAACGGCCACGAGCGCATCATAAGCGTAGCATGTAGTCATGTCGTTACATGACACACATCTCATGTTTATCATGTTTGCACCAGTATGATATCTTCGTCAGCAATTCACATCCTGTAATACCAAATTTGGCATAAGTGAACTAGCAAAACGGCCACCAGTGCATTGTGAGCGTGGCATGTAGTCATGTCGTTACATGACACGCATCTCATGACTATTGTGTTTGCACCAGTCACATACATTCGTCATCCATTCACGTACCGCATTAGCAAACTTGGTATATGTCGCGCTAGCGAAACGGCCACGAGCACATCATGAGCGTGGCATGTAATCTTGCCGTTACATGACACGCATGTCATGATTTTCATGTTAGGATCTGTCGCTTGTGTCGCAACGCAATCATGTCATACCATACCAGTTTTGCAACATGCCACGTGAACGAAAGCACTGCAAGAGCTGCAGGACCATGAAGTGTAAATCATGACATTCACTACATAAATGTCATAATTTACCTGTTATAACTAGTCAAATATGTTCTTCATACAGTCATGTTATGTCATAACAAGTTTGGTATTGATACCAATATCGAAACGGCCAGGAGAGCTAAATGTCGTAGGCGGCTAGATAGATAGGTACGCTCAAAGTCGCCGAAGTTGGCTAAGGAATGCTTCGCATTTAAAAGGTGCGGCCACGGTCTGTAAGCAGCTGCCGTGGGGCTCCGTGTTGCAAAATCACGTCCTTGAGGAGGAAGTCAGCGACATCTGTGGCGCAGCTTGTTGGAAGAGCTAGTGTGATGGCATAACACGTGGCTTAGTCTGTGGCCACGGCTATGCACTTGTTACCTTAGAAAAAACAAGAGGAAAAGGCCAAGTGGGTCCGAGCCAACGCGAAAGAACGGTTCTGACGGAATATCAAATGGTTGAAGGCGACCGGCGGGAAGTGTTGATGGTGTTGACATTTCTCACAAGCCGCAACGTATCTTCTGACAGATCGTGCAAGCCCTGGCCAAAAGAAGCGTCGGCGTATTCGGTCGGAAGTGCGTGACACACCAAGGTGACCAGCAGTCGGAAGGTTATGAAGTTCATGTAGAACTTCTGAGCGAAAGTGTTTCGGAATGACAAGCAGCAGGGCCGGTCCATCTGGGTCAAAACTTTGATGGTATAATACACCATCGTTGAGCACGAATGAGCGATGAGACTGATTGGAAGATGGTGATTCGAGGCGCTCAATGATAGCACGCAAGGAGGCATCATGTCGCTGCTTGTCACCGATGCATGTCATTTGCAAAAGGGAAAAGATGCAAGGCTCGGTGTTGGCGTCAGACATAGTGCTCGACTCGGCAACCGGGTAGCGCGACGGGCAGTCTGCGTCCTGATGTAGACGTCCGGACTTGTACGTCACCGTAGGTATACTCTTGCAGTCGCAGAGCCCAGCACCCGAGCCGGCCAGTAGGATCTTTCAGTGACGTAAGCCAACGTAGCGCATGATGCTCAGTTATCACAGAGAAGTTTGTGCCATATAATTGGGGCAGAACTTTGAGACTGCCCAAACAAGATCGAGACATTCACGCTCTGTAATGAACTAGTTGGGCTCAGCAGCTTTGAGGAGGTGGCTAGCGTAAGCTACAACTCGGTCGCGTCTTCGTTGACGTTGGCCAAGACGGCTCCGATTCCGTGACCACTTGCATCGGTTCGGACTTCTGTCAGAGCGGATGGGTCGAAGTGAGTAGTGAGTCGCCAGTAGCGTGATTAGGTTAAAAAAGCAGCAGCTTGGTCGGTACCCCACGTAAATGTGGCTCTTTGAGGGTTCGAGCGACGGTTGCGATGTCATTCACAAACATTCTAAAATGAAAACAGAGTCCTACAAAACTCCGGACGTATTTGACTGACGGGGGTACAGGAAAACTGGTGACTGCACGAATTTTCTCGGGGTCCGGCTGCACACCAGAGACGTCGACAAGATGGTCCCACACTGTAATTTGCCGGCGTCCAAAGTGGCACTTCGACGAGTTTAATTGAAGGCCTGCAGTGCAGAATATGTCGATAATAGCTGACAAACGCTGAAGGTGTGTCTCAAATGTTGGGGAATCTACAACGACCTCGTCAAAATAACAAAGACATGTTGACCATTTGAACCCGTGTAGCAGAGAGTCCATCATGCGCTTGAACATGGCTGGGGCGTTGCATTGCCCAAACGGCATAACCTTGAACTGATATAGGCCGTCTGGAGTCACAAACGCAGTCTTCTCTTGGTCTTTTTCGTTGACAGCAATCTACCAGTAGCCGGAGCGTAGGTCTATTGAAGAAAAGTATCGGGCGCCATGGAGACAATCGAGAGCGTCTTCAATGCGGGGTAAAGGGTAAACGTCCTTTTTTGTGATTCTATTTAGATTACGGTAATCCACGCAGAAGCGCCGCGTGTCATCTTTTTAACGAGCACAACGGGGGACTCCCAAGGGCTCGAAGAGGGTTCAATAATTCATTTGGCTAGCATCTTGGTGACTTCTTGTTGAAATACTTTTCTCAGTGGCAAACACCCGGTATGGTCGCGGATGAATGGGAGGAGAATGACATGTGTTAATACGGTGCTTGACGAGTGAAGTCTGGCCGAGTGGACGACAGTCGATGTTGAATATGTCGTGGTAGGAAGCCAGAAGGTGGCATAGCGCGGCTGACTTCTCAGGCTTTAGGTCTGGGGTGATCATAGAGCGTAAGGTCACATCGAGGCACGTGGCATCCTGCGAGTGATGTGGGTGATCGGGATATACGTATGCCGTAAACCAGGCGACGTGGTCGTCAATTAAGAGCCTTAGCGTGGCGACTGAAATTCCTTGGGGTAGCACTTGTTTTATGAATCCGAAATTGATAACGGGTAAATATGTTCGGTTAGAGGCCATGATTACGACGGAGTGTGGGACAGTGATGTCACGCGCCAGGAGAACATCAGTAATCGGTGTCACGATATAATCACCGTCGAGCACGGGAGAGGGTGTTGCCAATTCATTGAATGTGAGAGCTTTAGGCGGTATACCGATGAAGTCAGTGGTGCACAGAATGTGCTGATTTCAGGGTGAGAACCCAGGAGAAGAAGTTCAAGGCAGAAAGTACCGGCGGCACAATCGATCAGGGGAGAAAGCGTCCATAGGAAGCCCATGCCAAAGATTAGTTCGTGAGGGCAATTTTCAAGCACCGTAAATAAAACGGGGACATGGCGGCCGGCAATGCTAACACAAGCGGTACAAATTTCAGTGATGGCCACAGTTCCACTATCAGCTACATGGATGGCTTTAGTCGCTGCAGGCGTGAGGACTTTTTTGAGTAGGCGACACAGGTGAGCACTCATTATGGACACTTGAACTCTGGTATCAACTAACGCCGTCAAAGAAATACCGTCCGCATACACCTCAATCAAGTTCTTATTAGTGGGGAGCGTCCACGGAGAATTTGGATAAGTTTAAATTGATGCAGCACTACCTCCCGGAGCTGCATGGTCTAGTTTTCTCTCCGAGAGGATCCATAGTTGACCGGCGACTGATAGCGGCGTGTTTGCGGCGATGGGGAACGGCCGCGTTGAGGTGACGGTGAACGAGCAGTGTAGCTGCTGTTAGGGGCGTCAGAAGAAGGGTACACACGACCCGCAAACTTCTTAATCTCATCTGCCTATCTATCCTTCTGTCTCCCCCTAACCCGCTTGCCTTCTCTGGGAATCCAGTTAGTTACCCTTAAAGACCAGCGGTTATCCTGTCTACGCGCTACATGCCCGGCCCATGTCCATTTCTTCTTCTTGATTTCAGCTATGATATCCCTAACCCCAGTTTGTTCTCTAATCCACTCTGCTCTCTTCTTGTCTCTTAAGGTTACACCTACCATTTTTTCTTTCCATTCTTCGCTGCGTCGTCCTCAATTTAAGCTGAACCCTCTTTGTAAGTCTCCAGGTTTCTGCTCCGTAGCTAAGTACAGGCAAGATACAGCTGTTATATACCTTCCTCTTGAGGAATAGTGGCAATCTAGCTGTCATAATTTGAGAGTGTTTGCCGAATGTGCTCCACCCCATTCTTATTCTTCTAGTTACTTCAATCTCGTGGTTCAGCTCTGCGGTTATTACCTGCCCTAAGTAGACATAGTATTTTACAACTTCAAGTGCACTATTACCTATCTTGAAGGGCTGCTCTCTTCCGAGGTTGTTGTTCATTACTTTCTTTTTCTGCAGATTAATCTTAAGACCTTTCTGCTCTCCTTGTCTAACTCCGTAATCATGAGTTGCAATTCGTCCCCTGAGTTACTCAGCAATGCAATGTCATCGGCAAAGCACAGGTTACTAAGGTACTCTCCATTAACTCTTATCCCTAACTGTTCCCATTCTAGGCTTCCGAAAACCTCCTGTAAGCACGCGGTAAATAGCATTGGGCAGATTGTATTCCCCTGCCTTACACACTTCTTGATTGGTATTCTGTTGCTTTCTTTATGAAACACTATAGTAGCAGTTGATCCCCTGTAGATTTCTTCCAGGATGTTTATATATTCTTCATCGACCGCCTTTTTCCGCAGTGTCTGCATGACGGCTGATATTTCTACGGAATCAAACGCCTTCTCGTAATCTATGAAGGCTATATATAGTGGTTGGTTATATTCTGAGCAATTCTCTATTACCTGATTGATAGTATAAATGTGGTCGATTGTTGAGTAGCCTGTTCGAAATCCTGCTTGTTCCTTTGGTTGATTGAATTCTAATGTTTTCTTTACTCTGTTAGCAATTACCTTTGTAGATAGCTTGTATACTACAACGAGCAAGCTAATCGGCCTTTAATTATTCAAGCCCTTGTCATCTCCTTTCTTATGTATTAAGATGATGTTAGCGTTCTTCCAAGACTTTGATACTTTTCCCGTCAGGAGACACCTCGTAAACACGATGGCTAGTTTTTCTAACACAATCTGTCCTCCATCTTTCAGTAGATCTGATGCTACCTGATCCTCACCAGCAGCTTTGCCTCTTTGCATGCTCTCCAAAACTTTTCTGACTTCTTCTATCATTACTGGTGGGGTGCCATCTGGGTTACTGCTCGTTCTTATAGTATTAAAGTCGTGGTTGTCCCGGCTACTGTACAGATCTCTGTAAAACTCCTCCACTATTTTAACTATCCTATCCATATTGGTAGTTATTTTGCCTTCTTTGTCCCTTAGTGCATACATTCGATTTTTGCCTATCCCAGGTTTCCTCTTCACTGCTTTGACGCTTCCTCCGTTTTTCAAAGCGTGTTCAATTCTCTCCGTGTTATACCTTCTTACATCGGAAACCTTATGCCTAATAATCAACTTCGAAAGCTCTGCCAGTTCTATTTTGTCTGTTGTACTTGAAACTTTCATGATTTGACGCTTCTGAATGAGATTCTTCGTTTCCTGGGAAAGCTTGCCAGTGTCCTGTCTAACTATCCTGCCTCCAACTTCCACTGCACACTCCGTAATGATGCTCGTCAGATTATCATTCATTGTATCTATGCTAAGGTTGGTCTCCTCACTAAGAGCCGAGTACCTGTTCTGAAGCGAGACTCTGAATTCCTGTATTTTCCTTCTCAAGGCTAGCTCATTGATTGGCTTCTTTCGCATCAGTTTTTGTCGTTCCTTTCTTAAGTCTAGGCGAATTCGAGACCATACTATTTTATGGTCACTGCATCGTGCCTTGCCAACCACTTACACATCTTGCACGATGCCTGGGTGTGTACTCGTTATAAAGCCTATTTCGTTCTTATTTTCGCCATTAGGGCTCCTCCATGTCCACTTGCGGTTTCCTCGTTGACGAATCGCAGATGGCAGTTGGTAAGCTGGCAAGGTCAGGAGGCAGTGGAGAACGGGATAGTGCATCGGCGTCTGAATGTCTGCGTCTTGAGCGATAAATAACATGGATGTCGTATTCCTGAATTCGTAAAGCCCAACGAGCGAAGCGGCCAGTAGGATCTTTCATGGACGCTAGCCAGCAAAAGGCATGGCGATCTGTGACAACATCAAACTGGCGTCCGTAAATGTAAGTGCGAAATTTTCCTATAGCCCAAATGATATCCAAGCACTCTTTTTCCGTAACAGAATAGTTGAACTTTGCCTTTGTTAGGGTACGGCTGGCATAGACGACAACGTACTCGTCACAGCCATCCTTGCGTTGAGCGAGAATGGCACTGAGGCCGACACCACTTGCATCCGTGTGAATTTCAGTCGGTGCATTGGGATCGAAGTGGCGGAAAACTGGTGGAGACGTGAGTAGCCGGCGCAGCGCCGTGAATGCGTCATCGCAGTGGGAATTCCAGCCAGAGAGGTCCGTGCTACGGGAGAGAAGCTGAGTCCAGGGGGAAAATATAGAGGCAAAATTGCGAATGAAATGCCGAAAATAGGAACACAAGCCTACGAAACTACGCAGTTCCTATTGTAATGTAGGCTTGGGGTACTCGGCAACGGCACGCCGTTTGGAAGGGTCTGGCGATATTCCTTCTTTTGAAACGACGTGGCTGAGCATTGGAAGTTTGCGGGCGCCAAAACGACATTTCTTCAAGTTTAGTTGCAACCCGGCTGCCGTAAGGCACTGGAGAGCTTGCTCCAGACGGGAAAGATGAGTTTAGAAATTCGCCGAGAATACAACTATGTCGTCTAAATAGCAAAGACAGATGTGCCATTTAAGTCCCCTGAGGACACTGTCCATCATCCTTTCAAAAGTCACAGGTGCATAGCAAAGACCGAAGGGCATTACATTATATTCATATAAGCCGTCAGGGGTCACAAACGTCGTTTTTGGACGGTCTGGTTCGGCTACTAGCACTAGCCAATATCTAGAGCACAGATCCAGAGAAGAGGAAAACTCCGCACCTTGAACGTGATCCAAGGCGTCATCAATGCTGAGGCAAGGGATAAACATCCTTGCGTGTGATCTTGTTTAGTCGACGATAATCCACGCAATACCTCATGGAGCTATTCTTTTTTCGCACGAGGACCACTGGCGAATCCCAAGGACTGTGTGAGCTGTTGGATAACACCACGCTGCAGCATGTCGTCGACGTGTTGAGTGATGACGTCACGCTCAGCCTGCGATACGCGGTAGGGGCGCTGACGAAATGAATTTTGACGACCGGTGTCAATATGGTGAGCGACAACTGAGCGTGCGTCCCAAGGGAGGTTGTCCGTGGTCGAAGAAGGCGCAGAAACGGTCAAGTAGTTGAATGAGCTGATTGCGCTGGTCTTGAGTAAGGATGGTGTCGATGCTGCGTAACAGGACCTCTTCGTCAGGTAGTGAGGGCGTGGTGACAGCTGTGACAGCGTCTACGGACATCGGCGTCGTATCAGAAGGGGCATGGAAAGGAAAGATGCTATCATAAGAGTCACGACTGCCAATACATTCGCCATGCAATAAGGTAGTGGGACAAGGGAACGGATTGCAGATGTACACGGCACTGGAGCTATCGCCAAGTATTATGACGGCAAACTGGGGCGACAAGATTCCGGCGACGAGTGCATTCTTGTGACGGCATAAAGAGGGCAGTTGAATCGGGAACGTAGTTGCACAAAAGAGATACCGCGGCGACCGAAAAAGCAGAGATGACGACGTCAGCGGCGACGATCACCTTTTTTGGTGAGCGAGGGAGATCTATGAATGTCGTGCTGAATGGAAACCAAACGACTTGAGCACGAGCGCAGTCGACAACTGCATGATTAGCGGAAAGAAAGTTCCATCCCAGGATAATTTAATGAGACTCATGCGGAAGGACGACATATTCAACGATGTAAAGCACTCCTTGAATCACAACACGAGCAGTGCTTGTGACAGAAGGTTGGGCGTGTTGCGAACTGGACTGGCGTAAAGAAATTTCAACCAGTGGAGTCGTCACTTTGTTGAATTTGCGGCATAACATTTCACTGATTACACAAATAGCGGCACCTGTGTCGAGAAGAGCAGTTGTCGGGAAACTGTCCACAAACACGGCAATCTCTTTAGGGGGCGAAAGATGAGGCCTTTAGAATTTCGTCGGTGGCACAGCTCTTGCTCAGGAACTGCGACTGTTAGTTTTCCTCCTTGGCGTGGTTGGAACGGCGAAGCATGGAGGAAGGAGACCGAAGACGGGTTGAAGGAGATCGACGTCGGCTGAAGTCTGGTCGACGTGAGCGGGGATCATGTGCTACAGATATCGCATGCGATTCTGATTGCCGAGGTGTGTTGCCGGAATGCTGAGCATAATTAAAATAGAATCAATGGCGACGACAGTAGCGCACGACATGTCCTGGAATACTGCAGTTGTAGCATGACGGACCGGTTATCCGGAGTACGCCAAGAGTTTACAGCTGCTCGAGGTGGTGGAAAGGGTCGATTTACCGGATAATTGGAAACTGGTGACCTGTAGTGTTGGTGACTGGACTATGTGAAGGGTGTGGTGGTTGGGACAGGAGGTCGGCGGACGGCTTCTGCATAAGTCAGTGGTGCAGTACCTGATATTCGGGACGTTGGCGAAGGGAGAGCCGTGGGCAACTTGCCTCTGAGTAGCACGGCGAAGTGAGTGTTCCAGTGCTGTGGGCATCCCGTTGATGGTGGCGACAAGAGAGAGCTGTCGAGCAACTTCTTCCCGAATGTACCGTTGAATTTGAGGCATTAACACACTGTAGTCAGGGCCACTGCTTTTGCACTATAAAGCCGAAATATCCGCTGTTTACGTATTAGCGCGACCTGTAGAAATTCGCTGCTTGCGCAGCTCATCGAAACTTTGACATAGTTGAATCACGGCCGTAACGGTCAGTGGCTCTTTGGCCACAATCATATGAAAATTGTCGTCATCAATGCCTTTCAATATATTCTTTATTCTGTCAGCCTCCGCCATCCTCTCATCAACTCGACTACAGAGGCTGGTCACATCCTCATGTAGCTCGTGAAGCTCTCACCATTTCACTGAAATCGTGCCCGCATGCTCAGTTCAGCGCGAAGCTTCCGCATGGCTGGACGATTGAAAAACGAGGTCATGGCCTCTTTGAAAACCAACCAAGTGGGGATGTCGGCTTGGTGGTTGGTGAACCATAGGTCGGCCAAATCCTTCAGGTAGAAGATTACGTGAGTCAGCTTCGCAGGGTCATTCCAAATGTTGATTGCGCTGGCATGCTCGTACTCTGCCAGCCAGTCCTCGACATCGTGATCTTCAGTGCCGTTGTATACTGGTGGGTCGCGCAGACGAAGTACACCAGGGCACATGACAGGCGGCAGCGTGGAAGAGGCTTGTGAGGGATCGACGCGCTCGGTCATCGTGGACTGAGATGGTAGCTTACGGCTGCGGAGCTCCAGGACGTTACCCAGAACGTTTCCACCAAATGCAACGAGTGAGGTTGCGTAAAAACACAAGGTATTATTCGAGAAGCGTTAGCCGCAACAAGTTGGCACAGGCAGGAACCTAGCAAGCACGAGCCACACACGAATTTCAACGTCTTCTTTCACGCTGGGACAGAGCTGGCGCCACTATGCTCCTGTACAATATATATAACTGACAAGTGTGGTAGGTTAGCCCCCACTCGCGAAAAAGTTGGTACGCCACGGTTACGGGCTATGGCCCTGTCTCAACGCTAGTGTCGATGGACATTTTTCCCCTGGACAAGTTATGCCGTCAGAAAACGAATATCTCGAGGACATGGTGCGAGTATGGAAACGCGAGCAAGCGCAATCCAAGTCTGTATTCTAAGAACAGCCAGACGCCGCAGCTGCCCGTCGTTCCCCAGCTGTGCAAGGAACGCCGGCACCTCAACCCACCAGTAGTAGCGTCCTTCTCTGGTACCTCATCGCTGCTGATGAAGCAACGCAAGTGGCGTCCGCGCCAGACGCCTCGTCTTTCTCGAGATTACTACATCGTGGTCGTAAAAGCACGCCTTCCCATCGAGGTGCGCACAAGTGTACCCGGCTGGACTCGCTCTCTGGATTTCAGGCCGACCAGTAGTTCCCCCACGATCTCCGACGACAGCGCAGCTCTGGCTGACTGGCTGGCTATACAGCATCTCCTGCCGCCGACAAGAGCTTTCTCCGAGTGGTGCCCCGCCCTCGGACTCCTGCTACTGTGTGCATCTTTCCTATCTCCTCTTTACTTCCATCGTTTTCTGTCGTTCGCTGTCCCTGCGCCTCACTCTTTCCTTGCCCCTCTCTATCTCGCTACCTTTATTCCTATCCTTTTAATCGCTCTTTACCCTAATCCCTCGTGAGCTATTGTTGAGGGGTCGCACTCTGATGCAGACAGTTATGGGGCTCACTTTTCTCTTCTATTCTCTTTGAGAATCACTTAAGTGTCCCGGCTGATTGCGCTTGCGACGCAATCCAGAGCTATCTGTGTGACCGGACCACCACACCAATTCAAGTGTGGTCGATCTGGGAGCAAAACATCTTGGTCTGCAGTACTACCAAGCTGGATATGGCAGAGAAACTCCTCGGTGACTTCCAATGGCAAGTGGGTGATCGACAGCTGCATGTCCGAGGCCACACCAAGGCGTCAAGAGATACGTGCAGGGGTGTCATCACCATCAACCCTGCTGAAACCACGGAAGAGATAACATCGGAACTGTATTGGCCTCGAAAAACCATCCTCGCGGTTCGAAAACTTGGATTCTGCGCAGCAGTGGTATGGACTTTGAGGTCAAGAAGTTGCCCCGCTTCCTGTTCTACGACTGCGTGGTGAAGTTTATTCGCCCCTACAAGAAAACCATTCCGGCTTGCACAAGGTGCGGCACCATCAACCGTTGGCCGCCAGGGATGCCCTCACCCAACTCCGATACAGTGCAGCAAATGTGGCCCCCAAAGGCCTCACTGAACATGATTGCCACCCCATCTGCCCTTTCAGCCATGGCCCCCACGAGACTGGGACTAGAGGCTGTGGTGAAAAATACTGGAAACCCAAGTCGCCCTCAACATCGCATCGAAGGCCCACCTCATCTTCATCACAAGCGAACGAAGGCACCCGCCTGAAGCAGATGGCTTCTTCAGAACCGGCCAACACTCAAGCATTCCCGCCGCTCTTCGAACCGGCGATGACTCCTCAAGTGAGCAGTTCTGCAGGGGTTGCTGCTTCCAAGCCTCTTTGTTCCCTAGCTGACAATCCTCCTTTCCCCGAACTTGTGACCCTTCGCTAGCAGGTTGTGCAGCTTTAAAAGCGAAATGAATTCTTATTAAAACAGCTCGCACTCTTAACTGAGCAACTTTCTCCCCAATAACAAGGCTCTACAAAGCCCCTCGGTACTACCACCCCTCTCCAGGCGGCTACACCGGCAACCTACAAGCCTAGTACCTCGCGCTAGCGCACTCCGAATAATTCCGGCTCCAGTAGCCGACGCACCTACTCCGGAAGCTCCGGTAGCTACTGCAGCACCAGAGGATCCCTCACCGACTAACCCAATTCATCTCAGTGAAGAACGCGCCACTCGCATGGAGGATCGTTTTAAGTGCGTCGAAGCATCGATCAGTCACTTCTTTGCTAACTTCTCTGTCCAACGCATAGCAGTAGAGGTCATTCAGGCCATTCAAGCCTGGAAAATTAGCCAGTTTCGATGCAAAGTATCGCGTATGCGCTACTCTTTGGTTTTCAGTACGGGTTCAGCTCCCCGACGTCTTCGTAAGGTGGCTACCACCACCACACTGTCAGACAATCTGGCCTCCGTACCCCTCCCCGCCTCTCAAGTCTCTGAGCAAGGCTTGCAGGGTGAATATAAAACCTAGGATATTCATGATGGCTACTAACCGTACATTCTCTTTCAAGTTTGTCATCAATTCGAGATCATAGAGTATAACTCTACAAGGTTTGGGAACAGGCGAAAGCGCTCACACCTTTCTTTCTTCCTCCACTCATTTAGCTCTCAGCCAGCCGTGTTGGCACAAGAATCTAGCGCGAGACCAACTCTTCCTGGACACTGCTCCTATGTGGAGGGCACTATTGCATACCTTCTTCTGCGTAAGCCCTACACGGCGATACAGGGCGACCTCGATCTGGATCTGCCATACGAATATTGTATGATTTCAGTGCTGTCTCAACGGAGAGGCCAACCACTAATTCAAATAATAAACGTGTATTGTCCTCCACGTTTTGCGGTGGCCTCCTTTACGAATCTGTTTCATAGGGCGCCGCGCACGGCAGATAGTCAACTCCTGGTGATTGTCGGGAGCTTCAACGCCCCCAGCCCTCCTTGGGGTTACCACTATGAGAAGGCCCAGGGTAGAGAACTCAAGGAGCTCATCTCCTCGCTTAGCCTCGCACTGCTTACCGATCCAGCACAGCCCAAGCATTCCGGATTTTGTCACACGCGACATATGTCCCGACCTCTCCCTGACTCGTATCATTCGCGATGCTACATGGGAAAACTTGTGCGAGACTTTGGGAAGTGACCACTTTTTGCCTCACATTTTCTTCACACCGCGGCAGAAAATACGCCAATACTGGGGCATGCCGCGTCCCACAGACTGAACTCAGAATGCAGTCATTTTCTATAATCCCCAACTAGGGCGATTACGCGGCGTGGGCGTCCCCCGACCTTTATACGCAGCAGGCAAGCAATCGCACCCTCATAACCTGTACTTTGACTTCTGCAATCGACCCACACATCTGACATCTCTGGAACGCTCGCCGCGGGCTTATAAAGCACTGGAAACATAACAAACTCAATGGAAAACTTCGCGCACGCACTGAGGCCATCACTTCAGAGGCAGCGGCATACTGTACGCAGGTTGCCGATTCAAACTGGGCTGCCACCTGCACGAAGGTGGCAAACCAGATGAGCTCTAAAGGCACGTAGCGGCTATTTCGTAGCCTTCTGGATCCCTCCACCACTCGGGCAGAAACACAGCACCAGCTCCACCATGCTCTGCATGCCGATCAGGGCACTACAGATCAACTCGCGCGAGAATTGTGCGACCGATACATCTGTCGCACAATTGACCCCATAGGCCCAATGTATACGTATTCCGGCACCCCTAACGCCGATCTTGATGTACCATACACGCTTTCGGATTTAGGGGCTGCACTGACAAAAATGTTACAGGGCACAGCTTCTGGGCGGGATGGCATCACAGTGTTGCTTCTCGCTAACTTTTCCGAAAAGGCACACCTCTCGCTACTCTACCCGATAAACTCGATATGGAATGGCTCTCCGCTCCCATAAGAAAGGACGACATCACTCGTATCATTCACATCCAAATCGGGCAAACCGATCAGCATCGAGGCATTAAGATTCATCTCACTAACCTCCTGCGCTGAAAAGCTCGTGGAAACCATGGTCCGCGAACGCCTTTCTGTCTACCTGGAGGCCAGAGGGGCCTTTGCTGACACGATTGTTGGCTTTCGCCCACATCTGTCGGCGCAGAAAGTTTTGCAACAGCTTCAACAGGACATCATAGTACCGACCACTATGCGCTGTAACGATAAAGCCGTGCTCGCTCTCAATACTAGAGGAGCGTTTGATCCTGTAAAACACAGAAGTATTCTTTCTAGCCTCTCTACCACAAACTGCGGTCAGAAGACTTTCAATTACATTCGAGCCTTTCTATCTCATCGCGCCGCTTTCATCCGCCTCGATTCTATCGAACATGGCCCGTACCTATTGGGCACACGAGTACACCCCAAGGTGCAGTCTTGTTGCCCCTACTCTTTAACCTGGCAGTGAAGAACGTCCACTAGCTTTGTGCGAGGTTGAGGAAGTACACCACGCACTATTTACCAACGATATTAGAATTTGGATCAACAGCGGCTCCCCAGCACGAATCGAAGAACACCTACGGCTGCCATTCTGGTGAACGCTCAACTGCTTCGTGCGACCTACACAATAAGTCGAAAAGGACTAAAGTGGGGTATGCCATCGTTCTTTTAGGGGACGAAATGCGGTGTCACAGATTTGGAATCAATTTGGACTAACTGCGGGAGCAACTGCGAGGTTTCAACTGTTGCCCCTTAGCACTTACTCCGTTTGGTTTAAATGTTAGTCCTCGTAGAATGCTCCACTTGGGCTAACAGTTGAACCGTCTGGACGAATACAAAAAATTGGCGATGCTGCACTTGTCCAGTATATGTTTATTCTAATTTATTCAGCACTAAAGAACGCAGTATATTGGTCATGCAACACTCACACGTATATATACATAGCACTATTATTTCAAAAGTAAACCACCGCAAACACTGACCACCCGCACTACACTACAGAGAATGAACTGCCGGATATATATAGCACAGTATTTTGACCTGCCATGTGGTGCCGAAGGCCACTTTTTGTCGGTTTAAAAAACAATAAACATTGACAGCGTAACGTGAAAATTTACGTGGGCTAAATCGTAGCATCGAAGCGCACCGATCTTTTAATATGGATCCATATAATCTTCAACATCCTCTAGTCGAAAATTACGAATTATCAGCTTGCATTCGATCTTGTAGGCCGAACCAGCATTCGCGCTGGTCCACAAGTCCACAAACGTAACAGCGGCACTTTTGCAGGAAAGCCGGCGAAGCAGCCAGGCACCCCGCCGATGCTACCATGTCGGCTTGCCGACGGCATCGCTATAGGCTTACGAGGAGAACGGCTAAACAACCACCGAAGATCGGAACATACGGCTCGTTTGGAATTTTCGTTCGCCTTATTTTATAGTCACCAATGAACAATAGGTAGGTGTCCACTGTTCGCAGTGTATTACGGAGCAATGTAGATTTGTGTATAATTACAGCGACGAGACCGTTCGCAGGAACGGGTATTTCTTCGTGCTGGTAAGCCGCTCGCTGTGCGCCGCCGGCCGCATGATTAGTCTTATCCGCGATCGCCTTCACGCCTCATGTTTCAAAAGGATTGTCGCGTGAAAAAAACATACCTTTAATGCAGGAGGGATTATTTTATTTGAAAGAAATGATATTGTCACGAGATAAGTAGATGCCTGAGGAGATGCGAAGATTTGCCCACACTACATCAACCACCAGCGCCGAAAACGTCACCAGAATAGTCCGTCGGGAACTCGAGGCTATGGCACCGGCTATGTCTAGCGTCAGCGCGCCAGAACACAACCTCGACGCTGTTTCAATGATGCAGGCCGTGGTTCGCCAAGAAATCGCGAATATGGGCATTTCGCCACGTCATCAAAATGCCCCTGCTACTTCCAGCTCGGCTCCAGTCGTTGCGGCTGCCACTCCGAACCGCACGTTTGCGCCACGACGAAACCCAGATGAATGGCGCACTCATGATGATCGGCTTATATGTTTCACGTGCCATCGGATAGGACACATCGCTCGCCATTGCCGCAGCCGTTGGACCTCATCACCTCGACCGAGCTTCTATGATTGGGGACCTCGCTCCGAACGTGCACCTTATGCCCCGTCCTACCGTGCAGAGACAGGTGCAGAGCATAATTCAGAACGTTGGACCAGCCGCTCGCCATCGCCCGTGCGTCGTCAGTCCCGCTCGCCCCAACCCCGCAGTTCTCGGTCTCCGTACGACCCTCGCTCGGAAAATTAGCCGGTGCAGCCCCCGGAGGTGACGCTGCATACATGACTCGGAATGTAAATCCTCTGACTACTCCCGACCAGCGGTGCAACCTTCTTACAATTCTCGTTGATAGTTTACCTGTAACTGTTCTTATTGATACCGATGCACAAATATCTGTGATGAGCTCAGACCTCCGCCGCCACCTCCAAATTGTTCTGACGCCTGCGATTGCACCTACAGTTCGTACAGCGAATGGGAGTACTCCTGCTGCGCTTGGAATGTGCACTGCACGATTAACAATTTCTGAGCATCAAACTTCAGTTCTGTTCGCTGTACTGGAAAATTGCCCTCATGACCTCATCCTTCGGCTCGACTTTGTGACTTCTCACGCTGCACTCATTGACTGTTCCAAAGGTCTTCTTCGGCTCGAACTACCATCCTTCTCAGAGACCGTCTCTACCAGCCCACCTCGTCTACGCTCTGTCGATTTCCTCAGACTTCCGACGCAAGCCGCAGTCCAAGTCCAACTCTCGCCATATCGTCCAGTACCCGATGGTGATTATTGTTGTTGCCCCAATTTCTGACGCAGCCATGACACTTCATGTTGCACTCCCCAACACGGTGGTTACCGTTAAGGACAACCGAACTTCATTTCCCGTCCTCAATTTCGGCTTCTCAGCGCAAGTTATTCCTCGCGGCATGTCACTTGCGCATTTGACACCACTGGTCGACCACACAGTTTCCGCCCTAACCACCGATTCGCCACCCGATTTTTCATCAACGTCGCTCTCGTCACGTTCCTGTTCCGACCTTTTCAAGCCAATGCTATCTGACAAGCTCACCTCTGAGCAAGTCTCTGCTCTCTGCTGTGTGCTTGCTTCTTATCAGGACATATTTGACTTCGGCGACCGTAATTTGGGCCTGACATCCGTGGTAACCCATCGCATCGACATCGGTGATGCTCGCTCCATTCGCCGACGACCCTACCGTGTGTCAGCCCCGGAGCGTGCTATTATACAGCGAGAAGTCGATAAAATGCTTCATAAGGGCATAATCGAACCCTCATCTAGTCCCTCGTCCTCACCCGTTGTATTTGTTAAAAAGAAGGACAATAGCTGGAGATTTTGTGTTGATTACCGCCGTCTCAACCATATCACCAAGAAAAATGTATACTATCCCCTACCGCGCATAGATGATGCATTCGATGACTTACACGGTGCCAAATATTTCTCTTCAATAGACCTCCGCTCAGGCTACTGGCAGATCGCTGTGGACGACAAAGACAGAGAGAAGACGGCCTTCGTGACTACTGATGGACTTTTTCTGTTCAAGATGATGCCTTTTGGATTATGCAATGCCCCCACGACTTTTGAGCGCATGATAGACTCTCTCCTTCGAGGCATGAAGTAGACCTCTGAAGTAGGCCTCTGCTATCTTGACGACGTTATTGTTTTTTCGACTACTTTCGACGACCATCTTACCCGTCTGTCCACAGTGCTTGATGTTTTCCGACGTGCCAACTTGCAACTTAACTAGTCCAAATGTCGCATTTGGGCAACGCCAAATCTGCGTACTCGGTGCATCTTGTTAACACTGCGGATGTTCAACCAGACCCTGTGAAAGTTCGAGCAGTTCGCGACTTCCCCACACCCTGCTCAGCCAAGGACGTCCTGAAGGTTTCTGGGACTGTGCTCCTGTTTCCGTCGTTTTGTCGAGAAGTTTGCTGAAGTAGCCCGTCCTGTAACCTGCCTCCTTAAAACATATGTCGCATTCACCTGGGGCCAACAGCAAGCTAACGCCTTCTCGTCGCTCGTTGACATTCTCACCAATCCACCAGTCCTAGCACACTTCGACCCATCTGCCGCCACGGAGCTTCGTACTGATGCCAGTGGCCACTGGCATAGGCGCAGTGCTAGGCGCAGCGGCAACAAGGAATGCACCGCGTCGTCGCGTACGCAAGCCGACTGTTGTCGCGCTCGGAACCAAATTATTCGATCACAGAACGCGAGTGCTTAGCTCTCGTCTGGGCCATTGCGAAATTCCGACCGCACTTATATGACCGACCATTCTCAGTTATTACGGACCACCATGTGCTTTGCTGGCTCTCCTCACTCAAGGACCTTACGGGACGCCTTGGTCGCTGGCGCTGGGCTTACAAAAGTACACTTTTTCCTGTATCCTATAATTCTGGACAACTTCACAAGGATGCCGACTGCTTGTCCCGTTACCCAGTCGATCCTCCTGACATGATGGAAGATGGACAAGAGGCCCTCGTTCTTTCAATTACCGACTTCACCGACATAGCTGCTGAACAACGCCGCGACCCCTCATTGCGTGCTATTATCAATGGCCTGCACTCTCCCCACCCTAGACCACTCCTTACAACTGATTCGTTCTTCACAACGACATCTTGCACCGCTACAACGCCCGCCCTGATGATGCTGAGCATTTACTCGTTGTTCCTGCGCACCTTCGCTCAGACGTTTTGGCCCAGCTCCATGATGCCCCCTCCGCTGGAGACATAGGGGTGTCACGCACATATGACCGTGTTCGCCGCCGATTCTTTTGGCCTGGCCTCTACCGTTCTGTGCGACAGTACGTTGCGGCATGCGACCTCTGCCAGCGCCGCAAGACACCTGCTCTGGGACCTGCTGGTACCCTCCAGCCCATCGAAGTACCAGATGAGCCATTTTTCCGAGTCAGCCTCGATCTTCTAGGACCTTTTCCCATGTCGGCCACCGGTAATAAGGGGATTGCTATTGCTACCGACTACGCAACGCGGTATGCCGTTACACGCGCCCTCCCCACCAACTGCGCTACTGATGTAGCCCATTTCCTTCTTTATGACATCATTCTGCGTCATGGTGCTCCTCGTCAGTTGATCACCGACCACGGCCGCTGTTTTCTATCTAAAGTAGTCGACGAGCTCCTGCGATCCTGCTCTACCCACCACAAGTTCACTACAGCATACCAGCCACGAACCAAAGGCCTCACGGAACGCCTCAACCGTACCCTAACGAATATGTTAGCGATGTACGTCTCCAAGGATCACAAAGATTGGGACATTCCACTTACCTTTCGTTACCTTCGCATACAACAATTCACGTCATGATACAGCTGGATTTTCACCCTTTTACCTACTGTTTGGTTATGACCCACCTTTGCCCATGGACACCATGCTCCAATCTGACGCCCCCTCATCGACTGCTTATGCTCGTGATGCCCTGGCCCAAGCTGACATCGCCCGCCAAGACGCACGGGATCGGTTGTGTGCCTTGCAGCTTAACCAAAAGAGTGCTTACGATCGCCGGCACCGCGACGTACAGTACTCACCGGGGTCGCTCGTTTTGCTGTGGTTACCATCGCGTCGTGTTGGTCTCTGCGAAAAACTGATGTCCCGTTACATTGGCCCCTACCACGCCATACGCAAGGTCACCAGCGTTACCTATGAGATAGCTCCACTCCATACCACGTCAGTACCAGCTTCAGTCCCGACCGATATAGTGCACGTCTCACGGCTTAAAGCATACTACTCACGCCCCGAGAATTGATCGCACCGGGACGGTGCTTCTGCCGCCGGCGGGTAATTTCACGGGCTAAGTAGATGCCTGGGGATGACGACGACGAAGTGCTGAGGGGAACGTGCTCGGACTGCAGCAGCGTTGTTCGCATTTGCTGGCCAGTATATTCATCGTGTATACTTTATTCCCCGTAACGTCATCTTACGTTTCCTTCGCGTGTGCCAGCAATTTACTCACACCGGCAGCCAGCTTGATACCGATGGCGTACGAAGCCTACGTTTACAGCTAATAGCTGTTATGAGATCACTTTTCGGTTCACGCGCAGTTGCATGTTGTCTGCCGCCACTGCGACCGTCGCCGGTGTCCGTAACCACATCGCGCTATTTAAAAAAATGACACAGTCGGGCTTGAACCCGGCTCCACTAGGTACTAGCCCAATATTCTACCCTTTAGTTACACCGATGCTTGTAGCTTAAGAAACTAGCCTTAGGCATGCATGACCTAGCACCAATGGCACGGTGGTGCTCAAACCAGGTCTTCTGAGTGCCAGCCCAGTATTCTACCACTGAGCTACACCCGTGCTTTTTTCTTTTTTTCTTTAATGAATAAAATTATCACCAGTAAAGTACACAGAACATACACCCGTGCTTGGACTTGTCAAACTTGCTTAGGCAGGCTTGATGTCGAGAAAGCAATCGCGTTAATACGACTTATAAAGCGTTTTAAAACAGCGAAAGATGATTAACCAGTCGTCGCACAATACGAATAGCGTAACGAGTGGGCCGTCCAACGCTCCATACCATTACAAAATCTTGTTCTTGTTTTCTGTTAACTGTGGCACATACCCACTTCAGCCTTAATTCCTCATCTTCGTTCAGCCACTACACGGAAAATCGGCACAAAATTCCTTGAAAGTGTTTAGCGGATACCAGGATTCTCAGAAGAATAACGAAACATAGCATAGCGAATGCCGGCCTACTACCCAAAAGCTTATTATTAATGCCCAAGTAGGTACCAAGCAAGTGTGCTTGCAGTAGTTACCCATTGAGTGTTCCGAAAAAAGCTCTGAAAGGTCACTCTTCTAGCTTTCGTTGTGACTGTGCTGCGCCTACCACGCAGGCCTGGCGTTTTTTTTCTACATATCGCTTTGAAGTTGTGGCCAGTTACTGTGCGGGTAAACGACCTGGTGACGAACAGCTCACTTTTATTAGCGCTGTCAGTGCTCTTCGTAGTTCTAATTCAGCACATTTAAGACAGTTATCCGCATTCCCCGTGCTTGGAGACTTTCACTTGTTTTCGGCGCGCCTGTGCCGGCATCGTGGAAACGCGAGGGCACTTGCTGCAGTGTGCACTGACTGCGTGTTGAACTTGCCTCTCATAGCAGCTTCCATCCGTTTCACTGCTTCACTTTCACAGTTGCGTATAGCCGATATGACTAGCTTTCGTGATAGCTGACCGGGCCGAGCATTGCAGTGCAGCCTCGCCAGAAGGCGATGGCGGCGCAGTTACCCACTCCGTTAGTCCCTTCATTGCCGGGCGTTTGCGCACGATAGGCATTGTCACGCATTTAGTCCCTGTTGGACGAACCGTTCGTTCGTTGGTTTAACGACTGCAGTTAGTCGAACTTTGCCGAATTTCGGCTTTGAGTGGGAGTGCTCTCCAGCTAAATCGGCTATTCTCTCGGTATCCCACTTACCTCCACCCCAGGTTTTGCTTCAGTCTGGTCCGTTCCATCAGTCTAGAAAATTTGAAATCTTTGTGCTCCACATGACATCATCTTTGGACCCCAAGGACACAATAACAAACCTTCGACGCACCAGCGAACAGGTGAGCCGTATGATACGGTGGGTGTCTACCAAGCGCGGCGTCCTGCGTCGTACCCAGTCCATGCGGTTGGCCCATGCGTTTGTGACCAGTCGCGTCCTGTACGCCTAACCTCACCTTCACCTGCGTCGTCATCACGAGCGCCAGCTGGACCCCCTCCTTCATTCAGTAACACAAATGTACACTCGACCTTCCCAATGTCACGTCCAACAGCAGTTTCGTGGCACTGGGGTACGTCATAACTCCTTTGCAGAGCTGCGCGAAGCTCATCACGTTAGCCAAATTAATCGTCTGTCGCAGATGCCCTCAGGGCGACACCAATCACACAGGCTCGGCCTAATTGCGATCTCTGACCAAGACACTCCGACGCCCATACCGGAACTTTGGCGGTAAAAACTATGGGTGGAACCACTATCCCGCAACATGAAGCCAGAGCCACACCCCGGCCGTAGACTAGCACGTGCCACGGCCCTTCAGGCGTGACACTCCGATCGCACTGGTGGTTTCTCCGTAGACGTCTCGAGCCCCTCTCCTTCGGGTCACTTCACGGCCGCCGTAATCACAGAGGGAAAACACGTCAATGGCCTCTCCTTTAGAGCCAACACTGTGGCGCAAGCTGAGGAGGTTGCCATAGGTTTGGCCGCGTCGCATTCCACGTCAAGCACCTTCCTGACAGACTCGCGCTCGACCAGTTTCCAATACCTTCAGGGTTCCGTCGCCCCGCTGGCAGCCCACCTTCTTCAGGCAGCCACTTGGCGCTTAACTCTCATCCCATTCTTATAGTATGGAGCCCAGACCTCTCGGGCCTTCCTGGCAACGAGGCGGCGAACGCCGCGGCCCGTGATTTTCTCATCCGGGCCATTGCCCCTCCATATCACGAGTCGGAATCTGGAAATACGAACCTGGCGCACTTTCGTGAAGTTCTTGCCTATTACCGGGCCTCGCGCAACTTTTACCCGCACCTCGCACGTGGTCTGGAGAAAGCGGACGAGCGAACACTACGACGCCTCCAGACGAACACCTATCTCAGTGCGGTGGTCGCCAGGCATTTTTTTGCCGGTAACAAGTGGCACCTGCTCGACCTGCCAGGTCCTGGCCAATACCTACCCGTCGTCGCTTCGTGCCCCACCAATCCCCTTCCTTTTTCACCCCCTTTCTCCATCACAACTACAGACTCTTGGGAGGAGTACCTTCTCGGCTGCTCGACCTCGGATGCTCAACGCTCTTTGGCGAGGCGCGCTCGAGCAGCGGCCAACTCCATTGGCATCCCGGAATAGGGTCTTGCCACTCAAACATGCAATATGCCGCAACTCCCTGGCACGTTTTCCCTAATGAAATGTTTTGTCCCACCACCTCCGCCGAACAAGGCAGCATTAGAAGCGTCTGGCAACTGATCATCCTTGAGAGGACGCTCCTGAATTCCGCTAGACGGCACGACAGTCTATCAACATTGTGAATATGTGAAGCTAGCGAAACAGTGGAGAGCGCATCATGAGTGTGGCATGTTGTTATGTTTTTACATGACACGCATATCATGATTTTCATGTTAGGGTCTGTCGCTTGTGTTGACCGTGCAGTCATGTCATACCATACCAGTTGTGCAACATGTCATGTGAACGAAACCACCGCAAGAGCAGCAAGACCATGAAATGTAAATCACGACATTCATGATATACATATCATAATTTTTATGTTATGACTATTCACTTATGCTAGTCATACATTCATGTTGTGCCATACCAATTTCGGTATTATCGAAATATTACCATTATCAAAACGTACAGGAGAGATAAATTTGCTAGGCGGATAGATAGATAGATAGATAGATAGATAGATAGATAGATAGATAGATAGATAGATAGATAGATAGATAGATAGATAGATAGATAGATAGATAGATAGATAGATAGATAGATAGATAGATAGATAGACTCAATGTCGCGGAAGTTCGATAAGAAATGCTTTGCATTTAAAAAGGCATGGCCCAGCAGGAACTGGGCGATTGCAAAACCAATGCAAAGGCAAAAAACCATTTCGTAAATTTTAGTGCATACAGGATCGGCATTGTTTGTTATTCTTTTTGTGTTAAAGCAAGAACGTTCTAGAGAGGCTCACGTTATCTTTTAGAGGAAGTGAAGGCATCGACGGGTAGCAGAAATTTTTGCCACGACCGGTCATAAGCTGGCGTCTGTCGTTCGTAAATCCCAAGTGGATGAAACAAACTCTTTGCTTGGCCAAAAAAGTTGTTGCACAGTGAATAGCTTTATATAAATGAACGCGTGTGATGCTGAGCGAATCTTTGGAATTCATCTTCGTAGCTCGCTGTCATCACAAAGGGCCGAGAACTACTCCCTCCGTAGACACCGATGGGTGCAGTGTAACAGTACGCGATTTTTACAGTAATCGTATCAACAATATCAGGCAGCCGGAATATTGACCACGTATGCAACACAATTGAGGAAAGAATAATTGTTTTTATGTACAGTTTCCAATGGCACTTGTGCTTTCAGGCATCTGGTCCTGCTAAGGACTGGCAGGTCGCCGGTGCCACTTTCAAGGTGGTTATAGCGATTGGAGTACCTCTTTCGCTCATAGTATCACTCGCAGACGTCTGTTTTCTCGGTAATATATATACATGGACCATCTCCCCTGAGAGTGGGATGGAAAGCAGCAGTGGTGCAGACGCCATTGACCCAGCTGAAACAGGCGTCGACGCGTATGCTCGAAGAACGATTTAAAGCGAAACTCAGTGTCGCCTTTATTTGAGTAAACTTTTCTTGGAAACGCAAAGACACGGGAGGCGGGTTGTTTTTCGTGTAAGTTTCATCACAGATGAACGACCCGAAAGAGTGTTTCCACTCGACGTGCGGTTGAACGTTGCGGGCGGTGGAGAGGGTGAAGCGAGGGAGAAGTGTGTTGCGAGTGGGCGGAGGATCTGATTGATTGATTTATATGCGGGGTTTAACGTCCCATAACCACCATATGATTATGAGAGACGCCGTAGTGGAGGGATCCGGAAATTTCGACCACCTGGGGTTCTTTCACGTGCACCCAAATCTGAGCACACGGGCCTACAACATTTCCGCCTTCATCGGAAATGCAGCTGCCACAGCCGGAATTCGAGCCCGCGACCTGCGGGTCAGCAGCCGAGTACCTTAGCCACTAGACCACCGCGGCGGGGCGGCGGAGGATCTGGCAGCTGCTACGGGTGAGAGAGAGAGTGACGTCAACGCAAAGCTGCGATTTGAGCGACCTACTTACCACCGTTCCAACAACTGCGCCATAGGGAATGCGTTACGGCGCCTTTGTACGGACACAAGGAACAGCGCTATACAGGCTAGTCAAAGAGCTGCTTAGCATCTAACATTGCATGACGCACATCTGTCTCTGTTTCTCCCTTTTTGGTGCACAAAGATCACCTAGCGAACACACCCACATGCTCACTCACAACTCGATGTGAACTTGCTGCAACTGAGTGAGGCCATCGTTGTTTACTGCGAAGGAACAAATTTATGTGACACGGAAAACAACAAAACTGGAAACAGCAAAGAACGAAAATCTGGCACGTTGAAAGCTTCCTAATTAGAATGCCAACAATCTTGAACATAATATTTATATCTTTTCTTCTTACATTTTCCTTTACGCTACGCAGTATACAAAAGTTAGCGTTGGTAGACTACATGCAGAACACTAGAAAAAAATGGGCGTGCTTGGGCTTCGTAGCTTTGGCTGTGCTGCCACAGAAAGTTGTCGTGGGTCTTTAAGTGTAGTGTTGCGAGTGAGACGAGCAGACGCAACGCGTAGAACGATGCAATGTGGACCGCGTTTGCATAATTTTCACGTGCGCCACCCCGTGCGTTTGAGCCAACCCACCTGTGTTTGGCCCCATTCTTAAACTCTGCTGATCCTCCGAACGCAAGAGCTACCTACGCAACGCAGCTTAGATAGACAGTTTGAGACTTGGGAGCCCAAAACACTGCGACTCCAAGCTTCGTGCCCAAAACACTGGGTGTCCAAGCTTCGTTGTGTAGGTTGCTATTCCGCTCGCAGGATCAGAAGAGTTTGAGAACTGGGTTAAACGCAGGTGGCATTGGGTCAAACGCAGGTGGCATTGGGTCAAACGCATGGGGTGCTTCGAATTCGGCCACCCGTGGCCAAATTCGAAGTTATGCGAGACGCGGGCCATACGGCGCCATGGCTCGGGCTGCGTCTGCTTCGTCTCGCTGGCGATCCAAGACGCCTTGGCGCCTCACCCTTCAGCACTGCGGAAGCTGCAGGGCCCCTAAGTCAATAGAAAGGGCGATTAGCTTCTCCAAATGTATTCATTCGCGCCATGTCGTCTGCTCACCGCCTTCACGGCATCTGCTCGCTGAATATTCTAATACACTCACTACAGATAAGGCTGGTTTATTAACTTGAAAATATGGTAAAACTGTGAAACACAGTTACGCTAGGAACTTCAAGCGGGGATTTGTTCCTATGCTGAAGATCAGTAGGCACTCATGCCGGCGGATCACTGCACTTTGTGCCCCTTTCTCCCCGACGCTTATCGTGGCTCTCGTATAACTGCTTCACCGTCGACGTGTGGCTTCGTGTCTCCCACTGCAATGCTTCTTTTCTCTCTTTTTTTTGTTTCCATCGAAAGAGGATTCGACGCGCACGAAACGCTGTGCCATGTTGCATGTCCGATGTTTGAAGATGCAGCGTTCTTGGTCTGGCGACGCAGCGCCTGCCCTGCCTCAGCGCGTTAGTCTTACTACGTGCGGCTAAGTAAGCAGCATATCTCGTTAATAACGACAGCACGTACCTGACGTTTTATCCTCAGAGTAAGATGAAACCAATCCATGGCGTATTTCCCCATTAATTTGTTGCTGACAGCGCAGTGGGCGTGTAGCAAGAGCAAGTTTGGATCGAAGCGGGCGGTCGCTTCTTCATGAAAACGCAGTTGCCGTGGGTAAAAGAAAACAATATCTTCATGCGTATACCAACTAAATGCGAACGATAAACGTATCACATAATATGTGGCGTAACATACACCTAACAAACGCCAATTTTAGTCAACCCGGTCAATTTTAAGGTACTTAATATATCTGGGACTATGTTTTTTCTGCGTGATTGTGCGGCTTTCTCACACCCCATAGCTTTGATATTGCTGAAACAAAAGGTTTTGGGCTTTGGGTCAGCACGAACGCAAGAGTCCAAGATTACCTTGAGTTCTGCGCATGCGCCCTGACGTGTCGAAAACTTCTTGGGTCCCCAAGCTCCTTGAAACTCCCATTCTCAAACTCTCTTATGTCTTGGGCGGCCTTTTTCGGGTAGGTAGTCCGTGCATGCGCGCCGGCTTCGAGGAGGTACGCGTACGACACACGCCATAATTTTTGTGGCCAAAATGTGACGACACGTGTGGACCAAGCGACATCTGGTGCCGCAAACATGCAAATATTTTCCCCAATGAGAGGCGCGAATGCAGGCCTCAGAGAGTTCCTACCGGCATGTGGAGGGTAATTTTGGAGTCCGAGACCCACCAGCTTTGATTTAGGTGATCTCCAGTTCGGGTGCTGTTCAGACTAGAAAAAAGCCCATTAACAAACTCTCTATAACCTTTTTCACTGTACTGGACCATGGCAAGAAATCATAACATCACCTACCACGATCTCGTGAGGCCAATATGTTATTCGACAAAGTACTTTTTATCGACTGATAGATGAAATGTAGCACATACCAGTATGAATTCCGATGCGTAGGTTCAGCTGCTCTCCAGGTCGATGCCGAATCTTGAATGAAAGCACCTGCTTGAGGAGCGCAAGTGACATCCGGGCAATCTCACGTGCATTCATGATGCCATTTCTGACAGGCAAGCCAGAGACAACCATATATGCGTCGCCTATTGTTTCTACCTGTGCGAAATGAAAATAAGAAGTTTCTTCAAAAGATGGAGTACCAAGTAGGCTATTGGTACGCACTATTGCAAATATTATTGTTGGAAACAATGTGTCGGCCTTCCCCGCCATGTATCCACTTACAGCTCCACTGCAAGTTTTCTTATTATGCTAAGATAATGCACAGCATTTTTCGGTGTTTTTCACCTGCTCCTCAAGCATCCGTTCATAGGCGCAACTGCGCCATTGAGGAGCCTCTTGGCTTACCTGCCTTGTATTTTCATTTTGATGTCATCTGAAAGAAGGCCGACTTGCCTCAGGTGAGTTTCAAATCAGCCGCTTCACCACGTCTATGCCGGATTGGACGATTTACGCCCAGATTCCTCGAACCCACTGATGTGATGCGATAGTCTTCGCATAAATAAGGACGTCTTTCAGGATCGTGCTACTCCATACGACAGCAAACACCATTTATAAACAAAGTTACCTTGTTCACGGTCGCGTTAAACAGTGGAGGCGAAACGCTAGATGCCCGTCCACTGTGTTATTTTCGGGAACGTTGAAGAAAACTGGGTGGTAGACATTTCTAGAGCTCTCTGCTTCGGCGTCCTTCACGATCACGTTGTGATTATGAGAGCCCCAAATATTATTATCTGAGCAATCTAGCTTGAATCTTTTCGAGTTGATGGCGAATAACAGTAGAAACTTCACTATAAAGCTCCTAAACTTGCAGTTCGTTGTATATTTACGCTTATTAGTACTGATACATCTTTGCAGCTTATAAAAATGACTATGAGGTTAAGAAGAAGCAGAAGAGGAGCCTGGAAACTGTGGCACATACCCATGCAGGGGGATTGGCCAACAAGTGGGTAGTTATGTCGAAAAACGTTTATTTTGATAGGTCAAGGCTTTTAGAATAATGAGAGGGACCAACTAAAAATAAATATTAGGAATTGACAGAAAAAGTTACGGATATAAAAATGAAGGAGATAATTTTAGTAACCACAAGTATTAAATAGATAAATAAACATATTTCGACAAAGAAATTAAGAAGTAATAGTTGGTTTCACGTACGGTGTGAATATCTGAATATTTATAAACTCCTGTAATGCATCAGCAAATTTCTCACCGCTGAATCCTAGGGACAAAGCCCCCGAAGAAAGTGCATTTGGAGTTTTTAAAGGGCGACTCACCAGGCCCCACACAAATTTTGGTTCGACCGTTGAAGTTGTTGTTTGTCCGATGAGGAGCATTTGCCACAAAAATTTTAAATGCGAAGGATTTCTTAGCAAACTTCGGTTAACTTCAGCGTATCTATCTATCTATCTATCTATCTAGCCGTTTACGTTTGGGTGCTCTTGCGGTCACCCCCTTAACTTGGCGTGAACCAAAATTAGCATTAGATGGAAAGATAGTTTGACGAATACGACGCGCTGATCCAGACATGAATAATGTCACAATCAAGTTGCGTACGTCGCCATACACTTCCCGGCAGACAGTGGCTCATACCCATGGGCGGGTATATGCCGCTGGTATGTGCCACAGGTGATTGACACTTAGTATTTACCCAGGAACGACGAGAACACACATGGGCAATTTTAAGCGTGAGCATTAGGACATACCCGACATCGGTAGCGTCAACCCGACGAATATGCAAAGAATAAATACCAATGTCCTGGCTGGAATCGAACCCAAGCATTCTGCGTGGCAACGAAGCATTTTACCACAGAGCTACGCCAGGTCTCAAAACTACTTTGCAAATAGGAGCTAATCTTCGTGAAACGTCAATAGTGCTTGCAGTGCTGCCTACCCAATTTTATAAACGTCACATATGTACTCCTTTGATACAGCCATCACGTCAGCTTAACGTCTATTGTGGTTAGTTGCCATGCACTGAAGTTGATTTATATAGCAGCGTCCAGGGCCACCATTTTCTATAACTGATTATGATAAGGAAAAGAAGAGAAAAGTGCCGCCCGTACCTGTCTATCACTTGGAAGACACCTAAGCATCTTGGTACACACTCTAAAAACTGCGGAGGGTATCGCAGGAGTAAAAAGGCCAAGTTTCTCTTCAAAGTGTTCTTCTACTCTCGCAAAACATCAGGGAGAGTGAAATTCATTTTCACTCTTATGAAACGAGAGAGTGAAACAGCTTTCTACTCTTGTGCTCATTGCGAGAATTAAATTCCCGTATATTTTTTTAGAAATGAGAGAGTAAAACGTGATTATACTCCTGCTCTTGATTATTTTTAGATGCGTTGGCACACCGCGAGTGATTAGCACTACATAAAAACCCCACATGAGTGGAGTAAAATGTAATGCATTTGTTTATTGGGGCGCTAGAGATGATTAACTGAAGAACAGCGCTTCGCTTCCAGCGCACGTCAGTGAATTTGAGCGCACTGGAAGGCAATTGTAACTCTAAATATCCACGTTTCTAGCTTCGGATCTGTGTAGTGATATAAGCGAATACAATCTCATTTAATCGGTCACGATCGAAACCCGGCGCGAACAACTATTACATTTTTCCTAACAAAACTTGAGAAATGGAACGTGACAATATTAATATTCATTTTTTTCGCTGCGACCATCGCAACACGGGCGATGGTGCCGTAAGCCTAACGTACGGTACGGCTATAGTGAAGTATTACGGCTTTAATCGTAGAAGGTGAACAAGAATGACCAAAAATTATGTCCAAAGGACTGAAAAAATAAATTGTTTAGTATACACTTCAGAAGCGCGATGTTTTGTACACCGAAATTACTAACCACTTAGCGAGTCAGTGCAAATGACGTTCATATAATCGGTTGCGCTAATTATCCTTCTTGTACTGTAAAAAAAACGTTCCGGATAGGCATTTTAATCTCACGAACCAGCATTAAACAAACAAAGTGAACACATTTGCTACAATCTGACTGGTTTTGAGAAGCGCGGAGACACTCAAATCTTTGAGTCTAAACAAGAAATTGCAGACATGTCACCAACATTACCCATGACATGAAGAAATAAACGCCCAATAGCTGTCTGGCAGTCTGATGTTGTTAGCGTGGCAAGCTAGCAATCTGCAGTGCGTCTAGAAGTTGAAGGTTCAAGTCCCTCTCATTTAGGTTTTTTTTTGCATTTACTTACTTTTTGTCGTAATGTATTCACTCAGCAATCCTTACAATCCGCGTGCGCGGATATTCGTCAAAAACAATTATTAAGCCCAATTCCGGCTCAAGTTCTGCTTTTTTTTTCGTGAGGTGCACTGTTACTATCTTCGGTGGGGTCATGCTCCTCTCCTTCGGAAGCGTTATGTTACTCTGTTGGGGGGGAGTGCTTTGACCAGTTCGGGGAATCACTGTTCTCTGCCTCAGCAAGAGGTGATTTACTCTGGAAAAGATGGTGAAATATGGGACAAGAAAGTACTCTCCCCAAAAGAGGGCCCTGCACTCTCCTATAGCAAATTTCACTGAGAGAACAGGAGTAGAAAGGCAGGGCAGTGAGGAGTGGGAGGCAGAGCACTCAGTGCAGGGCCACTCGTACAGCCACTGTAATGCGGCACGCTACCGGAGAGCAGGTGAGAGGGTGACGAGTGGGGAGACCATGTGATCGAAACATTCTGAACCCCAGCATATTCTCTGTGGGGCAGCCGCAGAATATGCATGAAATTGGTCAGTCACCTGTTCTCCATTTTCCCAATACAAAACATGTTTGTGCAACGAAGCATTCGGCAGACGTCCAGCTGCTACCAGCACATACCAGTGGAACAGTGGTTTCAAACATGGAGGAAGGAAAACCTATAATTTCAAACTACAGATGATTGCTACCATTAACGCCGAACACTCCGGCAGAAGAAAAATACGGAGACTGTGACGTTCAAAGGCAACGTGACTCGTTTTACTGCGCCTGCTCCCCTTTTCAGACGAGATCATTGAAAACTGCTCCTGGCTGCTTCGGCGCAGCAAAAGCACTCTCGCTCTACTAATGAATGACAGTGCTCCTCCACCTGTTTGACCACTGAAACACGCGCCTGCTCCGAAGGAAGCATTTTCAGCGTAATTTTGAGTGCTCCTGCTATCCCGGTGGATTTCGCCGTTAGCTTTTAGACTGCAGGGGCTGGGGTAGTGGGAATAAAAGTCGGTAGGTAAAGAAAAAGTAAGAGAAGAAAGGAGAGAACAAAAATTGGCTCCGTATCTGCATTTTTCATTGCAAATATCATCGAAAGACAATAGTCTTTCGTGTGGAGAGAGTGAACAAAATGTTTATTAGATGTTTTGCGCGAAAAAAACTGTGAATTTTATTCTGCAAGCGCTACGTTAGAGAGTATTGATCCGTGCAGCGAAGGCGAACAAGCGCATCGAGGCACGTTAGACACGAGTGCCATCTGGCAGTTTTATCCGAAAACAAAGGAAGGCGTGCGCGCCAGCGGGGAAAGATGCGCACGTGCTTCAGAGGTGATAAGGTGTAAAACGCAAAGCGACGGGCAGGTGCCACCACCATGTCTTCTTAGCGAAGAGTTAGAAACATTTGCCTTTTGGGCATCACGTTCACTGTCGGCGCAGTGTGATAAACGCTACGGTCCTTAGAATTACTTATGTGTGCCTTCTGTAGTATAAAATTAAACATACAAGATAATGACGTGTTGTTATGGTGCCTCATATATGCGCAATATTTGCTTTTTAATTGACAATCGCACTCGTATAAGAGTTCAAACGTGAGCAATATTGGTGGGTGCTGCGGATGGGGTTGGCCGTAAGAGTGATTACCGATGTCTTTTGGTCTTGCCGTGCCCGCAACAGTGTGCGGGGATGTCGGGACGAACCCTGGACCAGTTATAGAGGATCAACTTAAGCAACTCTTGGCCGGTCAAAACAAAATCTCTGAAGATATAGCTGCTCTGAGGACTCAGCAAGATAACATGCAAATGCTTATTACCAGCCTAAATGCGAGGTTTGCTGAATTGGGACAGCGAACTGCTCAAATTGACACTTTAGAACAAACTATACTTTCTCTTGAAGCAAAGATCACCGACTTGGAAGACCGAAGTAGACGACCCAATTTATTAGTTTTTGGCGTACAGGATGACCCGACTGAAACTGAAAATGATTTGAAAGATAAAGTTCTCACGAAAGTTTTTTCTGGTAAACTTGGTGTCCCATGCAAATCTGTCGGCCGGATTCACAGGTTAGGCAAGCCTGGCAAGGATCGCCCGATTATAATTTACTTCCAAGATTTTAATGAAAAAGAACTCAATCTAAAAAACGCTCATAAGCTGAAAGGAACGCAAATATCAGTCCAAAGCGACTACTCTAAACAAACACTCAGGAAGCGCAAATTATTGTGGGAAAGTGCTAGGAATGAAAAATTGCAGGGAAAGAACGTTCATCTTTCAAATGACCGCTGCGGGTTGATAAAGAAACGTACATTTGGGACGACAAAAAGAACTGCAGAGTAAAGCTAGCCAATTTTTGGAGTGGATTAGTGGCCCCTTGACGAAAACCGCCTGAAGAGAAAGAGTTTCGGCTGTTGAATTTAAATGCGCGAAGTATTGCAAATAAATCTGAACAGCTTGAGGCTATCACCCTGGCTAATAACCCACATGTGGTAATTATTACTGAAGCCTGGCTGCGAGGTGAAATTTCGGATGAAGACGTTTTCCCCCCATCGTATCGCGTTTTCCGACGAGATAGGCCGTCAAGGGGGGGAGGCGTCGCTGTCTTGGTCAAAGGAAACATTGATGCCCATATCCTCAGTCAAATCGACAACCATGAAAGCATTACAATAAAACTATCTTGTTTCGGCAGATCATTTTTGTTATTCGCGGTTTATCGCCCTCCTGACTCACCACCTCAGTTCTTAAGCGATCTCAGAAACCACATGTTAACGTTCAAACAAGAAAATATATTCCTTGTGGGCAATTTAAATCTACCGGAAATTGATTGGAACCGTTCTTCCCCGTCCCCTGTTCATTGCACAAGCTCCTCACATTTGCTTGATATAATGCTGACCCACAATTTGCACCAAATAGTAAAACAACCTACACGTATTCAGGGTGCTTCTGCGTCTATTATTGATCTTGTGTTCGTCAGTCAATCAATTGAAACTTTTAGAGTGTCTGTGGAACGTGGCCTATCAGACCACGATATGGTTTTGTTTTCTTTTCCTGTGAACGCCAAGTATGAAACGCCTCGTGCGAAAAAAACTGTTGTAAAAGATTTCTCGTGTGCCAGGGATGAAAGTGTGCTTGACTTTTTTGAAATTTGTCTGAATGATTTTAATGGCTCTGATACTGCTGACTTATGGACGAGGTTTAAGGAAATATGTACTTATTGCCTCAATAACTTTATACCAAACAAAGTTAGGAAAACTCGTAAAAACAATCCCTGGATCACCCGCGATGTTTTGCATGCGAAAAGAAAAGTCAAGCGTTTGAAGCGTAAAGCTGCCTGTCCAAGTATTATCGGTGTTGCGCAGTCTAACCTCAAAGAGGCCATGGTATGCGCAAGGCGACGTTATTTTGAACAGACGCTGCCAGACTTTATTCGCTCTGCTCCGCATAAATTTTGGACTTTCCTGCGCAAAAAGAAAAAAAAACAATTCAACCAATGCTACATGATGGTGTCGCCATCACTGATAAGCATAGCATTTCTCAATAAACACTGTCAAAATTTGGGCTTGTTGGTGCATTGTGACGACTGAAAATAGCGCTAAGAAACGGGGACACACCGTGTGTCCTCTTCTTGTGTCCCCGTTTCTTAGCACTATTTTCAGTCGTCACATTGCTCAATAAGTATTTTCATAGCATTTTTCTTAAATCTGATGATGCAATGCCTTGCTCCGTATTATCTTCCGCAAGCGAAGCTGATATTGTCTCAAAGCCTGGCGTATTTTCCATGTTGTTGAACCTCAAAACGAAAGCGTCAACCGGTCCTGATGGCATTCCGAATATTTTTTAGCGCCGCTATGCTGAAATCATATCCCAATTTTTAGTAATCATTTTTCGAGCATCTCTTTTGTCTGGTGTTGTACCTGAGGATTGGAAATTAGCCCGCATAGTTCTAGTATTTAAAAAAAGCGACGAGACGCTGTTTACTAATTACCGTCCAATCTCTCTGACTTCTTCTTGTTGTAAACTTCTAGAACACATTATAGCCGACTACATTATAAATTTTTTAAACAGAAACAACTTATTATCTGACTGTCAACATGGCTTCAGAAAAGGATTTTCTACGGTCACGCAACTCACTTCTATTGTTCATGACTTTGCTAGCGTTCTTGATAAAACTGCTCAAGTTGATGTTATTTTTCTAGACTTCCAAAAAGCCTTTGATTTAGTTTCCCATGTTCATTTAATGCACAAGTTAAAAGTGATAGGTCTTCCAGCTTTTGTAACCAATTGGATCTCTTCCTACTTGTCGAACCGCTTCCAATATGTTTGCATCGATGATCATTCCTCTACTCGGCTTCCTGTTCTTTCGGGTGTTCCACAAGGCAGCGTATTAGGTCCGTTATTATTTCTAATTTATATTAATTATCTTGTATCCCTTATTTGTGATCCCGTGAAAATTAAATTATTTGCCGATGACTGTATTCTATACAACAAAATAACATGCCCTGATGACCAACAAATGCTAAACACAAACCTTAATTATGTTCAGGCGTGGTGCGAAAAATGGGGAATGAAGCTCAATGCCAAAAAAATCCGTTTTTATGAACATAACTAAAAGAATAAGCTGTCCTTCCCTTACAATCTTCCGTCACAACCGTTAGAACAAGTATCAGAATATAAATATCTAGGCATCACTATAACAAATAACTTGAGCTGGAACAAACACATGTGCAGCTTCATTTCGAAAACTTTGCTTCCTTAGACATAAGCTTAGAAAGGCCCCAACAAACGTTAAGCTACTCGCCTATACATCCATAATTAGACCGCGACTGGAATACGCCTGCACTGTCTGGGATCCTCACACAAAAAGTAATATTAATGCTCTTGAAATGAAACAGCGTAAATCCGTTCGATTCATTTTTTCAAGCTGTCGTCCCAGTGACTCGCCGACTAGATTAATGGAAGAGCATGGCATTCCAACACTTCAATCACGCCGTCAAATTCTAAGGTTAAAATTTCTATTCTTGCTTAAAAATAACAAACTTTCACTTAAACCCGAGGAATTCCTTCAGCCACTCACTTCCCGACTAACACGGCATAGACACCTCGAATCTCTGACTCTGTACAGCGCTCGAACTAATATTTTTAAGTTTTCCTTTTTTCCGCGTACTATTACAGATTGGAATAAACTAACTGAATCGGCTGTGACCAATATTCACTCCTTTGAACAATTGGAATTCTGATTGCTTTGTTTTGCAACTTCGATGTACTCTTGTGTATGTGTTCAATATATTTCCAACAGTGTACCACGTGTATTGCGGATTTTTGTAACTGTGATGCATTCCTGTATTTGTTCAAACTATCTTAATCAGTGTATCATGTGTATTGTGCCTAAATTTTGTTTTTCTCGTGATGCCCCTCCTGCTTGGGCCCTTCAATGGGCTTGCAGTATGTCTTAAATAAAATAAATAAATAATTATCATTTTGTGCCGTTAGGGGGATTGTTACAGCGGACAAATAGACAAATGTACAGACAGACAGACAAACAAACAAACAGACAGACAGACAGACAGACAGACAGACAGACAGACAGACAGACAGACAGACAGTCAGACAGACAGACCAAAACTTTGGCGTCGAAGGTCCCCAAGAAAGACTATATTCTTTAAAAAGGCTCCCATTCGATCTGTCTCTGCCAGCGCACGTCCTAACAATCGTAACACCATTCAGGAAGGCCGCCAAGCAGACCAAGAGATGAAGATCCACCGAGTTGGGAGAGGTGATGTTGCGGGAGCACTCACAGGGGCACGTAGGCGCGGATTAGAAAAAATAAGGTTCCGGTGAACTAAACGAAGAAAGTTCACTGGGCCTCGGTGTGATGTAAAAAAGGGGAAAAAAGAAAAATTCATGGACTCTTAAGCTTCGCCTTTAATAGTTGAGCGCTATAGCGAAATCCGGCCCCTAGTGCACCCTTCAACCGTTAAGTGCATACGTATTTATATGTTTGGTTACATACGCACGCACACAGTAGATTGAACCAGCGCGGGCTACTATCGCCGAATCGGGTCGTTTTCATCGTGAGACCTGTCTAAAAAAAGTGCATTAAAGGGGCCTTAAAACACTCTTTTAGGTTACCATGGCATGAATTCACTAGAAGAGCTTATCACCCCACGAACTCAACGTCGGAAAACTTCCAAGAATCCGTCCAGTGCGAGTGGAGTTAGAAAGGTTTGTCGCATGCTGCAATCAGATTATCTCTTCTCTCGTCCCAACGAACGCACTGGAAGCTAAGCAGGGAGGGGTCGCCGGACAAAGAAACTCATGACCTTGAGCACTTTTTTTTTTCGAATGCGCGGGTTTGTCAGTGTGATCGCGCGCGCACGCGTGGACAAACAGTGGCTTCCCGCGGCTATCTCAATAACTTGATTTTTCGGTCACAGACGCACAGACGATTTTTCGCTCACAACCAATGGGGCCGACGCCGGAGGTGGGTTTTCTGCGATATGAGCTCTGTAACGCTCTCGCGTTAAAACGTCCACGAGGTCGGAGGCGCTCAAGGAGCGCCCTATCCTCAAAAAATGCGATCAGCGCACCAAACACGCGCTTAATCACACTCGCGTGCATCCTTGCACACAGAAGTTCCTCCACGGTGGTAGTGGCAAGTCCCTGTCGATGATATGAGGAGATGAGATCGCGGCGCTCATCAGTGTAGGCATGATTGATTGATATGTGGGGTTTAACGTCCCAAAACCACCATATGATTATGAGAGACGCCGTAGTGGAGGGCTCCGGGAATTTCGACCACCTGGCATCAGTGTAGGCATGGCACAGCAGCAGATGGTGCTGTAATGACTCTGGCTGCACATAACGCGAGCAGGACGGGCTTCCAGGCGCTTTCTTCTCCGGTGAGAGAGAGGGGTTAATGATAGAGGAAGAGATAAAAAGGACGCCATTTTCTGCCTCCTGTCGCGGGGGCACAGCTTACCGGTGAGCCGATGGATTCTCTCCGCCGTCTTGGGCTGACCAACGCTCAGGCGGAAGAGGAAAGTGCGCTTTTTTCTCGTCAGGACGGTTCTTGGGTAGGGGTGCGGCGGGATGGGGCACCGGGGATGGGGAATGGGAATTAAAGGGACAGAAGAGAACAGTTATGAGAAGGGTCCTAATCAAGTTCGCCCCGCTTCACACAGCGCGCGCCCGAACCGCCGCGAGGATCCGCAACCATCCAGGAAAGCCGCTGGAAAGGCCAGAAAAATATATCTACCAAAAAGAGGACGATGAGCCCAAGAGGCGCATGCAATGACGGGAGCGCGCTAGCAATCACTTGAGCACGTAGCGCAAGCATGGCAAAGAAAAAAGAAAACATTTGAGTTCAACTAGGAAAAAGAAGCTGTTCAGTTTAACTCCCAGATCAGAGTCCTATTGGCCTCGATGATGTAATCCAGCTGCGGAGTGGTCACAACACTCGCCTGGGCACATCGCTCAACAACGTAAAAAAAGAGAAAAAACACAGTTCAGTTCAACAATGAAAGAAGAAGGAAAATAAAAACGTTCAGTTGAACAAACACTTGACGGTCTCAATAGACTTGATGATGCAACCCAGTCGCCTTCATTCACCGGGACGATGGCCTCATGCGCAGCGACATCCGCAGAACACAATCATCGAACTTGAGAAACCGGCGACAGGAACACAATCACAGCGCGGATTTCCGCCACAAGTGCATTAATCACCGCGTCCTTCGGATCGACCACGGGGGCCGCGTATTGAGAGGAGGGGGTGATGGCGTCCTCGTGCTCGCAGGTGCAGGAGGCGCACTAGCAGGAGGGCGAGGAGCGGATGCCAACGCCAATCAGTCACCACCGGCGACAGCGTCCCGTAACGAGCGGCCCTGCACGACTGCCGCGCTGCCTCGCTTGTCGAAGTGGACAGCGGTCCTGGCCTCCTCCGGCGCTGGGCGATGCACCACGGAGCCGTCCGAAGAGGCGATGATGAATCGGCGAGGGGATGGGTATTGTTACGACCGTCCTCGTTATTGAAGTTTTTCGACCTTTGTGAACAGAACGAAAATATTTCGATGCATTCCAAGGGAGGGTGTGCTGTCAAGACGGGTTGGTTTCCTGTCAGCAAAACGTGAAAAGGGGTTCAGGACCGGTCTGTGCAAGGAAAGCACACGAGCCAAGAATGGCCATTGTGAGCTCGACTCTATGCAAAGCTTTCCAGGTAAACAAGGACGCAGCTAGGCCATTTTGAGGTCACCAAAGATCTGGAAAGATTCGAACCAGCGTAGTATTTGCAGTTTGGGCTGAAAGCTAAAACCAAACTGGTTGTGGCTGCATCCTGCGATGAGAAGGATATTCGCAGCTTAGCCCCCGCTCCTAGCAAACAACGAGGAATGGAATGTGGGGTTGAAGAAAAGGATAATGCACTATCTGCTGCAGCCCTTGCCGGAGCCCGTCTCGGCGACGAGGGATTAGTTGACTACTCCTCCTTCCCCCCCTTTCTCCTTAAGATCGCCTGAATGGGGTGGCATATTTTGACGATATGCTGGCCCACCACTACATTGTCCTACCCAAACAGTCCGGCAAGTTTGACACGTGTACTGGCAGCCGGTTTTTCGAACCTCACCCAGCTGCCAGAAAAATTTTGGAAACCAAAATCATCGGACGTGCACGAAACTTGGTGACGTGTACGAAAACGTCAGTGCAGTGCTTTGGTGACCATATTTGGGCATCGTGTAGACTGTGCCCTCTCCGCATGCATTGTGTGATGTATTTTTTCTCCTTCGTGGGTGGAGCACCTACACCATGGAGCGCCCTATTGGCGGAAGCCACGGACAATGTGCCCAGGGTTGGCAACGAGGCGCTATATAAGCCGAAGACTTTCGTGTATTTCAAGTTCTACAGTTCAACAGTTCTCATGTACAGTTCCTGACGTCTACTTGATCACTTGATCACCTCTTTTCTAATTCTCAGTTACTAACCATGTAAATAAATTGTTGTCGTTTTTACGAGCGCCTCATCTGACTTGTTCGACGATGCGTCCTAGGACGGGGGCCAGCTACCAAACTGGGACCCGCAGGACCCGGAGTCGCAACAGTATCTACTGCGACCACGTTGCGCCGAAAATCGACGCGGACACACCAAGTGGCCTAGAAGCCGGTCAGGAAGGTCCCGATGGCTTCGCGGGTCGTGGCGAGTTAGTTGGACTACTTGCCAACTGGGTGATACAGGATGGTCCCACCGCGCTCTCCTACTGCTGTAGGAGAGGCCGAGGGCTGTGTCACAGGCTCCGTTTGTGGGTCGGCGTCTGGTTGTGCTGTGAGACGAGTGGGAGTGTTGAATCGGAAGCTGGGGGCGCCAGTTTCCTCCCGTGTCATGTCCTGGCTGTGTGGGGATGACGAGAATGGTGTCCGACCTTTCCATGAGGAACTAGAGGCGGATGAGTGATCCGCCTTCTAGGGTTCCACCCGAGTTGGCGCGTCCTTGGCGGAGCGCTCTTCCTCGCACGCGCCCGAAGGCAAGCTTTGCATAGTTGCGGCCGAGGGCCATGGTCGTCTGTCGTGAAGCGTTGGTGTAAGTGACGCATCCTGAAGCTTCTGCTGCTTCGGGTGCAAGACAGACTTCACGTTTTTGTTGGGTCGAGCCTGGTACTGAGGTACAGACGGGCCCATTACAAGGGGTACCCATTAGAAGGGCTGTGCACGCGAAGGCATAAAGCGGGCGTCGAAAAACAACGCATCCTAATAAAAATCCTGGATTGGTGAATGCTGAAATTGTTGGTGGATATGGTGGAAATATTAGTGGATATGGTGGAAACTGTAGTGGGCATAATGGCTGATGATGGTGAGAGTAGAAAAAATGATGGCAGATGGTGGTGACGGTGGGAAATGCCGGCTTATGACGGCTAAAGTTTAAAAAATGGTGGCAGATGGTGGTGGTGGTGGCGAGCCAATGGTGGTGACGTTGGAAAATGCCGGCTGATGGTGGCGTGGCAAAACGTGTTTGGTGGAAGGCTTGGTGAGCAAGGTGGATGACGGTGGCGTGATGGAAGCTTGGTGTATGATGGTGGCATGATGAAAAAGTGCATGACAGTATGTGAAATCACTTATTTGTAGTGTTTCATTCTTGAATGCGAAGATATATATGTTCACGGTCAAAAGAAACCAGCGCTGTTTATTACGCTTTCTAGTACGTTTATTTTTTATTCCTGTGGTGTCAACAACGCTTCAATTTTTGTGGAGTGTAGAATATGCGGCCATGAATATGTTTACATTTCGCGCACGTATTTACACAAGTTTGACACCTGCAATGTGTTGCTTTGTTGTGATGTTTAGAATAATAGAGGTGTCACTGTGAACAGTGACAGTAAATGCTTTACATCGGCGCGCCGTTGTCGAGAAATAAATGAGCTCCAGTTCGCAATTGCCCCTTTCGATGTTAGAGCAGAACACAGCGGTCACCTAATGTCGCCACACTAGAAATGCAACTTTGGCAATTCTCGCACACTCTATTGCTTGAGCAGTGCTTTTAAGTTAACAAAACGCGTACGAATATGCATAAACTTTCACTTTCGGCATGCGTCAAGGTCTAGCTCTAGCGAGTTTGACTTTCACCCTTCTGTTCTATCACAATGATTTCCACCAATGGTTAGTCCTACCGACCGAGCCCGTACAAGTGTTATCAGCGCTTCTGGGTTTCAGAATACACGATTTTGGCGAGTAAAATGACAATACAGCACACTTATGGCATCATTTACCCTAAATGAGGCTTTTTTATTGTGTATGGTGTCCACGCAAGAAGCGACAAACATGGATGCAACGTGCTTGCAGCACTTCCACCAAATGTACGCTTCCCCTCTCCGACAGCCGCCGGTCGCACTCGCCGGCACTTCACTGGCTCTTATGCGAGGATACAGACTCGTCAATTCGTATGCTTACTGAACCAATATGATAACATAATACTTCTGGCGCACTGCATTCGTTTTGGCCAAGTCATTATGTTGTTGTTCCAAACGACGGAGCAACAGCGGTGTGCTGGCACAATTACACTGCGAGTTGCGCGAAAAACATCACAATCAATTGTGTGGGCGTATGTATCTATAGAATGAGTATAAAAGCATCACAAAGCCTGAATAGATATCGCCATTTGGAAGAAGCGAGAAACGGATATTAAACTTGGCAGTAGCCGCCGATAAACTCTACCTGCTCCTCAGTGCACTGAGTTGTTTTTTTTCTTGCGGTTGTAAATTGTAACAAAAACAAAGCGCTGTTGCCAATATCGCAGTGGCAATTGTTACAGGCAGAAGTTCTTTGTGCTTATCGAATGTGCGAATTTTAGTAGCAGGTGCAGATCCCATCTAATCGAATAAGCGAGAAACAAAAGTAAAGTTAAACAGTTAGTTTGTGAGTTGACTACTTCTTTAACACCGAAATTGCCATCTGTCGGCATGGCACAATAGTTAGTGTGGTCAGCTGGAAATCCGAAATTGGTAAATTCGAATCCGCGCAGTCGCACCTTTTTTTTTCACGCGCGCTTTCAACGTCGTTTTTCAGACAATTATTTTTATTATTCCTTTAGTGGCAGCTCGTCACGGTGGTTCTCACGCTGCTTCGCACTCCAGCATTGTCGGCTAGAGCACACCATGCGCTCCACCATACGCCACCATACACAACGTGCCACCAACAATTCCAGCATCATAATCCACCAAAATGGTGGATGGTAGAATCCACCATTCTCATGGTGCACGTTTTTTCAACAGGGAAGGCAGGGGCAAAAAAACATGCGACCATTCCGGTTGGAAGCTCAACTCTCCAAAAATATTTCAGTGGAGGTGTTGTACACTGAGAGAGGCAGTAACAGCACCGCGGTCATACCTTCCTTTTTTAGGGGCGAACCTCCTTAAAGCGGCATCCGTTCATCCCTCGTCGTAGTCGCAGTACGTACCCAGTCTTACGCTTTGACCTGCAAGGTGGTGCTGGTGGGAGAATTATCCTGTGCGTTGTTAACTAAAAAGCGTGCGCGTTAACTAAAAACCGAATTCTCCTGTCTCTCTTTCCCAATCAGCAGCCATTGGCATGTACATTGAACACTATTTGACAAGAAAAGGTTGCTAGGTTATACTCTGTCGGCCATGAATACAGTGAACTAGTGTATACCATAAACTCGAGGTGGTTGAAGTAGACAAGAAGCGCAATCCGTAAGAAAGTGTGCATGTACCCCCTCTCGTTTAGTCCTTGGAATTTCCGCTGGTTGGCGGTGCTTTTATATGCGGAATATATGATGAAAAGATGCGAGATGGTAGTACTTGGAGTGTTTACTAGATGTGCGAACGGACACACAGACAGATGCATGGACGGACGCACGAATGACTGCTCGGACGGATGTACGCATGAACGGACGCAGGGGCGGATGCATGAATGAGCGCAGGGACGGATGCACGGATGGACGTGAGGACGCACAAACAGACGCACGCTCGGATGGTCACACAGACAGACGAATGGACGAACGGAAGCAAGAACGAATGGACGGACGGATGCTTCGCCCCCCTCTCCATCATTCACCCCGAGGATATCATGCCATTTTTTCCTTTAAAAACCTCTACGCACGGTGGCCTGCCGACCGCTACCTGCTCGTTCAGGTTTCTGATTTTTCTCATCTTAAGTACTATCTTAAGTATACATCTGATTTTTCTCATCCTCTTTCCGACCCTCCCTTTTCCCCACCCCTGAACAGGGAGAAATCCAGTTCTTCCAGGTTACGCTCACTGTCTCTTCTTTTTATTTATTTCTCTCTCTCTCTTTTCTCATCTTGAATACCCCTGGAAAAATTGATGGTGCTCATCTAGAATGGCGGAGATATCAATTACGAGACTACGATGCCGAGCCCCCCCCCCCCCCTCTTAAAATTTATTTACACAGGTCTGGTCTGGCACAGTTTCCTCTATGCTTCCACTGCAATGTGAGTGAATATCTGCATCATTTCGTCTTAACATGTAGGTTATTTACGAATAAAACAACGACAGTTAGAAGAACCTCTCCGTAGGTTGGCTTTAAGTTGATTCTTTACGGTGGTCCTTTCCTTTGAAGCAACTGACAAAATATTCAGCGTCAGGCACGTTTGCGAAGCCGTATGCGATTTTTAAAGGCATCAAAACTAATAGAATGTTAAGCTGGGTCATAAATACACTTTATTTCAAACATTATCAGCTTATTGGGTTTCCTTTTTATTACCTCTATTTTTTTATTTCTAATCCACCGTTTACCAATCTGTTCAGCGTTTAAACATCCCTATATAAAAATCCCTGCTGGTAAAACAATTCGATCTCAGAAAGTAGGTACCGTTCGTTTCATGGCCGATTCCCCTTGGAGGGTTGCGCCAGGACTCTGAGGAACAACCAACCAACCAACGTGGCTAGGGTGCGGCGTGTGAGCTTAACGAGTGCGGGTACCCAGGCGTCAAGACATCCACCTAGCCAGCGACGACAATCACGGGGTCCTGGTGACCACTTAACCACCGAGTCTATTGGCGAGTTGCTCGCACGACCTGGTTCTGATGTTCAAGCAGAAGACGGCGCCGCAGATGAGGTCGTCTACCGGGAAAGGGAGCGAGCCGTTGGGCTATGGGCCCGAGCTTGTGTACTTCCACCACGAAGGCTTCCTTACCGGACTGTTCATGGGCGTGAATCGCTGGTGAGCCGTGTCTGTCTCTTTGCGCATCCGCACTCCAACACAAGAACTTTACCGGCTGTACTCGAAAGAACGCTTACACTAGTAGATGATTCCCCTCATGAACGAGAACTGCGTCGATATTCTGTCTGGTCGTGCTTGTCAGTTTACCTTTTGTTGATTCTGTCATGCTCTTTTCGAGTTTTTTTTTGTTTGTGCAAATCTAGTTTTTTCTGTGCAAATCAGACACTCACTTCGTTTTCTTGTTCGAGAGTAACGTTTCACAGCTGACCCGGCGGGCTTCATTCACCAAACCTGTAACAAATTGGCGTCCGCTTCGACAGGACGTGAGCGTTCGACACCACAATAGATTTGCCTAACGATGAAGAAAAGAGGAAAATTGGCTCGCGAGAGTTTATGGCGCTGGCACAGCACATGTGGTTGAAAGAATCAGAGTCGCACCCATGGTTTGACGCACGAGAAGCACGTGAGCGCGATGAACGAGCCGTGGAGAGAGACGAGAAGAAAGAACAGTTGGAGCAGGAAGGCCGATATTTACAGCGACGTCTTTAAGTAGCTCAAACGGACAGCCAAAGTTGAGAAGCAGGTTAGCGACACTTAGAATAAAGGACACTGCAACTGCGCCTGAGAGAAGCTGAGGCCGCTGTCGGTGAGCCTACGGTGGCTGACACGGGCATCCAAAGGAGTGCGTCTGCGGTAGTGAACCCCCAGAACTTTATACCAATTTTCAACGAGCAAACAGACGACCTCGACGCCTACCTGAAGAGGTTCGAGAGAGTACCGACAGGTCCAGATTGTTCACGGGAAAAGTTGGCCACTGCTCTTAGTTTGGGCCTTGGTGGAGAGGCTTTGAAAGTATTTGGACGGTTGTCAACGAACATTCCCTTTCATGCAACAAAGTGAAATTGGAGCTGCTCCAGCGTTCTCACTTCACGGCTGATGTCTACCGAGAGAAATTCCGGAAGAGCAAGCCCAAATACAGCCGAACTGAAAGACAGTATGCTACAAGACTCCAAACTTTCTTTGATAGGTGGATAGAAATGTCTCAGATAGAGAGGAATTTAGATTCTGTCCGTGACTTGGTTGTAGCCGAGCAATTCATGGTAAACTGCAGCAATAAGCTGGCGCTCTTCTTACGGGAGAAGAAATGCAAGACTCTGGAAATCATGACAGAAGCAGCGGATATATATATATATATATATATATATATATATATATATATATATATATATATATATATATATATATATATATCCGCTGCTTCGGTCATATATATATATATATATATATATATATATATATATATATATATATATATATATATATATTGTGGGCATTTAGTATACCAATCCTCTTCATCTGTACATATCATCATTATCATGTGTTGCTCATGCATCATCATCTTGGTTCGTTCATCTCAGCTGTGGGCTGGCGGTTCCTCGGGCCTAATAAAGGTCTTCCAAACCAAGACTTCATACGTGGTGGAGCGTGCTGTTAGATCCCTCGTCATCCTCTCGACCACTCTACCCCCTGGAGCTAGGTTCAGGTCACCGCTTGGGCCAGGTGTCCGGAAATATGTCGCACCAAGAAGAGGTCGGTGCTGCAACCATTCCCACTCCGCCACCGCGTGCCGCGCCTTTTCACGTCATTAACAGCCTCCAGCGTGAGCCCCATCCCTTCGCTGGCATGTGCGGGGAAGATGAGGAGGAATGGCTGGACGATTTCGAACGTGTCGGCGCTGCAAACCGGTGGAATAACACCTACAAACTCGCTTACGTGTCATTCTACCTCACGGGCGTCGAAAAGACGTGGTTCCTCAACCACTTCATCGACATCCCCGACTGGTCAGCCTTCAAAGAACAGCTTCGCCATGTCTTTGGCACACCGACTGTTCGTTCGGATCTCGCAAAGAAAGCTCTCGCGGCTCGGAAACAGCACATCGGGGAGTCGTATACATCCTACATCGAGGATGTCCTTTCACTTTGCCGCCGGCTTGATTCCACCCCAATGACAGAGTCAGACAAGGTACGCCAGTTTCTTAAGGGGATTGCACCCGTCGCATTCAATGCCCTTGCAATCCAGAATCCGGCTACTGTTGCTGACGTTGCGACAACCTGTCAGCGCCTCGAAGAACTCGAGTCTATGCGTCTACAACCAGACAGTGACGCGGCCCGTATTACGGCAGATCCAAACCTACGAGACACAATAAGGGTGATTATATGGCGAAGAATTAGAATCAATGGGATTCACACTACCTTCAGTGTGTCCCATTCAGTCTTTTTCAACGTCATTGCGGGATGTCAGCAGGAAGGAGCTCACGTCCATGACCCACATGGCCCACCTGCAGCCCACTGTCGCTCGTACTCTCCCATCATTCTCGCATGCCGTCGCCGCACCATCAGGCACCGTCAGCTCGACGTCGCCGCCACCAACGTACGCGTCGGGTGCTGCCGCACCTCCCAGAAGCTTTCCCACGAGCTTTCCATCACCACCGCCTGAGCCATCATCGGTCCCTCTCACTGCTCTCTCTCTTTCGGCGCATCTAACACAAACTACTACCCTCATTATCGATCGACTCACCCTACGTGCTATTATTGCGGCTATCGTGGTCACATTTCACGCTTTTGCCGCAAGCGCCAACAAAATGAGCACCGAGGGTACGACATACGTGAACGGGACTATACCACAGGAGCCTTGTACCAGGGCCGTCATTATTCGTCACCGCCGCGTCGGTCTTCATCTCCACCAGCATCTGGTGAACTGCGCAGTAGTCATGGATCAATTCGACGCCGTTCACCATCGCCCTACCGTCGCTCCTCTTCTCCTCTTCAGCCTGCTTCCCTCATTTCTGATCGGCGTCCGGAAAACTAAGCGATGCAGTTTTTGGAGAACAAACTGCATTCCAACACAGTACTCCAATTTCTCCAGCGCGCCCTTACAATATGATTGCAGTCTCAGTTGAGAGAGTGGACGTTGATGCTCTAGTGGACACTGGGGCTGGGTTTTCTATTATTCGTGCTGATTTGTGTACCCGTCTTCGAAAAGTTACGACGCCTTATGATGGACCAACACTGGTTACAGCCCAGGCAACAATTATTCGCCCTTCCGCTCTCTGTACTGCCCGTGTGCTAATCGACGACATTCTTCATCATATACAATTCGCTGTGCTATCCCCGTACTCCCACGAACTCATTTTAGGCTGGGACTTTCTTTCATCTGCTTCCGCGGCTATTTGTTGTGCACAACGTGTCGCCCATCTTACTGACACAGACCACTTGCTTAGTGACGAAACCTGCACGCCACGTCGACTCGTCGCTGCTGTAGACATCGAGTTACCACCAAATGAACATCAATTAGTCACTGTTTTGTCCAACGACGTTGACTGTGGTGACATTTTGGTCACTCCGTCGCCCCGTCGCCTTAATAAAGGCATAGCTTTCGCATCAGGTGTGACTCGCTTCAACAATGGATCAGCTGTCCTCGCTGCTATGAACACCACACCAGATAAAATTTTACTGCCTCGGGGCACTACTGTCGCCTGCGTTGCCGATCTGGAGCCTGTGTGCGTCGTGCCTCTTACCCCTGCCTCCCCTAAAGGTCATCCTGGAGATCGTGCTGCTTCCTCGGCCTTTACAGCAGCCATCAACAAGGACTTGACAGACTCACAAAAGCAACAGCTGCTTGATTTGTTGCAAAAGCATGCAAACTCTTTTGACGTTCATTCATCCAGCCTGGGTCAGACAACTGCTACAGCACATCGTATTCAGACCGACGGAACATCCATTGTGCATCGTCGTCCGTACCGCGTCTCCTTAGCCGAACGGAAAATCATTGAGAAAAACGTAGACGATATGCTGCCACGGCAGATAATCCGACCCTCAACCAGTCCTTGGTCGTCTCCAGTGGTTCTGGTGCGTAAAAAAGACGGTTCCGTAGGATTTCGCGTCGATTACCGAGCACTCAATAAGATCACTAGGAAGGACGTATACCCCATGCCACGTATCGACGACGCCCTCGATTCCTTACAAGGTGCTGAATTCTTTTCAAGCCTCCACTTGCGTTTCGGCTATTGGCAAATCCCCATGCACGAAGATGACAAAGAAAAAACGGCGTTTGAAACCCCGGACGGCCTATACGAATTCAATATTATGCCGTTTGATCTATGCAATGCGCCCGCAACTTTTGAGCACTTGATTGACACCGTGCTGCGTGGCCTGAAATGGAAGACTTGCCTATGTTACCTCGATGACATTGTTGTCTTTTCATCGACGTTTCCTCAACATCTGCAATGCTTGGACGAGGTCCTGACTTACCTTACGGGCTCTGGTCTTCAAATTAACACCAAGAAGTGCCATTTCGCCAGCAGATCTATCAGGGTCCTCGGTCATGTTGTGAGCAAGGACGGAATTCGTCCAGACCCTGAGAAAACTGCGGCGGTGCTTCGCTTCCCTCGCCCTGACAAGCCAAAAGATTTGCGAAGTTTCCTTGGTCTCGCCTCTCACTTTCAGCGATTTATACAAAACTTTGCCTTCAAAGCCGCACCACTCCATAAGCTACTTGCTTCTAGTACGCCCTTTCAGTGGTCTCAAGAATGTGAATCGGCTTTCGACAGGTTGAAGAGTGCCCTCACGACCGATCCTGTACTTTCTCATTTTCACGATGGTGCACCGACCTTCCTTCATACAGACGCTAGCAGCCACGGTTTAGGAGCCGTCCTCCTCCAGCGCGACAACTCTTCGCGAGAGCGAGTAGTTGCGTACGCCAGCCGCGTCCTCTCCGCAGCCGAGAGGAACTACGCGGTCACCGAGAAGGAGTGCCTCGCCATCGTTTGGTCAGTGCAGAAATTTCTTCCCTATCTTAACGGCCGCCATTTCACCATTGTGACCGACCACCATGCTTTATGTTGGCTTTCGACACTCAAGAACTTGTCGGGACGCCTCGGCCGCTGGATTCTACGCCTACAAGAGTATGATTTCGCCATCGTATACAAGTGTGGCAGAAAGCATAGCGACGCCAATGCTCTCTCTCGCTGCCCACTACCAGCGCCTCCCCTCAACGTTTCCGCAATCACTCTGCACAACACACCCTCGGAGTTCACGTCTACGGTGGTTTCCTCTCACGCCTCTATGGACCAGCTGCCTTCGGACGACCCACACGATTTTTCTTCTCGACAGCTGGCTGACCCATACTGTCGACGTAATGTAAGCTACCTCACTGGCAGTTCCCGTCTACCTAATGCGAGGCTCCGTCGCCAACTCTCGCAGTTTAAGCTGGACAACTCGGTGCTGTACCGCAAAATTTACCATCCTGACGGTCAGCGCTGGGTTCCCGTTCTACCCCGATTGCTTCGGTCCGAAGTCCTCAGAGCACTTCATGACCATCCGACGGCCGGTCACCTTGGTTACCACAAAACCTACGATCGCCTTCGAAGTCGGTTTTATTGGTCAGGTATTACCACTAGTGTAGCTCGGTACGTTGGGTCTGCCAATGTAGGAAACTACCCACATCTGCTCCAGCCGGTACACTCCAGCCTCTTCCATGCCCAGCCACACCATTCGAAGTTGTAGGCATCGATCTTTATGGCTTCCTTCCAGTCAGTGCTGCTGGAAACCGATGAATAGTAACAGCCGTTGACCATTGACGGGCTACGCCGAGACGGCATCCGTCACTACCGGTTCAACTTCTGAAATTGCCGACTTCATCCTCCGAGCCATTACACTGCGTCATGGTGCTCCACGTGTATTGCTCAGTGACCGTGGAAGGGCCTTCCTTTCACAACTAGTGAACGAACTTCTTCACGCCTCTGGAACAACTCACAAGACTGCCTCTAGTTATCATCCCCAAACTAACGGCCTCACTGAGCGATCCCACCGCACTCTTGCTGACATGATCACCGCCTACATTCAACCAGACCACAAGAACTGGGATGTAGTTCTACCATTCGTCACTTTCGCCTACAATACGGCTATTCAGCGGACAACCGGCGACTCACCATTTTACCTAGTTTATGGACGCTCCCCTACTTCTTTCCTGGACGTCTCTTTCTTTACCTGCCATGCGGATTCATCTCCATCCTCTTCAGAGGAACACGTTTTGCGGCTCGCAGAGAGTCACCAACGTGCTCGTATAAACACTGAAGCCCGACAGCGAGGCAGAAAGCTGGTTTATGATGAATCGCATCGTGCTGTATCCTTTCAACCTGGAGACGAAGTGCTCCTTTTGACGCCTACTCGCACACCTGGTTTGTGCGACAAGTTCCAGCCACGATTTATCGGGCCGTACACAGTTCTTGAAGAAACTTCACCAGTGAATTATCGCGTGACGCCAATTGTAGCCCCAGCAGATCGCCGTTATCGAACTACTGAGGTCGTCCATGTTTCCCGTATGAAGCCCTTCATGCGACGTTCTTTGTCCCCTTGACTTGCCGCGGCCAGGCTTGCTGCTTTCACGTGGGGGGAAACATTGTGGGCATTTAGTATACCAATCCTCTTCATCTGTACATTATCATCATTATCATGTGTTGCTCATGCATCCTCATCGTTGTCACGTATCATCATTATCTTAGTTTTCCCCATACGCGGCTCCAGTCATCCTTGCAGAGAAAAAAGGTGAAGGACGCACACGTTTATGCGTTGATTATCGAAAGCTTAACTCTGTTACTGTGCCTGACTACCAACCTATTCCGCGTATAGACGATGTTCTAGATTACCTGGGAAAATCGAAATATTTTTCGACATTGGATATCACATCAGGCTATTCATCAGGCTATTAGCATGTCAAAATGAACCCAGACGACATCCAAAAACAGCTTTTGTCACGCCGAATGGCCATTATGAGTGGCTTGTTATGCCTTTCGGTTTGAGAAATGCTCCTGCTACATTCGAAAGAGCTGTGAAATCAGTTATCAGAAAACATAACTTAAAGAATGTCCTTAATTATTTTGATGATATCGTAGTCTTCTCCGAGACATTTACTGAGCACCTACAGCACCTCCAAGCTCTATTGCATGCCCTAAAAATTGAGAATATAAAACTTAAATGGAAGAAATGCCATTTTGCCCAAGATTGTAGTGAATATCTGGGTCACAGAGTGTCGCACGGTACAGTGTCGCCTATACGAAGAAACATAGAAGCTGTATTGCGATTCCCAAGACCGAAATCCCCGAAAGAGCTTCAGCGTTTTTTAGGCACGACCAACGTTTACCGCCAGTTTATACCGCACTTTAGTGACATAGTTTTCCCACTTACGAAGCTGTTGAAGAAAGACACACCATGGGAATGGGATTCCTCATGTGAACAAGCCTTTGAGAACATGAAATACTGTGTGACCAAAGAACCCATTTTACGAACTTTTTCTTGCAAGAAACCATGCCTTCTTTATTGCGACGCATCTAACGTAGGCGTAGGTGCAGGCGTAGGTGAAGCAAAGAGATTATAATGGTAAAGAACACCCCGTTGCCTATCACTCACGTAAGCTACTTACGCACGAATTAAATTATGCCATTACAGAGCTCGAATGCCTCGCTATAATTGGCGCTGTTGACAAGTGGCACTGCTACCTACATGGACGAACATTCACTGTTGTCACCGATCATGCTGCTTTACAATGGCTAAGAAACATAAAAAACCCACACGGCCGGCTCTTTCGATGGTCTTTGAAGCTGTAAATGTATGAAGTTAACATTTGACATCAAAAAGGCAGCGAAAACATCGAGGCGGACGCATTTTCTCGAAGCCGTATGGTTCAACTCCTTTCATTACCAGAACTTCAAACTTACCAGGATGACTGCCCTCGCTGCAAGCACACAACGGAAAACGGGGTCAATATCGTGACACGTAAAGGAATTCGCAAAGTGTACGTTCCTCTCAAGCTTCGACTGAGCCTTCTGCAGAAAGCACACTGTCAGTTCGGACACGTCGGAGTAAAGAAAACTTTGGGCTTGTTGTCATCATCCTACTATTGGCCGGAAATCATCACAGACATTTCATCCTACGTCCGCCACTGTGACATATGCCAGCGTTGCAAGAAGCCGAAAACCAATGGATTCGAATCTCTCGAGTCACTACCACCTGCAGAACAACCCTTTGATCTTTTAGCAATGGACACTATAGATGGCTTTTCAGGATATGGCTCGACAAAGAAGTTTATTCACTTGGCGATCGACCACGCTACGCGGTATGTATGGGCGTTTCCCCACAAGAACGAAACTTGTGACGCATACATTTCGTGCATCACCGCCATCTTTGCAGCAGGAAAACCCAAGAAGTTCCTATCTGATCGTGGACCAGCTTTCACAGCTGGAAAATTCAAGCAGTTTCTAAAGCGCTATGGTGTCCACCAATTGTTCACATCCTCCCAACACCCTCAATGTAATGGCATGAACGAACATACAAATCAGACTATTGTAACCCGGCTAAAGTGCAAAATAAATGAGCAGCCACAGAAGTCTTGGGTCAAACAGCTTTCGGATGTTGTCGATGAATACAAAAGAGCCCCACATGAAGTAACACGATATCCACCATTGTACCTAATGTATGGAATTCCTTCATACGACACAATTTTAGACGCACCAATGGAGAGTGTGCAAGAAGCAAGAAAAAGTGCAATCAAGAACACGCTTGCCTATCATGAGAAGAACAAGATAATTTACGACAAAAAATTCCTACCACAAGATCTCCAACCTGGTGAATCGGTCCTCTACGAAACACCTTGGCACCCGAACAAAGGAAAGCTCAAAGGACCTTACACAATTCTTCGCAGAGTCTCTCCTGTGAAATACGAGATCAACCGATGCGTAGCTCCGTTAAGCAGAACTACTGACATTGTGCACGTCAACAAACTGCGTCGCTACTATTGTCCCAATAAGTTGACGATCTCTCGGGGGGAGGGGGAAACGTGTAACGCTTCCCAGGTGAATGTGGGGAAGGAAGATGAGGAAGACGAAGGGTCAGAATAAAGTGGTGTTCTGACTGACGCCATGTCTCATCCGTTAAATATATATATATATATATATATATATATATATATATATATATATATATATATATATATATATATATATATTGAAGCAAAAACAACGAAGAACTTGTGATTAGTTCAGGATAAAAGTGAAGGCACAGCTACGAAGGCAGAATTGAGTTCAAGTCAAAGATCGGAGGTGCTATGTTTTGTTTGGGGTCGTAAGAGGCACAAGACTTCCGACTGTCGAAGTAAGCCGAAACACTTATATTGCACCTACGGTCGTGAATGGGGACATGATTTCAAGGGCTGTCCGAAAAGGAATAGAACTTCGAAGTAAACTACATCTTGTTTGATGTTACCCAAGAACGAGACTTGTCCAGAACAATCCACGAATGATGGCAACGGCTCGGAGCAAGATGACCATACCACGGGCACGGTGATGACACAACCGCAATGCAAGAAACGTTTCATGCCAGTTTTACCCGGGGAAATAAAGGGACGAATTGTTCGAGCCCTAAGGGACACCGGAAGCAACACGTTAGTTGCACGCCAGTCATTAGTACCTGACGAAGCAATGACTGGCACTAGGACTATGTTGTGGCTGGCTGATGGTAGCACCACTGTTGATCCTGAGGCGAATATACATATCAGATCTCCATACTTTTTAGGCACGGCCATTGTCAAATGTATGCCGTCGCCACTATACGATGTCATAGTCGGAAACGTACCGGGTTCCCGTGACGCCAATGACCCAGACGTTTCGTGAAAACTTTCTTCTCGGGATAAACTTAGCAAGAAGGACGTTCATTTTGCGGACGAAAGTAACCGGCTGTGATGGTTAAGAACGTTCGTCACTATGTTTCTTGATAGCGGACGAGAAAGGATTAACATGAACTTTTTATTTCATGGCATGGGTGGAACGGCTAACGGCGCACGGATACGCTACCGTGTGCAGCGCCGTTGAGTCGGACGTTGCGACCAACCCAGCAGTCAGGGTCGCAACTTCGGATGTCCAGGATCAGGCCACGGCTCACGACGACCACACCCAGTAGGCCTCGTCCACGAACCTGCTCCCGGCCACTGCACCCAGACAGGAGCCGTTCAGCTGGTCTCGGCCTTGGACCTTGAAAAGACACACCGGAGCTCCACCTTGCCGACACGTACGGGTCTCACGTCCGGCTCAGGAACACTGCCAGGAACTCGTCCTCTCGAGCGGCGCACCGCTTCCTCTGCCTTCGTGGCCTTAACACTCGACCTCTCTTTTCCACACGTTCCTTCTTCTTGGCCAGGGCACCGCCAGGTACCCTCAGGTGCACACTGCAGCTCATGAGCTCGTGGCCCACGTCCGAGTCTGGCGCATCACTCGGCATCGCTCGGCGATCCTAGATTCAGCCAGCAACTTCGCTGGCACCTGGATCCTCGGCCACCCTGGACCTCGCCCGGTTCCGTGCTCCTCTGTGCGCACTCCCGCGTCTCGCCCGGCAGAACGTCTCGCTCGTCCTTTGCCGATGTGCGACGCTCTGGTGACACCGGCGCTTGATGGAATGGGTGCGGCCACGGAGCAGTCAACCCGCATCGGAGACGCGATGCTCCATGCGGGGCATGGCCAGCCCGTCCAGCGAAGAGCGTGCGCCGAGACGCGATGGTCGACGCAACCGTGACCATTAGCCAGGCCACGTTCATCGCTGTGTCGAACGGCTGACCGTGGAGACGCCTCGCCGAGATCCGCGATGCCCTCGGCAAGGAAGAGAACAGCAGGCCAGGCCGCGCCCCGAGATGCAGTGCTCGTGCCGGTAATGCCGCCCCAGCTGGTAGTTGGACGGCAGCAGCGTGGACGGCCGCATTCCCTGGCCGGAACCTGGATCGCCTGCGTCCGACGCTTCAGCCCGCTGTCTCCCGTCTGCCGCTGCTCCGGCTCGTCCCCAGCCACAAAGCCTACTGCCACGTAATGGTCGCACGTGGCCCAATCGTGGCACGCCACCTCTATGGGCCACCACTGGTCATCAGCTGATTGGCGCACAGTTGCCTCGTAATCGCACGTGCCTTGTTCTGCACCTTCTTTTTCTCCTCTTCTTCTTCATTTCTTGTCGCCTTCGTGCTACCTGCCCTCCGCTCGTCTTCTGCAGTTTTGGTATGACGTTCCTCGGCGCTTTTAAGTCCTTTTAGCCACAAATCGTACCTAAACACAGCACTTTTGTGTCCTTTCCTTACAATATCCCCCTGCTCAAGAAAGTTGTTTAGGGGGAAAACAACTTTTCACAAGCGCGCGAGGTGGAGTACCCAAAAGCGAAAAAAATAGCCAAAACAATAACAGTATTTACAGAAGTCAATTGCGTTGTCCGTAGAGTCTCCTGCAGACATCCGTCCTACCACGGTCAAGGCTTCTCCACTCAGCCCCATCTTCTTCCCTAACTCAACTAGCTTTCTCTTCTCGTCCATTCTCGTCTGCCACACACAAACAACGTGAGGCTCTCAGATGTAACGCGAGAGCTTAATCCTGGCAGGCTCGCCATTTATTGTGATGGTTAAGGACGTTCGTCACTATGTTTGTTGATAGCGGACGAGAAAGGACTAACATGACCTTTTTATTTCATGGCATGGGTGGAACGGCTGACGGCGCACGGATACGCTACCGTGTGCAGCGCCGTTGAGTCGGACGTCGCGGCCAACCCGGCAGTCAGGGTCGCAACTCCGGAGGTCCAGGATCAGGCCACGGCTCACGACGACCACACCCGGTAGGCCTCGTCCACGAACCTGCTCCCGGCCACTGCACCCAGGCAGGAGCTATTCAGCAGGTCTCGGCCTTGGACCTTGAACAGACACACAGGAGCTCGACCTGGCCGACACATACGGGTCTCACGTCCCGCTCAGGAACGCTGCCAGGAACTCGTCCTCTCGAGCGGCGCACCGCTTCCTCTGCCTTCGTGGCCTCAACTCTCGAGCTCTCTTTTCCGCACGTTCCTTCTTCTTGGCCAGGGCACCGCCAGGTACCCTCGGGTGCACACAGCAGCTCATGAGCTCGTGGCCCACGTCCGAGTCTGGCGCATCACTCGGCACCGCTCGGCGATACAAGATTCAGCCAGCAACTTCCTTGGCACCTGGATCCTCGGCCACTCTGCACATCGCCCGGTTCCGTGCTCCTCTGTGCGCACTCCCGCGTCTCGTCTGGCAGAACGTCTCGCTCGTCCCTTGCCGATGTGCGACGCTCTGGTGACACCGGCGCTTGGGGCGTGGGTGCGGCCACGGAGCAGTCAACCCGCATCGGAGCCGCGATGCTCCATGCGGGGCATGGCCAGCCCGTCCAGCGAAGAGCGTGCGCCGAGACGCGATGCTCGACGCAACCGTGACCATTAGCCAGGCCACGTTCATCGCTGTGTCGAACGGCTGACCGTGGAGACGCCTCGCCGAGATCCGCGATGCCCTCGGCAAGGAAGAGAACAGCAGGCCAGGCCGCGCCCCGAGATGCAGTACTCGTGCCGGCAATGCCGCCACAGCTGGTGGTTGGACGGCAGCAGCGTGAACGGCCGCGTTCCCTGGCTGGAACCTGGCCCGCCTGCATCCGACGCTTCGGCCCGCTGTCTCCCGTCTCTCATCAAGCCAGGTCCTGAATGACTCGAGTTTTAGATGCGGAAGCATCTTATACTCGCGCCTTGTAGTGCGCCGTCCGCGCCGTCCGCACCGCTTATCGAACATTCGACAGCTGACGCGCGCGCATGCGCCGTCGCGCCGTCGCCCACCATCTGTGTACTACGCAGAGTGGACGTGCTTTGCTTCACCGAGACGTGGAACGCCAATGACGTCGACATTGCGGGATACGCTTCGGTCGCGCGCACGCACGGGTCCCAACGACCTGCGGGCGGTGTGGGAATTTACGTCAAGCGTGACGTCGACAACGACGACGACTCCTTCATTGACCTCCGACTACAGCCCGGCGTTCAACAACGCGCCAACGGCGAGCACTGCGTTGCTACCGTCTGTGGCGTCGACGTCATGACGATGTACCTCGCGCCAAACCTCTCTCGTGCCGCCGTAGAAAAGTACGTCGACGAGGCCGTGCAAGATTACAGAAAACAACAACCGCAACATCGACCGTTCATGCTAGTTGGCGACTTCAACGTCGACGTCATCAAGGACGATTGGATAGTCGAATACATGGCGTCGCGACACTCGCTGAAACGCGCAACGCACGACGACTGCAAACACCACCAGCCGACCACCATTCGCGGAACCTGCATCGACCACGTCTTTGCAAATTTCGACCTACGACCGATGCAACCCGATCCACTCACTCTTTACTTTACCGACCACAAAGCCATCGTCCTCAAAGTTCGTCGCAATAAATAAAACACCGCCCTTTCGCATACGTGCCGTACGTGTTCACTCATTTAACACCCCATTTCACAACCACGTTAACCAATTTAGCCATCGACCAAAGTAAGTCGCAATTTAACACCCGTTAACCAATTACATGCTTCCGCATCCTCCTCAGTGTACCCCCGAGGGAAGCTGCGGGCAATTTTTTCCTTTTCGTCGTCTTCATCATCCATTGGGCGTTCCTCTTCAGAATCTTCCTCATCGCTCAATCCAGGTTGGACATTCACACTATCTTCACCCTATGCACTTTGCTTTCCGATGTGTGACGCTCTGGTGACACCGGCGCTTGATGGCATGGGTACAACTACGGAGTAGTCAACCCGCATCGGAGACGCGATGCTCCATGCGGGGAATGGCCAGCCCGTCCAGCGAAGAGCGTGTACCAAGACGTGATGCTCGACGCAACCGTGACCATTAGCCAGGCCACGTTCATCGCTGTGTCGAACGGCTGACCGGGGAGACGCCTCGCCGAGATCCGCGATGCCCTCGGCAAGGAAGAGAACAGAAGGCCAGGCCGCGCCCCGAGATGCAGTACTCGTGCCGGTAATGCCACCCCAGCTGGTAGTTGGACGGCAGCAGCGTGGACGGCCGCGTTTCCTGGCCGGAACCTGGATCGCCTGCGTCCGACGCTTCGGCCCGCTGTCTCTCGTCTGCCGCTGCTCCGGCTCGTCCCCAGCCACAAAGCCTACTGCCACGTAATGGTCGCACGTGGCCCAATCGTGGCACGCCACCTCTATGGGCCACCACTGGTCCTGATTGGCGCACAGTTGCCTCGTAATCGCACGTGCCTTGTTCCGCACCTTCTTTTTCTCCTCTTCTTCTTCATTTCTTGTCGCCTTCGTGACACCTGCCCTCCGCTCGTCTTCAGCAGTTTTGGTTTGACGTTCCTCTGCGCTTTTAAGTCCTTTTAGCCACAAATCGTACCTAAACACAGCACTTTTGTGTGCTTTCCTTACACCGGCCAAATTTTCTACTGGTTGGTGTCATAGGTCTCAAGAGTTCGCGAAGGGTTACATCTGCTAAACTCCCTGGGTAGATGTCTCTCAATGGTTTTCGCAGAGAACAAAGAAAAAACCGGCCACCTGATACCTGCAGAGCTAGAGTGGATAAGATATTTGTCGGGAAAGGCTCAACATCATTTTCTTTCGTCGTCAGGAATGGTATTCTTTACCGGCAGTACTTCCTGTCTCCTGGTGAGAGAATTCAACAGGCCATAGTCCCGAATTCTTTGAGCGGCCAAGTGTTACGTCTGGCTCATGAGAAGGTCATGTCAGGTTATCTGGGGGTAAAAAGGACAAGAGATCGACTTCTGAACGCATTTTACTGGCCTGGGGTACAAGAAGATATCCGCAGATATGTCCGACCATGTGACGCTAGTCAAAAAACCTTACCGAAGGGCATGGTGGGCAAGGTGCCTCTAGGGCGTATGCCAGCGATCAACCTCTCTTTGTAACGTGTGGCTGTTGACATCAATAGACCGATAACTGCAGCTTCGGCAAAAGGTCATCAATAAATTTTGACTCTTGTGGATTTCGCCATATGCTAGCCTGATGCAGTGCCTTTGAGAGCAACCGACTTAGCTACAGTGGTTGTGGGACTTGTCGAGATGGGTTATCGCATTGGTTTCCCACGAGAAGTTTTGGCTGATCAGGCATCGTGCTTTATCTCAGATCTAATGAAGGAGGTGAATGAACTACGGGCGGTCAAGCATCTTAGCTGCACTCCATACCATCATATGTGCAACGGAAGGGTAAAGAAATTTAATGGGTCACTCAAGCAAATGCTCCGCGAAATAATTCAAGAACAGCCTAAATGTTCAGATTGCTTGCTAGCACCTCTTTTGTTCGCCAATCGTGAAGCCCCACAGGCAAGCTCCGGGTTTTCACCATTTTAACTTATTTATGGCCGACATAATCGAGGACCTCTGAGCATTCTGAAAGAGCTATGGACTCACGAACAAGAAAACGAAGAACTTAAGACGACGTATGGATATGTCTTGGATATAAGAGAACGAATTCAGAAGACACTGGATCTAGCACGACAAAACGTGAGCCGAGCAAAGGTATCACAAAAAAAGGTATTACAACCGTCACAGAAAGCAACATGAACTGAAAACTAGTGACCGCGCATTGATCTTGCTTCCCACAAATAAGAACAAGTTAGTATTTTACTGGAAAGGACTGTTTCCAGTGATAGAAAATAAAAACGATTATGACTACTGGCTGGACTTTGGACACAGCAAAAAACTTTTGCACTAAACATGGTGTAAAATTATAAAGAACGGCGCGAAGAAGAGCTTCCTCAGACATCCTCTTCGGTCGTTCTTGACGAAGATGAGTCTTAGAAACCACTATATACCAACTTTCAATGTACAAAGTAGCTATGGTATTGACTCCATAAAGCTCAGAGATGGTATAGAGGAGCGACTGCGGGTGGCGATACGGGACATATTGAATGCCTACGAAGACGTGTTCTCGAAGATCCCGGGTAAAACAAGTCCTGTGGAGTGTCAGTGACAAATGCCCACTTCAGAACCAATTAACACACCGCAATACACCTTGTCATTCTCTATGAAGGAAGTCATTAAAAAAAGTGCAGTACATGATTAAACTTGTCATTATAGAATCTTCAGAGTCACCATATAATTCTCTTTTGGTACTAGTGAAAAAGCCGGACAATAGCTACAGGACCTGCATGAACTTTCATCGCATAAACAATGTTCTGGTATCTGATGCAGAACCTATACCCAGTACTGATCACTTGTTTGGCGAAGTGGGAACAAAGAAATTGTTCTTGAAGCTTGATTTAACCAAAGGATATTAACAGGTTCCGCTCGCGAAACACTCGCAGCAAAAGACCGCCTTTTCAAGCCAATCGGGGCATTATAATTTTCTCTATATGCCTTTCGGCATCAAAACGGCATTCGCTGTCCTCACTCGCCAGATGAAGAGGCTATTACTCGGAATCCCGAATCCCCATTGTGGTTTGTTACATAGACGACGTACTGGTAGCTACCACGACGTGGGAAGAGCATCTAACAACTTTGAAGCAATTGTTTGCCAGAGTGCGACAAGCCGTACTAAAGGTCAAGCCACATAAATGTGCAGTGTCTATGAGCGTCGTCACTTTTTGGGGACATCGATTGGGGGACGGCAACATATGGCCCGCCGAAAGCACGATAGAGAGGATTGGTTCCCGAATGCCCAATGTGGTTCATTACGTAGACGACGTACTGGTAGCTACCACGACGTGGGAAGAGCATCTAACAACTTTGAAGCAATTGTTTGCCAGAGTTCGACAAGCCGTACTAAAGGTCAAGCCACATAAATGTGCAGTGTCTATGAGCACCGTCACCTTTTTGGGACATCGATTGGGGGACGGCAACATATGGCCCGCCGAAAACACGATAGAGAGGATTGGTTGCGCTTCTAAGCCTCAGACATAGAAGCAACTCCCGTCATTCCTTGGGATGACTGGCTACCACCACGACTTGATACCCCGCAGCGCTGAGAAAGCACAGCTGCTCACCGAGATGACGAGGAAGACGGAGAAAAACAAGACTGCGTGGACCACGGATAGAGAAGAAGCGTTTGAATCGCTCAAGAAGGATTTGTCCTCCGGACCAATCGTCAAAGCACCCGATCTCATAAGAGAATTTGTGCTTCGGTCTGACGCCTCTGATTCTTGAACAGACGCTGTTCTTATGCAAAAGCACGATGGCATCCTCAACCCTGCGTCGTATTCCAGACGTCAGCTTCAGCCTCGCCAAAAAAGATACTCCGCAATCGAAAGGGGATGCTTATCGTTGGTTTGGGCGATTGAAAAGTATCATGTTTTTTCGTACGGAACATCACTTGTCGTACAAACCGATCACCAACCACTGCAGTATATCTCAAGGGGGAAACACCTGAAAAACAGGGTATTACGGTAGAGCCTCGCATTACAAGAATATTCATTCCGAGTCGAGCACATTAAAGGCTCTGAAAATGCCGACGCCAATTATATGAGCCGGTTGTAAATTTGTAAGTTTCCTCGATACAAGCGACTATTTATATTTGTTTTTGTTTGTTAAGGACATTTTGTGCATGGACGACACATAGTGACTTGTCGCGCATTGAAATTCAGTTTATTTTTCTTCCCAAAACAAAACTTTCAAAAAGGGGTACTCTTGTTTTGAGTAAGTGCGCGAGTAAAGTGTTTCTCAAATTGCGCGCAGCTAGATAGGCTACTGATTATGTGTTACCGGTGCCAGTGCGGCGAGAATTAGCCATTGAAAAAGAAGAAAAACTTTAAAAAATCGCAAACAAAATTTAGAGCCACCGCATAGAAGAAAGGGTGCCAGGCCACCGCGGATTATACTTGAACGAAATGGCGGACTCTTTAGCAGCAGTGCCCTGAGTGGGCCCACCATCTCAGTTTTGCCAGATACGGCTTACGTGACAGCGCTAAAGTTCAGAAATGCTTGTTTGCAATGGGGAATAGGTGATTTGGATAAATTTAAAGATTTCGAGCATGTAAAGTATTGCTGGAATAAACAGTGTTGTGTATCTCGCCAGTTAGGGGTCACTTATACTAGATTGCGCTGTACAGTTCCACAACTAAATTATTACCTTAACAAAGCTCGACTCAAACCGTCACCACTGTGCATTTTCGCAACGAAATTGAAACGATTGAACATTTCTTTCTATTCTGTCATCGTTACTTATATCAGAAAGAGAGAGAGAAAACATTTATTGAATGAAGCTTGTGAGTGAAGGTGGGAGGGTCCTTTATTCCAGTAACCCTCTGGCTTGGACACCCCACCGAGCTTGAGCGACGAGTTGACGCTGCTCGACCAGGTCCGGCTGGGAGATTGCAGCCTCCCACGCTCCACTGAGGAGGTCTTGGTCCGCATCTGGTGCTGCTGCTCGTAGTCTTGGGACGCTTACTTTGCACTGCAGTAGGAGGTGCGCCAGAGTGTCTGCCACATTGGAGTGAGGGCAGATGTAGCTGTGTAACGTTGGCCTCATATGGCGCAATAGTACGCCGTGGGTGAACGTGTTGCTTTGAAGACGCCTATAGTCAGTCCCTTCGTCTCTTGTGAGTTTTGGATGTGGCGGAGGGTATAACCTGCGTTAGAGCCGATAATGTTGCAGCAATTCATGGTGCGTTAGTGGTATGGCTTCTCTTGCCTCTGATTCTGTTGTTGAGTGGGAGGTGCCTCGGATCTCATATGGGAATGCCCAGTTGACGTATTCGCGGGCTGAGGTGTGTGCCGCTTCATTTCCCTCGAGACCTTCATGACCCGGAATCCACACGATGCATGTGTAGGGAGGAGGATTGTCCATGCGCTTTAGTAGCCTAATAGCCCCCGTGGAGACCCTGCCTTTCCGGTAGTTTCGTGCCGCTGTTTGTGAGTCGGTAAAGACCACAATGGGATCCTCACTAGTCTGCGTGGCGAGTGCTATAGCAGTCTCTTCAGCTGTTTCCGCACGTTTGGCGAGGATAGTCGCCAATGCCAGTACCGCGCCCTTGTAATCTGCGATGGTAATCGCGAAGGCATTTCGTCCCGGATATTTAGCTGAGTCTACGTATCGCGCCTGCGGGTCATTGCCATGCTTTTTCCGGTTCATGTTAACCCTTGTGAGCCGCCTTTCTCGGTGATGTTGAGGATGCATGTTTTGAGGGATCTGATGAATTTCAAGGCTTTCTCGCAGCTGTGCCGGTATTTTGCCTTTGCGTTCTTCGTCGGGTTCTAGTTTGGTCTGGTACCTGTGCGTCGAAAGACGGCTTGCCCTGGGAGTGACAGCTTGAGTCTTTCGACCTGGTTGATGAGGTGTGCTTCGGTAAGTTCTTCCTACGTATTATGAACTCCCATGCGAAGCAGTCGCTCAGTGGAGGCAGCTGGTGGCAGTTCTAGGGCAAGCTTTGTAGCCTTTCGTATCAGCATATTAAGTTTTTGTTTCTCCGCTGTCTTCAGGTTGAGGTAGGGAGTTCCGTACGTTATGCGGCTGTAAAGGAGAGCTTGTAACATTTTTAGGGTGTCGTGCTCTTTGAAGCCACTGCGGCGATTAGCCACGTACCCTTCGGATTAGGTGGGTGAGCTGTGTCACAGTGTTCTGCAGCCGAGGTAGGGCAGCGGAGCCAGACCCATCTTTATGTATATATAGTCCAAGGACTCGAAGCGTGTCAACTTGTGGTATTTAGGTTCCCTGAAGAAACGCTTGTGGGTCAGTAGTGTCATAGCTTGGTGGTCCAACCCGGGTGCGCGCCACAAGTACTAACAGGTCCGACTGCCAGAGCACATTGGAGGCCGCAGATCTTGAGATACTCTTCAGTGATGTTAACCGCTTCTTGAAGTCGGTCCTCCTGTTCACGCGTGCTCGAACCTCTTGTCCACATAGTGATATCATCGGCGTATAACGCGTGATGTATCCCAGGGACAGCGTCCAAGAGACGTGAGAGCTTAAGGAGGTCCAAGTTGAAAAGCACTTGTGATATCACTGAGCCCTGCGCCGTGCCTTTGTTAGGGAGTTGAAAAAGCTCGCTCCTGGTATTGGCAATCCCTACAGTGGCAGTGCGGTTAGTCAGGAAAGCCAGCATATAGGCGTATGTCTTGGCACCGCAGCCAACATCTTCCAGGCTACGAAGAATGGCTTCGTGGCCCACATTGTCAAATGCGCCCTTTACGTCCAGAACACATGACTTACTGTGCTTGCTCAAGGGGAAAAGAATATCTTCCTTTATCTGCAAAAGGACGTCTTGTGTGCTGAGCATTTGGCTGAAGCCGAACATGGTGCCCGGTAGTGACCATTGTCTTCGAGATGTGTGGTGAGCCGCTCGTTTACCATGTGCTAAAAGAGTTTCTCAGCGCAAGATGTAAGGGAAATGGGACGAAGATTCGCAATCGAGATTGGCTTGTTTGTCTTGGGTACCATGGTCACCTCTGAGTGCTTCTAGGCTTGTGGTAGCTCGCCCTTCCTCCAGCAGTCGTTATAGTGCTGAAGGAGCGCCGTCAACGCCCGGGGCGGTAGCTGTCGTAGGTGCTTATTGGTCACTCCGTCTTTTACTGGGCTTGTGTTGCGCGTAGGCTTAGCGAGATCCGCGTGTAGCTCTGCCAGCGTGAAAGGCTGGTCTTGTGCTTCATTCGATGCTCCTCGGTACTCCCTGGGTGTGGAATTGTTGATGGAGGTAGCTTGCTCGTTTACCGAGCCACGCAGTTTTGCTTGAAGTTCTTGGAGTAACTGGTGCCCGGTGCCCTCATAGTTGTGCATGAGCCGCTGAATTGTATTTCTTTGATTAGTTTTGGTGTGGGTGTCGTCGATCAGGGCTCGAAGAATGCGCCAAGTTTTTTTTGTGCTCAATGTCCTTCGAAGTTTATCGCAGAAAGACCGTCAGTTCTGGCTCGCAAGGTTTTCGGCGTACTCCTGTGCCCGTCTAATGAGTACGGCGATGCGGCGCTTCAGCTTGCGGTTGAGCTTTTGCCGTTGCCATTGTTTAATAAGCGATCTTCGAGCTTTCCATAGGTGAAGGAAATGATTATCGACTGCCGGATTGTCCTCGTTCAAGTGTATCGTTTTGGTATGTCCGTCAGCAACACTTACAATGCTGTTTAACCAGGCTTCAATGCCTTCAATGTCGAGTCATCATCAAGGTCATTCCTGTAGGCGGTCCAGGCCGTAAGCCGAGATTTTCCTGTCTTAAGCGAGCGGTGAGCCTGTTCAACCTCTATTTGAATTATGTGATGGTCACTCCCTAGAGTGTCTGGTAGCCTTGTCCACGTTGCGTGGTGCACGTCTCTAGTAAACTTGAGATCAGGATTAGTATCCTTCGACACGCTGTTGCCCACTCGGGTTGGATGGAGCAAGTCATTCCACAGCGTCAGACCGTGTTGCTGTGCAGCGTCGTGAACACGCGCCCCTTTCTTGATGGTGCTGTGATAGCCCCAGGCCGCGTGTGGAGCATTGAAGTCCCCAACTATGACGAGTCGGTTGCCGCTAACCATTTGACGGAGCTCGTGGACGAAGTGGTCGTATTGGTGTAACTGCTCCCGCGGAGGGCTGTTAAGGTTGGCCAGGTATAAGCTTTCTTGGGTCTTCCGAGTGGGGATTATCTTCACGATGGTGTGTTCGAAGCTAATGTCTTCAATTTTATGAGCCTGTGCGGTTAGAGTCTTCTTGACTAGAATTGCGGTGCGGGGTGAGCATGTGAGAGTGCTGTAGCCAGGGAGCCTCATTTTTTCTGTGTGGGTTTCCTGCAACGCGATCATATCTTGATTTTTGTTTTAACATATTCTTGCAAGTTTGCAGAACGAGGTCAGTGGGATCTGCAATTCCAGTGCCAAATTCGAAGAGTGGGGAGTGGCTCAGACTGTCTATGTGTAAGAGCTGCCATTCTGGCAGTCGATTCCTGCCTGGTGCCGCTCATTTGGTGCTGTCGATCGGATTTCCGCTGCAGTTTCCTCATATAAGAGAAAAAAGATTTTTAGTAGCCCAATTACAAAAGCTAGGAATACGAGTAAATCTACCAGTACTTTTATTACTTGGCGGCACTTCAGTTGGTTACTGCCACAGCGATATATGCTCCACTGTGTTTAATTACATCAGTGCAACTAAAACATTATCGTGCTAGCGAATGCTAACCTTTTTAAATCTTTAGTTTATAATTCATAGCGATGTCTGTCAGGAACAAGATGATTTGACCACTTGCTCAGGATACATTTTTGTTTATTGGCAGTATTATCTCTAAAGAAAATATTCAGATTGGCTTTAATTTCATTTTAGTTTTATTTAAGTATCCTGCTGTCAGGTTCTTGGCCCATCCCCCTCTGTGGACGAGCGCCATCTGTCTGAGGTCATCAGCATCAACATCAGGAAGAGGAATAGTCGTGCGCGTGGTGGGAAGAACGTTGCTAAGGTACGGCGTGGGAGCTCATCGGATGCGGGTGCCCAGGCGTCAAGGCATCCACCTAGCCGGTGACGACAATCACGAGGTCCTGGTGACCATTTAACCACCGAGGCTATTGGCGACTTCCTGACGCAGCCTGGTTCTGATGTTCTAGCAGAGGACAGCACAGGAAATGACGTCGTCTACCGGAAGTGGGAGCGAGAAATTTGGCTACGGGCCCGAGCTTGCGCACTTCCACTACGGTGGCTTCCTTACTGGACTGTGGATGTTGAGTCTCTGACGCCACTTGATGTTCAGTGCGCAAATGACCCCAGTTCTCAGGCTGCTGCTGTTGGAGTTGATCCTACGAGCACTGTTATTTCGGAAAACAGTGGCGAAAATACCACAGACTCTTCTGTTGCGGCCGCTCCAACCATTTCGACATCGCGTCGTACTCGTAAAAAATCCCCCACACAAAGGGTGCCTACACCGGCTGCCGAGACGTGGACAGTGCTGCCAGCATCAAGGATGTGGATCCAAGCTTGCCGGCGGCTCAGTCCCCACCTCCTCAGGACACGTCTTCGGAAGACGGCTTAAGCCTGGGACTGGATAGTAGCATCGGACTGTCTAGCCTTGCCGATTTTGACGTCGAAATGGGAGCTCCACGTGAAACAAAGCGAGGGCACACTTCCAGCTCTTGCTCCGATGAACGCAGTGATGGCCGTGGTAAATCCCAACGGTCTAAAAACCTCGACCCTCTTCTGGAAGGTCGAACAGTGCGTTGTAATTTGGTTGAGCAAGTGTCCCCTGGACACTTTCCAGGACACCATCTAGAACTATGCGTCCAGGTTAGTCTTTTTATTATGGCTACTACACTGCATATTATTTCATTGAACGCTGAGGGTTTTCGCAGTCCGGCAAAGCAGGCTGAAGTGATTAGTGTCGCCCGCGCTGCAAATTGTGATGTTTTGTGCCTCCAGGAAACCAATTTCTTCTCGCTATCCGACGTGCTTGCTTTTAAACGAAAGTTCAACCTAGATTGTTATTTCTCTTTCGCTACATCTCGTTTTACGGGAGTAGGTATTATTATTTTTAATCGAGCTCTATTAAGGGATCATCATGCTTTTTACGATGGCGTGGGCAGGGTTTTGGATTTAGACTGTAGCTACTTTTCTTTCAAATTAAGGAGACTGTGTGTGTATAGGTCAGCGCAAGCTGGACAGTCTAATGACTTTTTTAGAGACCTGGATGTGTTTTTTCTTGACGGTCGTGATGTCATTCTGATTGGCGACTTCAACTGCGTTCTAAATACGCGAACCGATGTACAAGGTTCTGGCTGGGGCCGGTCTGCTTGGAATTCACGCGAGCTGCGTCGTCTTGTCCACCACTTTTCATTACTAGACGCGCACAATGTAGTGCACGGAAATACCTTTGTTTGGACATGGCGACGTGGACGATCCTCCAGCAGGCTCGACCGGGCTTATATCTCACGAGCGTTAGAGGCGTTTGTTTCCGATTTATGCATTCCGTCCTTCCGACCTTCTCCTGTGTACATATCTGATCATCGGCCTATTGTCTTGAAGCTCAAAGTTCCATTTTCATTTTCAGAAAAGCCATGGCTTCTTGATGTTCGGGTCCTGCAGGACGCGCGCTCAAGATCAGATTTGTCACGCGCAATACGTGTGTCGCTCACGGCGTCTGGTCCTGAAGATTGGGATGCGCTTAAAACACAGTGGCGCCTGCGCTGCGCAGTAGAGGGGCGTTCACTTCGTCGACGCATTTTTGAAGAGCTTGTTGATACTGCGATGAAGTTACGCATTGCTTTGCGCGCCGAGACGCCTTCTCCTCTGATGCGAGCGTGGCAGCGTGAACTGCGTGAACGCTTTCAACGCTTGACTGCTGCTTTGTCCCTGGCGGCAGCAGCATGGCGCTGTAGACAAAACCCATGTGCACATCCCGAGGTGCTGCGCTACGCGAGACATTCGTTTTTTGGGCAATCAGAGCCATCTGTCTCTATGACAGCGCAAATACCACCTGCGCAGCGGCTTCCTACACGTGATCGATCTGTTTTCTTGGCGCATTTTGAAGCAATGTCGTGTTCGGCCATGCGGACTAACTGTGATGAAACACCGCCAATGCTTAGAAATTTGCCCCGTATTCCTCAAGAAGCTGCGGATTGCCTGCACATCCCTCCGTCGGCTGAAGAGGTAAAGGCGGCACTGAAATCTATGAAACGTGGAACGGCCCCAGGGCCAGACGGTTTTCCTGTTGAGCTTTACTTGACATTTTGGGATGATGTTGGTGCTACGGCGATGCTACGAGGATGGTGTCTTTCCATCAAGTTTTCGAGATGGACGCATTGTGCTTATTCCAAAGGGTGATGCTTCCTCTGTTAATCCTGAAGATTGGAGACCTATCACGCTCCTCAACGTTGACTATAAGATATTCGCGGCGGTAGCCATTCAACGTTTGAGGGGTCTGTTGAACACCCTGGTAGGTCATCACCAGACTTCATCAGTGCTTGGACGAGAAATACACAGCTTGTCATATACCATACGGGATATCACAGCCTATACTCTGTGACGATCTGCGCGTGGTATCCTTGTGTCTTTGGACCAGGAAAAAGCATTTGACCGACTAGAGCACGCGTATATCCTTAATGTGCTCACAGCTTTCGGCTTTTCTCATTCGTTTGTGGAAATGATTAAAAATACGTACACTGGTCTGAAAAACACACTAGCTCTGGATGGCTGGGAAAGTTCCGCTTTTTCCATAACACGTGGGGTCCGTCAGAAATGTCCATTGTCTCCTGTGCTATTTGTCCTCAGACTTGAGCTATACTTGCGTGCTCTTGACGCGGATTCACGTGTCCGGGGTCTTGAGTTTCCTGGTAGCGGTGTCGTGAAAGTCACAGCTTTCGCTGATGATGTAACCTTGTACCTTTCAGATGAAGATAGCCTTTCACGCAGCCTGCGTGTATTTTCCCAGTATGGCGACATTTCAGGTGCAGCGTTCAACATCTCCAAATCCCGGTATTTCTTCATTGGCTCTCCAAACTCCAGGCTTAGCGCCGGTTTTCCCATTCAGCCAGCCGCGTCCCTTCGTATTCTAGGTATTTTATACAACCACTACAGCATTTGCGAATCTGTTTGGTTAAACGCTCTCGAAGAAGTAAGACTGAAAATTCAGGATGCACGGGATTTTGACTTCCCGCTTCTTGAGCGGAGGTACCTAGCGCAGACTGTATTTTGCGGTCTCATTTGGTACCTTTCTCACTTCGTGCAACCATCTTACGTATCGTGCGATCACTGCAGTCTGCTTTGTGTTCCTTTTTTTTGGTCAGGCGGCACTGAGTTGGTCTCTCGCGCAGCACTGGGACAGCAGCGTTCTCAGGGAGGCTTTGCTTTCCCTTCAATGTCCATACGCTGTCGGCTGCTTGCACTGCGCTTCCTTTTGCGCCGAGTGAAAGGGGAGGAATCTCCCGCACGAACGCTTGCATATTACTTTCTGGGTACTCACCTTCGACACTTGACGCCCAATGTGCAACTTAACAGGGGGCCGCAGTCAATAACACTTCCTGCGTTTTATGCAATAACTGTTGCATTTTTTCGCCATGTCAAGTCGAGCTGTCCTGGCATAGATATTTTGAACAACCACATAGTTGAGACAACTGCTGCTTTGTTGCTTCCATTGGTCCCTCCAGCCCATCGTGCTCGCTCTAGACGGGTGTCTTGGAGCACCTTAACGGCTTCTTTTCTGCCTGGACACCTCCGGGACTTCATGTGGCGCCTGGGATGGGGTGTGCTTCCCACTCTCGACCGCCTCGAAAGGTGGAGAATAGTCCAGTCAGCAACATGTCCGAACTGCTCCGGGAAACAAATCAGCATTTTCTGAGGCATTGTGTCATTGCTCGCGTTTTTTGGAGAGCCGTACATGGCGGATTTCACTGCCTCAGAGTAAATCGCTTCGTTTCTTCTGGGCGTTATTCGCGAGGCCGCTTCGCTTGTCTTCTCATTGTTGCCGGCTGTTTCTGCCTCTGGCGCAACCACTGCGAGGCGGTTGCAGTGGGCCGCCACCGCCGCGCGCTCTACCCGATCCTAGAACGATTGTACTCGGAGTTGCTGTCTGTTTTGTCGGAGGAGCTCTTCTTCCTCGGTGAAGAGGAATTTACTCGGCACTGGTCTTGCCCTTTTGTGTCGGTCTATGACAAACGAGTGAAACTTGTCTTTCGGCCGGCGTGGTATTGGTAGGCTGATCTGTCAATGCGCCGGCAGAAATGGCATGCCAACATGTAAATATGCAAAACGTACATTTTTATGTTTTATTTGTGTGTCTTGTTTACCTTGAAGTATTTTTTGTGGTTGTGTTTGTGTGAACCATCGAATGTACATGTTCTTTCAACGTCATCTCATATCCATGTTCATGTAAATGACGTCTGTTTTGTCATCATCGTTAGAGTATGTCTAAGAACGAAATGTTCTGAATGTTCTGCTGAGTGTTATTGTCGTTTGTGGCAATAAATTTTTTCTAAACAGAAACACCGACTTCAGCGGCGTTGGTTGGTTCGTCTTGCTATGCAAGACCGTGACAAGCTTGGTCAGGCTAACGACAAGCTCAGTCATCTTTTTCACGAAATATGTACGTAATACCATATTCAGTGTATCTGAAGCTAGCGAAACGGCTACGAGCGCATCATGAGCGGTATCTTGTCACGTTCTTATATGACACGCACGTCATGGAGGTGACGCTAGTCATATGCCTTCGTCATCCGTTGACGTCATGGAGGTGCAAATATTGTAGGCCCATGTGCTCAGATTTGAGTGCACGTTAAAGAACCTCAGGTGGTCGAAATTTCCGAAGCCCTCCACTACGGCGTCTCTCATAATCATATGGTGGTTTTGGGACGTTAAACCCCACATATCAATCAATCAATCCGTTGACGTCACGTAACACACCGAATTCGGTATACGTGAAGCTAGTGAAACGGCCGCGAACGCATCATAAAAGTAGCATGTAACCATGTTCGTACATGACACGTATCTCATAGTTATCATGTTTGCACCAGTCGACTACTTTCGTCATCCATTCCCATTCCGCGATACTGAATTCGGTATCATAGCGAGCAAAACGACCGTGAGCGCACCATGAGCGTGGCCTGTAGTCATGAATCTCATGGCATGCATGTCATCTGTTAAGGCCTGTCATTTATGTTCGCCATAGAGTCATGTCATACCATACAAGTTTTGCAAAATATCATGTGAACGAAACCACCACAAGAGCAGCAATACCATGAATTGTAAATCATGACATTCATGACATACATGTTAATATTTCGATGTTAGGACTAGCCAGACATACTCGCCATACAGTCATGTTATGTCATACCAATTTTAATATTGATACCATTATCGAAACCGTCAGGAGAGCTAAAAGTCATAGGCGGCTAGATAGATAGATAGATAGATAGATAGATAGATAGATAGATAGATAGATAGATAGATAGATAGATAGATAGATAGATAGATAGATAGATAGATAGATAGATAGATAGATAGATAGATAGGCAGGCAGGCAGGCAGGCAGGCAGGCAGGCAGGCAGGCAGGCAGGCAGGCAGGCAGGCAGGCAGGCAGGCAGGCGGACTCAAAGTCACCGAGTTTGAATTTGAGTCACCGAGTTTGAGTCACCAAGTTTTAAATGCTTCGCATTTAAAACGTCACAGCTTTGCCGCTAAGGCGAAGCAATGAACGCAATAGCAACAAATTGGAAGGCCACGCGAAGAATAGCAAGCAGACCAAAACGTGCCTTGCGTTTCTCACGTACTAATGACGACCGATATGTACTCACAGACAGATGAACGCTAATATGCATATCAGCTGTTACATCGCTGTGTCCGATATGCACGCCCTTTTCGCAAAGAGAGACTGTGCAATGAGTATCTGGTGCTTTGTGTGCCCGGTAACTACAACAGAATCGTTCCGGTGAGAGCCCAAGTCGTGTACCATCCTCCCCACCCCAAGATAAAGACACGTGCATGAGCGTGCAACCCCCTCCCCTCCACGGGGCAAAACACGCGAGGGAGATGAGAGCGCGCGCCGCCGCGTTATGACGATATGGTGACGCTAAGGGCCTTAGATGAAACAAGTTTTCAAGGTAGCATCACTCATTGTTCTCGAGCCATCCTCCTCACTCTCTAACTTACCCCCTCCTTTGCTCTGCCATCCGCATCTGTAATTGGTGCATTCCTTGTACGTGATCTTGCAAGTGGCTGGTAGGGTTATGTATCATTTTACAAAAGGTTCAAAACCAGTACGCATGCGCTTAAGGCTGCACCCGGACTCTCGCCGTGACAAAAGACGAAATAGTAGCCAAGACATGAACTGAAGAAGAGGAGCGTTTCAGTTGGCGCCAAGTCAGCCAAGATTGTTTCGGGGGCTCGTTCAATGCAATATCCGAGATTTTCAACAATGTTGGGTTGCCGTGAAACAACACAAAATAGTGTCGTTCTGTTCAACTTGCCTTTTGCTATCCGAAATGAAACGCCGTGAAGTGTAGCTATGAAACTCTTCACGCGAACCCTTTCGTGTAACTGCGTCGACGTACGTCGACGCGGATCTGAGAACTGAGTTTATTTGTCGGTTTTATATGCGAAGCATTTTTTAGCGAACTTCGGCGACTTTGATTGATTGATTGATTTGTGGGGTTTAACGTCCCAAAACCACCATATTATTATGAGAGACGCCGTAGTGGAGGCTCCGGAAATTTCGACCACTTGGGGTTCTTTAACGTGCGCCCTAATCTGAGCACACGGGCCTACAACATTTCCGCCTCCATCGGAAATGCAGCCGCCGCAGCCGGGATTTGAACCCGCAACCTGCGGGTCAGCAGCCGAGTACCTTAGCCACTAGACCACCGCGGCGTGGCTCGGCGACTTTGAGCGTATCTATCTATCTATCTATCTATCTATCTATCTATCTATCTATCTATCTATCTATCTATCTATCTATCTATCTATCTATCTATCTATCTATCTATCTATCTGTCTGTCTGTCTGTCTGTCTGTCTGTCTGTCTGTCTGTCTGTCTGTCTGTGCGCCTACGAGACATTTAGCTCTCCTGGCCATTTAGATAATGGTATCAATACCAAACTTGGTATGGCATAACATGCCTGTAAGAAAAACATATGTCACTGGTCATAACATGAAACTCATGACATGCGTGTCATGTAACAGCATGACTACATGCCACGCTCATGACGCGCTCACGGCCGTTTCGCTAGCGTCACATATACCAAATTTGGTATTAAGGTACGTGAATGGATGACGAAGGTATGTGACTGGTGCAAACATGATAAACATGAGATGCGTGTCATGTAACAACATGACTACATGCTACGTTCATGATGCGCTCGCGGCCGTATCGCTAGCTTCACATGTACCAAAGTCGTTATTACGCGATGCAAACGGACGACATAGGTAAATGACACATCCATACATGATAATCATGACATGCGTGTCATGTACCAACATGACTACATTCCACACTCATGATGCGCTCACGGTGGTTTCGCTAGCTTCACATGTGCCAAAATTTGGTATTACGGTACGTCAATGGATGACGCAGGTATGTGACTGGTGCAAACATGATAATCATCAGATTCGTGCCATGTGAGAACATAACAACATGCCACAGCCAAGGCGTCAATACATTTCAACATGACACGATGCGCGTTCTAGCGGGCGTTCATTTTGTCGCGTCACGCCGGCGCTGCCACGCCAGGCACCGTTTCTGCCATATAGACACCGCACACTGACCAAAGAGAGCTGCGTTGTTCACACTGCCCCGCCTCAAAGTTTCTGACATTGACCGTTAGGAGCACGCAGAAAAGAGACGCGTGCTCGCGTCTCCAATGTATCCCGGGCACAATCCACTGACATACCCTGGGCGCGAGGCGCGCGCGTCGCATTTAATTTTAGGGGCGAAGCTCCTCAAAGCGGCACCCGTTCGTCCCTCGCAGTACGTAACATGTCTTAGGCTTTGACCTCCAAGGGGGTGCCGGTGGGAGATTTCTCCTGTGCGTTGTTGAACAATAAAAAAATCACAGCGTTCGCGTTAACTGAAAGCCAAATTATTCTGTCTCTCATTCCCCATTTGCAGCCATTGGCATGTACATTGAGCAGTATCTGACAAGAAAAGGTTGCTACGTTACACTTGCTGGACGTAACCTCCTTTGTTTCAGAAAGGTTTAGCGAGCGTTGGGCCGCAGTGCCATGAACACAGTGAACTAGTATATACCATGAACTCGAGGTGGTTAAAGGTGGGAAGTAGACACGAAGCGCCAGCCGTAAGAAAGTGTGCGTGTGCCACCTCTCGTTTAGTCCTTGGAATGTCTGCTGGATGGCGGTGCTTCTATATGCGGAATATATAATGAAAAGTTGCCAGATTGTTGTACTTGGAGTGTTGACTAGATGGACGAATGGACACACAGACAGATGCATGGACGGACGCACGGATGGCTGCACGAACGGATGGATGCATGGGCGGACGCAGGGTGGATGCATGGATGAGCGCATGGACGGACGCATGGACGGACGCATGGATGGACGTGCGGACGCACGTACAGACGCACGCACGGACGGGTGGATGGGTGGACGCATGGGTGAACGCATGGATGGACGCACGGATGGACGGAAGCAAGAACGAATACACGGACGGATGCTTCGCCCCACTCACCATCATCCACCCCGTGGATATGCTGCCATTTTAGGGGCGAAAAAAGGGAACTTTATTGTGCACTTAACTTGTACGTACACAAACGAAACATCGAAAAGCTCCTTATGGCGTAGCTTGTGCGTCCCTCGTAGTACGTAACCACCAGTGGCACATACCCGAAATAGGTTTAACATTTGACCTCCAAGGTGGTGTCGGTGAGAGGTTTCTTCTGTGCGTTGTTTAACAGTAAAAAATAGTGCTCAATGTACATGCCAATGGCTGCTAATGGGGAATGGGAGACAGGAGCATTCGGCTTTTAGTCAACGCGCACTCTGCGATCGCCATTAGCAGCCATTGGCATGTACATTGAGCACTATCGGACAAGAAAGGGTTGCTACATTATACTCGCTGGGTGTAACCTCTTTAGTTTAAGAAAGGTTTAGCGAGCGTTGAGCTGCAGTGCCATGAATACAGTGAACTAGTATATACCATGAACTCAAGGTGGTTGAAGGTGGGAAGTAGACCCGAAGCGCAAGCCGTAAGAAAGTGTGCGTGTGCCACCTCTCGTTTAGTCCTTGGAATGTCCACTGAATGGCCGTGCTTCTATATGGGGAATATATGATAAAAATATGCGAGATGGTGGGACTTGGAGTGTTGAATAGATGAACAGACACACAGACAGATGCATGGATGGACGCATGAACGGACGCAGGGGCGCAATGCATGAACAAACGCAGGGACGATCCCACAGACGGACGCATGGGCAGACGAATGCTTCGCCCCACTCTCCATCATTCACTCCGTGGATTTGCTGCCATTTTTTTTAAAGCCATAATGCATTCAGTGGAGTTCCTCATGCTAACAAGAACTATTTGTTCACGCATAGTAAGGAGTGGGCAGAAAGTTCCCGTTTCATTCGTTTTTTTCTTTTTTTTACCGATGCCGTCTCAAGTTTTTTTTTGTTGTTGTTTTTCCTCCACTAGGCTATGCCTTCTGGCGCTGCAGTCAGACTGGAACACTCGACTTAACCGTGCCTACACTTGCAGCTGTGCGCCGCGCTGCGTTTCTTTCACGAATGCGCATTTCACCACGTCCGGCACCCCTCCGTCTCGAAAAGAGAGAAACACAGTGTTGTCTGGGTAACGCATCGGCGCGAAAACCAGCGTGCCGTATTTCCCGCCGGTTGTTTGCCGCGTCGACGGACGCTGGTCGTGCCGGTCGCGCCTGGCGTCAGACTATGGAGTTCTCGCGTTTTGCTAACGTAGCGTCCCTGTATCCATTGTGCGCGCGCGTCAACGCTAGATTGGAGTATACACCTTTTCACAGGAAGGAAAAAAACACCGCCATGATGGGCTGTGCGCGGAAGTACAAAGGCTAAGGGCGCAGCGTTTCCAGTGCGTTTTCGAGGGGACGCGCCAATTTGCACAGCCCAAGGAGGGCTATGGCGGCGCCCAGGGAGGCGTTTATGAAAAGGTGAATAGGCATCGTACGGTCGAGTTTTCCCGTGCGACTGAAGCGCCAGAACGCAGTGCCTAGCGGAGAACAAACGCAATAATAGGTTGGGGTCAGTCCTAATGGAACGCGATGCCCGCGTCTCCCTGCCCGCGTAAGTGACCGGTTCGCAGCAGGTATACACGGGGACGCGTGCGCGCGTCCGTTTTCTGAGTGCCCCTAACGACCAACGGCAGCAGACTTAGGATGGGCTAGTGCCAGCAACGCAGCTCGCTCTGATCAGCGCATGGTGCCTCCATGATACCCTCGCGGCCGTTTTGATAGCTCCGCGTATACCAACTTTGGTGTTACGTGACGTCAATAGATGACGAAAATATATGACTGATGCAAACATGATAACCCTGACACGCGTGTCATGTAAGAACATGACAACATACCACGCTCATCACGTCCTGGCGGTGGTTTGGCTAGCTCCACATATACTATATTTGCACGTGAATAGATGACGAGGGTAAACGACACATCCAAACATAATAACCATGACACGGAAGTCATGTACGGCATCTAACTTCCGCCTCGTATCGTTCTGCTGACTTTAAAATGACATATAAACCTTTCTCATTTGTGCTTCGCATATAATCGATTCCTACTGTACGTGAGATCTGCCAATTTTTTATTGAAAAGCCAGGAGCGCGTCTAATGCGCGTCCAGTGCATACCAGTTGTTACAAATACCTGTGCGTGTGCACGTATGTACAGAGCAGCTGGAGGGTGTAATCAACGCATCTTAGGAACCTTTCACACTTGACCAGTTGTAGCCACTTTCTCTTGAACGCGGCATAGCCGAAAGGCGCTCTTTCGGGACACCTCACCAGTAGAACACTCACTTTTCAGGAAGATCCACGCACCGCCCCAGAATCACCTGGCATCAAGATTGTCAAAATCGGCACATTAAAGAAAAGCTGTCATAGCAGTGCTGCTCGTCAAGCGTTCGTACCAGTCTGGTCGTTGGTTTTCGTTGCGTATGCACAAGCCGGCTGTAATCACTCATCACAACGTCACGCCCAGTGGTCACTGACAGGATCCAGCAAGAGGCGCGTTTACTGTGTCACAGCACGAACAAAAGACGTTCGATGAACTGGACGCGAGACGCCATGGCTAGTGGCGTAAAATATAGAATTGCACAACGTTGCCAGTTCAGTAACGCACATCCCACTTGCTCTTTTGCTGTACCGTTTATGTTCATAAAGGTAATCGTTTATTCTACAACTCATTTCGTTCCATTTTGTTTCATTTGCATCTATTCACCGTAGCAACTGAACCCAAACATTTGATCCTTGATGAAAGATTTGAACCTTGTAGGGGGCGCTCCAGGAACATAAACGAGGAAGAAATGGAAAGGTGTCGCTACCTGGGAAACTTGCTTCAACTAGGGACCTTAGACGACGCGCATTCATTGCGTCATCTCACCGGTAGTGCTGAAGGACGACAGTTTCCCGATGGCCTCCGAGATGCTGTACGCGCGGTGGGTTTCTCTCCAGCCGTCACAATTACACAGAGAGAGCGTGTTTACAAGAGGTAGGAGTGGCCCACTCTTGTCTCCGCACCGCGGCGCTCCTTCGTATGGTCGGAAATTTGCCGCGCTGTTGGCAGAGGTTGCATGTGGCAAAGAAAAAAAATGGTTTTGCGCTTTTATATAACTTCGCGATCACTTGGCAATGTCGGGCCAAGGTGAACGAGGCAAAGTCAATGGATCACCATATATTTTTCAAATGGGCTTTTTAGGAGCAAAGCTCCTTATGGCGTGGCTTGGGCATCCCTCGTATGTAACCACCAGTGGCACATACCCGAAATAGGTATAACACTTGACCTCCAATGTGGTGCCAGTGAGAGATTTCTTCTGTGCGTTGTTTAACAATAAAAAATAGTGCTCAATGTACATGCCAATGGCTGCTAATGGGGAATGAGAGACATGAGCATTCGGCTTTTAGTCAACGCGCACGCTGCGATCCCCATTAGCAGCTATTGTCATGTACATTGAGCACTATCGGACAAGAAAGGGATGCTACATTATACTCGCTGGGTGTAACCTCCTTAGCTTTAGAAAGGTTTAGCGAGCGTTGAGCCGCAGTGCCATGAATACAATGAACTTGTATATACCATGAATGAACTCAAGGTGGTTAAAAATGAGAAGTAGATACGAAGCGCAAGCCGTAAGAAAGTAAAAGTCGAATTCTCCTGTCTCTCATTTCTCATTAGCAGCCATTGGCATGTAAATTGAGCCCTATCTGACAGGGAAAGGTTGCTACGTTATACTCGCTGGGCGTAACCTCCTTGGTTTTCGAAACGTTTAGCCAGCGTTTGGTCGCAGTGCCATGAATACAGTGAACTAGAATATACCATGAACTCGAGGTGGTTAAAGGTGGGAAGTGGACCCAAAGCGCAGGCCGTAAGAAAGTGTGCGTGAGCCACCTCTCGTTTAGTCCTTGGAATGTCCGCTGGATGGCGGTGCTTCTATATGGGGAATATATGATAAAAAGATGCGAGATGGTGGGACTTGGAGTGTTGAATAGATGAACGAACGGACACACAAACAGATGCATGGATGGACGCATGAACGGACGCAGGGGCGGATGCACGAAAGAACGCAGGGACGGGCGCACAAACAGACGCATGGACGGTCACACAGACGGACGCATGGACGGACGAATGCTTCGCCCCACTCTCCATCATTCACTCCGTGGATATGCTGCCATTTTTTTTTCTGGTGATTTGCGCCGCCCCTATTTGAGCACATATAATTGCGATGCTTCTGTAAAAGATCTGCATGTGCTGGAAACTTACTGTACTTTGAAGTTTGCAGGCTGTATAGTATGGAAGGCACTGGTGAAGAAAAAAATGACAGCCTAATCAACAAGCGAAGTCAGAAGAGTGCCGTGTTCTACGCTCATGGGTTACACTTGAATAAGTGGGTTGCTTTTTCTTTCATTTCATTTAACTAGCGTTGCTTTTCCCTGTAAAATTGTTTCAAGATTCTTCCCGTCGAGCCGCAGAAGCAGGATAGAAGGAGGAGGGTGAAGGTGGTCGCCGTGCGTCTAGACTATGTCTAGACGCATGGCGTTCAGTTGAGTTCAGTCTCGACTATGTCTAGACTGAACGTCGCCGGTTCTGCAACGACCACGGTCTGGTTACAGGCACGTATTGATCACATATAATCGCCTATTGACACTCTGATTTTTACGGTGTACAGTGGATACGTTGGGCAATGTAAGAACGAACATCGAAGTGTTTCAATTGTTCAATGCTTACACAACACGCGTTCATAGCTTGATGTACCGGTATGAAACACTGCGGTGTTACATAGCAGTGAAAATTCGCCCTTGTTCTTTCTTCAGTAGTCTACGATAGCGAATACTCAGTTTTCATTAAAAAGTCACCGTTATGCTACATATGCGACACTTAGATCTCGAGGCACTCGAGAGTGCAGTAAATGAATACGACACTGGTATTGCCATTCTGCTACCAAAATTTGATCAAAATTCAAACAACAAAAATGAGACGCTGACAACTGAGGCACTTTCGCTGTGAAAGACGTGGGAAGTGAACGTAGGTTGGCTAATCGAAGCCTTTATTCCGGCAAAATTTCTTCTCACCTACCTTATTTTAATTAAATGACCAGGCCACTCAGTTATCCAGAGTGCAACTGCACTTCGTTTGACTACCTTATAAATATCCGTACGCGATATAATAGTAAACTTTTGAGTCCGGATAGTAGAGTAATATGATTGAACGATGATAATTAGCCCAGTTTTCTTCCATACAAGTCTGCAGAAATATGGAATGCTAGAATGCATCTATATTTTTTAAATCGAGGTATTTAGCTCCGAGACAAAACGTAGCGTAATGAAAAAAAAGTAATACTTCCACATACGAGTCGATACCTCCTTACAATTACCTATCAAAAATTGCAGCAGCCGCCATGTTTTTTTTTTTCGTAAGTTGGACCCAAATAAATGCAGTAACATAAAGAAACATACTTTCCTTCAGTTCAGCCAGAAGATTCTGGCGGTGATTGTTGCTCGTACGCAGCAAAATAATAATAAAAAAACATGCGCACACCATAGAATCCTGTGCGCTCTACTGTCTGCCGCAATCACCGGATGTATAAATTGATAAATGTATCTGGCTGCGCCCTTTAGATCGGGTGAGGGCTCGCACCACCTAGGCGTAAAGTTAAGTACTATCACTATGTGTTGAAGAATTCAATTTCTCTCGTGCCTTGAATATAGCCACCAATAAATTATCCTCCTCCTGGTTATTTCTACCCGTTTGAAGTCTATTTTCCTTTCACAGTCTCTAAACCCCAATGCTTAAAAAGTTCCGCGCCATCGTCTTGGACCATAGGGTAGAGCCCTTTACAGAACATTATCAAATGCTCCTGTCCTTGCATTAGTTGTAAATGAATGCTGAAATAAAGAATCAGAATCAGAAAATGTTCAGCTGCTTCCTCCTCCTCTTCACACGCACTACATAATGTATCTGTGCCTTGGTATTTGGCTTGGTACGTCTTTTATTTATTTTATTTATTTATTTACAACATACTGCAGGCCCACATGAGCCCAGACAGGAGGGGTAAACTGCAAAACAAAAACACAGCATTTCAAAAGGCGAAAAAACAAACAAAAAAAACGCTTACATTTCAATTTCAATGTTAGGTTATGAGAAATCGATCAGGTAAATTGACTCAACTGAATCAATCAATGATAATGGCAGTGAGTTCCATTCGTTATTAGTGCGAGGAAAAAAAGAAAATTTGAAGGTGTTAGTTCTTGTATGATATGGAGTTCAAGAATGAGGATGATGATGTCTGGTTAGTCTAGTTGATAACGGCCGTAGATATGGTCCAGGATGAAAAGAGAGTTTGTTATTCTTCAGAAGAAAAGAAATTTGAGCCTGAGTATTTTACGTCTTCATTTAAATGTTTGTATTCCATGAGTTTGCATGAGCGCTGTTGGCGAATCGGTGGAACGGAATTTAGAAAAAATAAATCTAACAGCTTTGCGCTGAACCATTTCAAGTGCGTTAGTATTGTGGTTGGTGTGAGGATCCCAGACGGTGCAAGCGTATTCTAACATAGGCCTAATTAGCGATGTATATGCATGAAGCTTGGTTTCGGGGGGGCGCCTGTTTAAGTTTGTGTCGCAGAATACAAAGCTTGCGAAAAGAAGAAGCACAAATGTTAGCGATATGAGAATTCCAACTGAGGTTGTTAATAATGGTCACCCCCAAATATTTGTATTCATTTACCTGAACTAGGGGATTAGATGGAAGACTGTAAGAAAACTGTCGTTTATGTATTTTCTTTGTTATATGCATGTATACTGTTTTTGTTTCGTTAAGCTTCATGTCCCATTGTTTACACTATGAATGAACGTTAAGGAGGTTAGTATTCAAAAGTTCCTGATCTTCTCGACAAACAACCTCATGATACAATATGCAGTCATCTGCAAATAAGCGAACTTGAACTGGTTCTGTTATAACATTAACGATGTCATTAATAAAAATCAAGAACAGGAGCGGTCCCAGTACACTACCTTATGGTACCCCCGAAGTAACTGACAAACTACGCGAGTGGTGACCATCAATAGAAACGGATTGGGCGCGATTGCTTAAGTAGGCGGAAATCCAATTGATGATGAAAGAGGGGAGGACAATGTATTTTAGTTTGCAAAGTAACTTTACATGTGAAACAAGGTCGAATGCTTTCTGAAAATCCAAAAAATTACGTCAGTTTGACCAGGTTTGTCAAGGACACTTGCAAAACTGTGAATTACAGTGGTTAGTTGTGTGACCGTAGAAAAACCCTTCCTGAATCCATGCTGAGATGAAGAAAGAATGTTGTTGTCTGTTAAAAATTTAATTATGTAATTTGCAACAATATGTTCAAGAATCTTACAGCAGGAAGAAGTGAGCGATATCGGACGATAGTTTGTAATCAGTGCAATGTCCCCTTTCTTGTGTACGGGCACCACACGCGCCGTCCGCCAGTCAATCGGTAGATCTGAAGATGACAAAGATGCACGGAAAATGTATGCGAGGAACGGGGCGAGTGCTTCTGAATATCGACGAAGGAATGCATTTGGAAGGCTATCAGGACCAGATGATGTTTTAGTCTTCAGGTTAAGTAGCATAGCTACAATACCTGGTAGCGATACAATATCTTCGTAGTCTGAGCAACATACAAGGTCAAGAATAACTTTTTCTGAAGAAACGGAAAAAACACTGTGAAAATACATATTGAAATGTTCTGCAATGGCATCCTTGTCATCAATTAAAACACCATCGATTTGAATCTCGTTAACAGGCCTTTTTTTATTTAAGAAATCCCAGAACTTCTTAGGGGTTTCCTTTAGAAAATTTGGTAAGATGTAATGAAAATAATGCCATTTAGAATGTCTCAATGTTTCACTAAGCGCAATTCGAGCAGTATCAACTACGTTTGTAGATGCTCTTCTTTTTTAAGGCGCTTAAGCTTTCTTTTTAAGTGCAAGACGTCTCTCGCTATCCAGGGATTCGACTTTTTTGTTTTCTTAGCTTTGATAGGTATAAAATTATCGAGACAATAAGTGCAGATCTGTTTAGATTGAACCCACAGTTTCTCAACACCCGAACCTTGAAAATTGTTAAACACTATCTCAAAATGATCCAAAACGCTCTCATCCATGGCACGAGAAAAGTCTTAACAAAAGCAATTTTGGGGGGCGCATTACAGGGTTTAGCAATGTTATACGATAACAACACCATAGAATGATCGGAAATACCGGGATTCACAGACACTGAAAATTCTTCAATAGACCTAGAAACAAAAACAAGATCCAGGATTGAAGAGAATGCATCACAAACTCGCGTAGGCTCTGTTACCACTTGTTGGTCCGCAATACTCCCGTTCTGGCCTTGAACAGCCGAGAAATACCCCAATAATTATAACAAATCTTTTCTTTTGCAATTTCCTGATTAAAAGTTCGGTAGGTCTACGTTGATGATTTTGTAAGCATTCCAATCTTCTACATGTCCCTCTCGGTTTCCTTCACCTTCGTCTTAACCGAGTTTTTTTAGGATTCGTATTCTGCTATCGTCTAAATACTTGCTTGACGATTTTTCGAGTTCGCTTCCTCCATTTAGTATCAACATTCTTCATGTACAAGTAGCTGAAACTTTCTAAGCCCAACGCTCTTCTTTCATTTCTTCAAACACCCCTCAAATTCTATCTTGCTGCTAGCTTCCCTGCACTCGAACAATGTCCATCCCATGTCACCCTGTACCCCCTGATTTGGGGTGTTCCCATATACTCCCAAAGACACTCTATCTGTGCCACGTTGTTTAATTTCAAATCTTGCTTGAACCTCTGGTCTCATGCACAAGACCACATTAGCGAACTTCAAACCGGGGACTATTACACTTTTACAAATTTTTCTCACAACGTCATACCTATTGTAGTTACAGAATGCCCTCTTTCGCATTACAACTGTATTCCTATTACCCCTAGTCATTACGTATCTTTCGTGCTCTCTTAGGTACTCAGCCTTGCTATTCATCCAGATGGCGAAATATTTGTATTTATCAACTATTTCTAGCGTGACTTCCTATATCTTATGCTCACTGCCTTCGTTATCATTAAAAGTCATGATTGCCGATTTTTTTCTACTTTAAATTTAACCTACCTCCCTCAATACAGCACATGTCTATGAAACTCTGCAGATCTGCGTTGTTGTAAGCTGTTAATATCATCTGCATACATCAAAGCTGGCAATGACTGTTCAACGTGTTTTCCTTGCTTGGCAAAAGAAAGACTGAAGTCGAGTCGACTCTCTTCTAATTTGGTTTCTAGTCCCCGTGGATAGACCATAAAACACAAAGGTGACAAGAGCCATCCCTGTAAAAGCCCGTGTTGTATTTCTATATGTTCTGATACCTGTTCTTTCCTAATTTTATCTACCTTGTTACTTTTGTACATATCCTTTATAAGATGCGTGATTACATCTTCCACATCTAGTGTGTCCAATATTCGCCACAAGCCTTCTTGAATTACACTATCATAAGCTCCTTTGATATCTAAAAATACCAGCCACAAGGGCTTGTATTCTTTTAGGGGCGAAGCTCCTTGTTTAGAAAAAGTTATTTACAACATGTACAGAACACAAAGGCTTCATACCATTTCAGTAACGGGGCACATACACTTCGGCACATCTATATTTCACGACTAACATCACTACGTTACAGTGAAGACATTTGCTCTAACATACATGATTGTTGGCATACATGTACACAAAAATTCAATGTGATATCACGATACAAGGGTAAAGCTCCTTATGGCGTGGCTTGGGCGTCCCTCGTATGTAACCACCAGTGGCACATACCCGAAGTAGGTATAACACTTGACCTCCAAGGTGGTGCCAGTGAGAGATTTCTTCTGTGCGTTGTTTAACAATAAAAAATAGTGCTCAATGTACATGCCAATGGATGCTAATGGGGAATGAGAGACATGAGCATTCGGCTTTTAGTCAACGCGCACGCTGCGATCCCCATGAGCAGCCATTGGCATGTACATTGAGCACTATCGGACAAGAAAGGGATGCTACATTATACTCGCTGGGTGTAACCTCCTTAGCTTTAGAAGGTTTTAGCGAGCATTGAGCCGCAGTGCCATGAATACAATGAACTTGTATATACCATGAGAGAACTCAAGGTGGTTAAAAATGAGAAGTAGATACGAAGCGCAAGCCGTAAGAAAGTCAAAGCCGAATTCTCCTGTCTCTCATTTCTCATTAGCAGCCATTGGCATGTAAATTGAGCCCTATCTGACAGGGAAAGGTTGCTACGTTATACTCGCTGGGCGTAACCTCCTTGGTTTTCGAAAGGTTTAGCGAGCGTTTGGTCGCAGTGCCATGGATACAGTGAACTAGAATATACCATGAACTCGAGGTGGTTAAAGGTGGGAAGTGGACCCAAAGCGCAGGCCGTAAGAAAGTGTGCGTGTGCCACCTCTCGTTTAGTCCTTGGAATGTCCGCTGGATGGCGGTGCTTCTATATGGGGATATGGGGAATATATAATAAAAAGATGCGAGATGGTGGGACTTGGAGTGTTGAATAGATGAACGAACGGACACACAAACAGATGCATGGATGGACGCATGAACGGACGCAGGGGCGGATGCATGAAAGAACGCAGGGACGGGCGCACAAACAGACGCATGGACGGTCACACAGACGGACGCATGGACGGACGAATGCTTCGCCCCACTCTCCATCATTCACTCCGTGGATATGCTGCCATTTTTCCCCTCTATTTCAATACACTGCATCAATGAAAACAGATTGTCTTCCCACCTCCTTCGTTTACGGAACCAAGTTTGTAGTTCTCCCAGCACCTCCTCACTCTCCTTTATAGATCATGCTCATCCTGCTTAGTTTCCACCCATTGGGGGCTTCACCAACCATTATTGCTTTGCTCGCTGCCTCTGTTAAGGTTTGCTGAGAGTTATGTCCTTGTTCCTTCATTAGCATACTTTAGATGCCGTCACGGCCTGTTGATGTGCTGTTAGGAACCCCCTTCTTTGCCCTTTCCTACGTTGTCCCAGTGGAGCCACTGCACTAATTGGTTCATCCTCATCTGGTATGGTGCGTGCAGCGATTTCTCGGTGTTAAAATTTTTCTGTCATCACTGTTGTTATATATTTAATTGCCTCATCCCCTTCTAGTATAACCCCTTGAACTTTGGTCATAAACCTGTGTTCCATGCTTATCCTATTATTCAGAGAATTGAGGTGGTTCCAAAATTTTGCAGCTGCCTTTTTATTCTTTTTTTATTACTTCAACCATCCATTGGGCCCCTTCCTTCTAACTTTTTCACTGATCAGATTCGACGCTTCCCTCCTGCAACTCAAAATGTTTATCCCATTTATTTTCGTGACATCATCTTCTGGTTCACCCCTTTGTTTAGCACACATGTGTTCCCTGGAGGCTTCCTGACGTCTTGCTATGGCTCTCTTAACTTTCAATTACCACCAGCTCTTGGGTTTTTGTCTCCTTTTTCCGGTTGATTTGACTCGTGCCTTATCAAGCTCTAACTCAAACAATTGAGTTAGATTTGATAATGTCCCCTCTGGTTTAGTATCCTCAATGATTATTTTCTCAATCTCTCAATTTGCTATTTCTATTTGCCTTTATGAATAAATATTATCATGTGGTTGCTACTTATGCCTTCTTCCCATTTTCATTTTTCTTCCAAAACTAGGCTTTATACGTCTGTTATCACTATACGTAAGCTCGTGGACCCATATTCATACCCTTATCACCCTTAGTCGATCATACATCCTATGTGACATTATTGCGTAATCTATTGTCGACTGCAGCCTTCCCACCTCCCATATGTTATCTGCTTTTCGCATTTCTTGGTACTGTTGAAAATGATTAAATCATGCCTGTCACACATATCCATTAGCATTCTGCCCGTTGCGTCAGTATATCCATCCATATCTTCTATGTGTGCATTCATATCTCCCAATAAAATTACCTCACACTTTTCTCCTAATTCTTTTATGTCATTTTCTATGCACTGCACCATTTCTTGGTTTTCATCTCTGGCTTTTGCCCTAGTCCAAAAGTATACAAAAGCCAGGAACGTCATTTGTCCTGCCACTTTCCCTTTTAGTCATAAATGTTCCTTGCACTTCTGCTTGATCCTTTCCCAGTCTGTACATTTATGAATGAATGCCCCAATGCCACCCTCCTTCCTGCTGCCTTCTGCTTTCTTAAAATATTCCCATGCGTAGTTCGGATTGTTAGGTGGCTGTTCCATGTCCCTAAGATGTGTTTCTACATACACGTATACTCTCAGCCTCTACTCCCTTAGCTGTTCTTCCATCTCTTCTCACTTCAGCCTACTCCTGCCACCCTGCATGTTAATGTACCCTACGTCTGAATTGGCTCAGCCCTCGTGGCTACGTCGATTTCTGCCCCGGGCTCTACGTGTCTTAGATATTGGTGTCACTTTGGAATCGTTTCTCTCTATGCCATCTGTCAAAGAGCCCCCTTGGCTGTTTTCCTCGTTGCTAGCTATCCAGGACCCTGAAGGGCCTGCGTGCCCCCCAACAAGGCTATAGATGCAAGTCACCAACCCACCTCATGACCTAGCCTCCTATCGACGTAAAGTCGTCCTCATTGGAAACCACCTCTCCCATGCACCTCTCTTTTATTTCCACTACCTCAAAGTGTTACTCTCGACATCTGTTATATCTCTTTGTTTGCGTCGAGAACAGCTCTTTGCATGTTGCCGTCATGCACCAGTACATCTGGTATCATGCATATTGCTACCTATACCTGAGAAGAATGGCACACGTGTCATCGGCCCCATTCGCCAGCGTGGTCGCTAGTCCTGCCGATTCTTCATTTAAGACATCCTTTAGACTTCCCGCAATTATCACGAAGTTTCATCCATTAGCTTTAGGGTTGAGCTTTGCACTCGCTTGCCTCATGACTCTCACCTGTCTGGGCAAATTTAAACTCAGATTGACCAGATAAATCATGGAAGTCATGGAAGCAGAACAAATTAGGGCGAACGCAAGCACGTATATCAGTGTTCCTTCAGTAGCACTAAATGAAAAAGAGGCGCCTTTTTTGAGCAGTTGAAGTAGATAAACACACCTTTTGGGGGGAGTGGGGGGTGGGTGGCACGTTGCAGTGATAGTTGGTTGCACCTGCGCGTTTCGGTGTTCTCTTGCAATGAATGTTTTCTAGCAAAAGCGTGGTTGTAAGTAGAAAGTCTTTCCTGTCAAGTGCTTCCTTTCTTTTACCTTTTGCACCCATATATTTTCACATTATGATACTCCTTCATTTTGCTGGGGAGCGAGGCGATCGGGATGGCCGGAGAAAGACACGCTCAGCGCCTACCAGCTCGGAGGCCATGGTTCCCACGCGATTGCCATCGGCAGCGGTAAGTGGTAGATATAAATAGGTTGAGGTGGGAACGTTGAAGAAGATGCTCCTTCGTGTCTCAGTGACTAACGCCTCGCACCCACAATTCAAAGGTTGGAGGTTTGATTTCACGCGCCGCAGTCTTTTTCTATATTATTGAAGACAATAGTCTTTCTTGGGGTACATCGACGCAGAAATTTTTGTCTGTCTGTTTGTCTTCTTGTCCGCCAAAACGATACCCGAAACGGCCGAAATCCAACCACATCCACAGCGTCCAAAAATATTGCTCTGGTTTCTGCATTCATACTTGTGAGATTGTCGAATGAAAAGAAAATATTGCGCATATACGAGGAACAAGATCAACACGCCAATACTACACATGGTGTGTTTTTTCACACTCGAGGAGGCATACGTAAGTCTTAGGACCATAGCGTTTATCACACTGCGCTGAGAATGCAACGCTATGCACGAAAAGGGAAGCGTTATTACGCTTTGCTAACACTACAAGGTGCAGGTGGCGCTTCCCCGTGGCCTTGCATTCTACACATTATGACCTCCGAGACAGGCGTGCACGCCGTGCGCTTACCATATCAGAAGCTATCTTTTCGTTTTCCAAGGTAACTGCCAAATGGCGCTCATGTCTTACACGCTAGAGTGCCTCGATGCACTTGTACGCCTCCCCTGCGCGCATCGAGGCGCTCCCTCCAGAATCCTATTCACCTATTTTTTGGGGCAAAACATCAAATAAACGTTTTTGTTCAGTCTCTCCAGACGCAAGACTATCGTTTTTCGACGACATTTGCAGTGAAACATGCCGATACGGGGCCAAGTTTTTTTAGATGCGGAAGCATCTTATACTCGCGCCTTGTAGTGCGCCGTCCGCGCCGTCCGCACCGCTTCTCGAACATTCGACAGCTGACGCGCGCGCATGCGCCGTCGCGCCGTCGCCCACCATCTGTGCCGCGCGCGCTTCTCCTTCGAGAACATTCGACAGCTGACAGCGCATGCGCCGTCGCGCCGTCGCCATCTGTGCCGCGCGCGCGCTTCTCCTTCGAGAACATTCGACAGCTGACAGCGCATGCGCCATCGCGCTGTATATATATTCAAGGTCGGCGCTCGCTCGCTCAGTTGCCGCTCGTCCGTTGGTTTGTACGGCGCGTCGACGTCCGAAGTCGCCGTGAAATGAATGCCAACGAATCCACAAACACAATCATCGACGTCCCTTCGACCAGCGCCGCCCTTTCGCATACGTGTGTACGTGTTCACTCATTTAACACCCCCTCCTACAACCACGTTAACCAATTTAGCCATCGACCCAAGTAAGTCGCAATTTAACACCCCATTTCACAACCACGTTAACCAATTTAGCCATCGACCCAAGTAAGTCGCACTTTAACACCCCGTTAACCAATTATATGCTCCGCATCCTCCTCAGTGTTCCCCCGAGGGAAGCTGCGGGCAATTTTTTTTTCTTTCTTGGGTTTTCATAAAGTGTACACATATACGGTGAATGACGCCGACGGCAAAATCCAGCCGAGAGTGTGCATATAATTGCCAATGCAATAAAAAAAAACTCGGATGATTCATTGTCATTCAACTAAGACGAGTCTATGTAAGGCAAAAATTATCTTATTTTTTAGACGCGGAAGCATCTTATACTCGCGCCTTGTAGTGCGCCGTCCGCGCCGTCCGCACCGCTTCTCGAACATTCGACAGCTGACGCGCGCGCATGCGCCGTCGCGCCGTCGCCCACCATCTGTGCCGCGCGCGCTTCTCCTTCGAGAACATTCGACAGCTGACAGCGCATGCGCCGTCGCCATCTGTGCCGCGCGCGCGCTTCTCCTTCGAGAACATTCGACAGCTGACAGCGCATGCGCCGTCGCGCTGTATATATACTCAAGGTCGGCGCTCGCTCGCTCAGTTGCCGCTCGTCCGTTGGTTTGTACGGCGCGTCGACGTCCGAAGTCGCCGTGAAATGAATGCCAACGAATCCACCAACAGAATAATCGACGTCCCTTCGACCAGCGCTGCCCTTTCGCATACGTGTGTACGTGTTCACTCATTTAACACCCCCTCCTACAACCACGTTAACCAATTTAGCCATCGACCCAAGTAAGTCGCAATTTAACACCCCATTTCACAACCACGTTAACCAATTTAGCCATCGACCCAAGTAAGTTGCACTTTAACACCCCGTTAACCAATTATATGCTCCGCATCCTCCTCAGTGTTCCCCCGAGGGAAGCTGCGGGCAATTTTTTTTTCTTTCTTGGGTTTTCATAAAGTGTACACATATACGGTGAATGACGCGGACGGCAAAATCCAGCCGAGAGTGTGCATATAATTGCCAATGCAATAAAAAAAACTCGGATGATTCATTGTCATTCAACTAAGACGAGTCTATGTAAGGCAAAAATTATCTTATTTTTTAGACGCGGAAGCATCTTATACTCGCGCCTTGTAGTGCGCCGTCCGCGCCGTCCGCACCGCTTCTCGAACATTCGACAGCTGACGCGCGCGCATGCGCCGTCGCCCACCATCTGTGCCGCGCGCGCTTCTCCTTCGAGAACATTCGACAGCTGACAGCGCATGCGCCGTCGCGCCGTCGCCATCTGTGCCGCGCGCGCGCTTCTCCTTCGAGAACATTCGACAGCTGACAGCGCATGCGCCGTCGCGCTGTATATATACTCAAGGTCGGCGCTCGCTCGCTCAGTTGCCGCTCGTCCGTTGGTTTGTACGGCGCGTCGACGTCCGAAGTCGCCGTGAAATGAATGCCAACGAATCCACAAACAGAATAATCGACGTCCCTTCGACCAGCGCCGCCCTTTCGCATACGTGTGTACGTGTTCACTCATTTAACACCCCCTCCTACAACCACGTTAACCAATTTAGCCATCGACCCAAGTAAGTCGCAATTTAACACCCCATTTCACAACCACGTTAACCAATTTAGCCATCGACCCAAGTAAGTCGCACTTTAACACCCCGTTAACCAATTATATGCTCCGCATCCTCCTCAGTGTTCCCCCGAGGGAAGCTGCGGGCAATTTTTTTTCCTAGTAGACGCATTGTCACAACTACCAGACCAACCACCGGAAGCTTTCTGCACCTAAATCTATGACGAACGTGATCGCGGACGAATCAGTCACGTGACATGCAACGCGATTCTGATCTCTTCGCAGCAGCATTCACATGACAGGAAATAAATTGGCAGATCCAACGTACAGTGGGAATCGCTGATAATCGAAGCACGGATGAGGAAGGTTTATATGCCACTTCAAAGTCAGCATAACGTTACGAGGTGGAGGTAAATGATGTACATGGCTTCCGTATAACGATTATCATGTTGGGATGTGTCATTTACCTACGTCATCTATTCACGTCCGCCACGTAGTACGAAATTTAGTATTTGTAGGGCTAGTGAAACGGCTGCCAGCACGCTATGAGCGCAGTATGTTGTCATGTTCTTACGTGACACGTGTGTCAGGATTATCATGTTCGCACCAGCCATATACTTTCGTCATCCATTGACGTAACACAACACCAAAGTTGGTACATGTGGAGCTAGCAAAACGACCGCGAGTGCATTATGAAGGGCCCAATATACTCCAAGGTAGCGTTGACGCGCGCGCACCCTGGCCACAGCGACGCTACGTTAGCGAAACGCGAGAATTCTATAGTATCGCGCCAGGCGCGACCGGCACGACCAGCGTCCGTCGGCGCGGCAAACAACCGGCGCGAAATGCGACATGCTGCATTTCATGCCGATGCGTTACCCAGACAACATTGCATTTCTCTCTTTTCGTGAAGGAGGGATGGTGTACACGTTGAAACGAGCATGCGTCAAAGCAACGCAGCGTGACGCGCGCCTGCGAGTATATGGCAGGAACGGCGCAAGGCATGGCAATGCCGGCGTGACGCGACGAAATGAACGCCGGCGAGCACGCGCACAACGTCACGTCAAAATGTATTGGTGCCTTGACTGTGGCGTGTAGTCATGTTTGCACATGACACGCATATCACGATTATCATGTTTGCACCAGTCACATACCCTCGTCATCCATTGACGTACCGTAATATCAAATTCAGTATATGTGAAGCTAACGAAACGGCCGCGAGCATATCATGAGTGTGGCATGTATTCATGTTGTTACATGACACACATGTCGTCATTATCATGTTTGGATATGTCATTTACTTATGTCATCTTTTCGCGTCACGTAATACCGAGTTTGGCACATGTTAGGCTAGAAAAACGGCCGCGAGCGCACCATCAGCGTGGCATGTAGTTATGTTGCTACATGACACGGATCTCATAATTAACATGTTCGTACCAGTCACATTCCTTCGTGATCCATTAACGTAATGCAATACTAAATTTGGTATATGTGACGATAGTGGAACGGCCCGCGAGCGCATCATGAGCGTGGCATGCAGTCATGTTGTTACATGACATGCGTGTCATGACTTACATGTTATGACTGGTCAAATACGTTCTTCATACAGTCATGCTATCCCATGCCAAGTTTGGTATTATACCATTATCCAAACGGCCAGGAGAGCTAAAAGTCGTAGGTGGATGGATGGAAGGATAGATAGATAGATAGATAGATAGATAGATAGATAGATAGATAGATAGATAGATAGATAGATAGATAGATAGATAGATAGATAGATAGATAGATAGATAGATAGATAGATAGATAGATAGATAGATAGATAGATAGATAGTAGATAGATAGATAGATAGATAGATAGATAGATAGATAGATAGATAGATAGATAGATAGATAGATAGATAGATAGATAGATAGATAGAAATGCTCAAAGTCGCCGAAGTTCGCTAAGAAATGTTTAGCATTTAAAAATTCACGCTGCAAGCGAGGATTTTGGCATTGTGCCCCGATGATCCCAAGTGTGATTTGGGGTTCTGTCATTTCATGAATCGCTCTTCGAGAATCGAAGCGGGGGATGCGGAAATGGCTGACGTATGGTTACGTTCTACTCATTCCGCGGGCTCGAATCGTGATTTCAACTGTAGTGTGAGTGCAACTTGAAGCGGTTTTGAACTGCCGTAACCACCACTGCTTCTCTGCCCAAATGCAACTGTTTCTAAAGACAAGGTGCTTCTGTACCTGCAATGTAGCTGACAATTGGAATAATCGCCCTAAGCTACATGTATATTATGGGAGATATCAGGCTTCGACTGAAAGGGACAGCTCCTCTGTGCCTCGTAAGTTGATGGACGAAGATACAAAATGGCCATCATGGTTAGTATTCCAGTAAGCGCCATTCATGTGCTGCTGAGCGAGACGCAGCTCGAAGATTGTTGCAACTGCTCGACACCACCACTCACGCAAGCTTTGAGAAGTCATTTGCTTGAGAACAATAGCGTTACTACCGTGGCTTCATCGTTGACAAGATTTAGTGTATAGGACCACGCATACAGCTTGCATACGAGTTCTGTTAAACAACAAATGTGCTGCTCGACTGTAAGTTTCCAAACCGATTCACAGCACGCGGTGTCATGTGTGAAAAACTGCTGTTACGTCGATGGCAACAGTGACTTTTTCCTTTTCGCCAATGGAGGGAAGCCTACCACACGCAGCCCTGCATGATTTATTTCTATTCCTTCTAGGACGCACTGCATCTGTGGTTGACTCACCTATTACCAAGCTACGATCTCACGAGATGGCGTCATCATGGGACGTTATGGAATGGAGCGTCACACGATCATGTCATAATGACGCCACACGTTTTCCAGATCTGCGACCTCTTGATGCCTAAGGAGGACGACAATTCTTAGCATCCCTCCTGTTGTCCTTGACACCACGGGACGCCGTCGCCGACTGTCAATTTTCGCGCTTGTAGATGCATCTAAGGCCTTTAGGAATTCTCTAAAGTTACCTACTGAAATATCGATTGAAGAGTAAGACTTGTTGTTTTGCGAGTCGGTTAACATAAAAGGGGTATTTAAGACAGCAAACTTCAAAATTCGAGAAAAACGTCGGGACAACCTTTCTGCTCCCTGTTACTTCCTTTCTAGAATTTTTCTTTTTTCACTCCGTTCTTTCATGAATGAGCAGCTTTAATGCACATGAAATTTATAGATTGTTACCTTGTAAACGTCGAAGTTTTCAATCACAGAATCGAAACAGGTGTAAAGGTCGTTGAGCAAGTCCACCACCTAGAAAAAATGAGATACAAAACGGGCAATCACTTACTAAGCATAATATACATGTGCACATAATTAATCAGTCATGAGGACAACTTTTGTGAAGTGCTGAATTTTTCTCACGAATAAAAATATGGTTGTCTCACTAATGACCCATAAGAGTGCTCGACTCCCAGTTAAGGAATAAGTTGCCTAATCGAGTCCACCCCCTTCTCCCGAAGAGTTTGGCCGGCAAGTTTATTGAGTCTGGTGTGGTCATCAAAACTTATCGCTCACGGCATGGGCCTTATCATTACTATTACACATAAAAAGCACTTAACCAGCGACAAAAAATAATGAAAGGATGTCAATTTCAGCACAGGCAAAACTAACTTTCACAAAGTGAAATTCTTCTCAATTTTTGTTCATTTCTTCGGCTATAAATGTAAAAGCTTGCATTCCCAAACTGCTGCCATGTGTGTGGGCCCTCAGGTTTTCTCAAGTAGTTTTTTAACCGCTTTTTTGCCTGAGGGACCCTCAACTTGTTGAGAAAAAAAAACATGTTGGAAATAAATAAATATGAATATGAATATGAATACGGGTAATTGAATTTCTGTTTGTTGGTAGCAGTCAGCTCAGTTATTCATAACCTACTTCAACACGAATATTTAATTGATAAATTTATGCTAGTGTCTCTTTATGACCTAAACGCGCAGAATCCACACTTAAGGAAATAGGGCATATCGCAGTCGCTCATGAATAGCGGCTTGTGGCAAGTATATTGCCCTGCGAAAACTAAAGCTTGAATTAGTGTTATTAGAACGTTTAAAATGCACTCATGAAAATACAAAAATAATCAGCTCACAACACACAGTACAATTGCAAAAGAGAAAGGTTGCGGCTTTTAAAATAATTGCGGATAATATACAAGACACGATAACATGAAATGATCGCAGTTGAGAACGCTACTGCTTTTCTTGAATACTGTAAAGCTGAGACAGACACGTAAACGAAAAGAAAAGGCAAAGATGTTAAAGGTGTGGTGACACAACAGTTTGGATATGACATTTAAATGGCGCGTAAATTCGTTGAGGTGCTGAATAGTGAACCGAATGGAATTTGAATAGTCATATATTACTGCGTCAGTAGCTTTTGAATAGTAGGTGGATCCTTTTAAGAACAGTCAAAATCGCTTTCTCTTCGTTATTTTGATATATATATGACGCTTCAGACACAAGAAACCACTGCGTCACAAGCCAAGTATCAACCATTTGCTGATTTGAGCATGTCGCGTTGGGCTATTACTGGGGTCCCCATGGGAGGCCGCGACTTGTCCACACATGTCACGCATTTGAAGAGAAAAAAGAAACAATGCTCGTTTCTCAACATCTTGGCGCAACTCTTTCTGGGGGATGGGCCATGAATCCGATGGTGTTTTGCTCATTACACTAATTCACTTCTTGAGGGTAAAGGTTGAAAATGAATTCATTAGCCATTACAAGTATTACTTTAAACTTGTCACATTTCAAAAAAAATCACGGAATGTCTACGGAGTGAATGATGATGAGCTGGGCGAAGCGTCTGTCAGTCCGTCCGTGCTTTCGTCCATCCGTGTCCTGACCAGCGTGTCATATTGGTCAAATCATTTTACTCTGTCATACTAATTTTGGTTCACGCCAAGTTAGAGCACCCACACGTAAGCGGAGAGACACATACATACATACATACATACATACATACATACATACATACATACATACATACATACATACATACATACATACATACATACATACATACATACATACATACATACATACATACATACAGTGTCTGACAGACAGACAGACAGACAGACAGACAGACAGACAGACAGACAGACAGACAGACAGACAGATAGATAGATAGATAGATAGATAGATAGATAGATAGATAGATAGATAGATAGATAGATAGATAGATAGATAGATAGATAGATAGATAGATAGACAGATAGACAGATAGATAGATAGATAGATAGATAGATAGATAGATAGATAGATAGATAGATAGATAGATAGATAGATAGATAGATAGATAGATAGATAGATAGATGCCGGAAATGCTTCCACTACGCAAAGAAATGCGTCGCATTGAAAACTCACAAATTGTGAGGTAACTTGACTTGTTAGGTACATTGTGCACTCTGGCATTCTCTGCATTCCAAAGAATTTCGACGGAGCGGATATGCAGTAAGGTCATGGTTTACCGTTACTTTCTTTAAGAAAGCTTTGTGGGGGCACGTCCCACATACAATAAAATAGATTCTAGGTTTTACCTGTGAGAACGTCCTCAAAATTATGAGAAACGTTTTGGTATAGCACTAAAATAAATTTTGATCACCACTGGTGTTAACGCACGTCGAAATCATATAGTAATAATAATAAGAACGACAATAATATTGATAATATTATTACTATTAACATTATTATTTGTAATAACAAATAATATCTGAGGTTGTAGGTCCCAAAACCACGATATGATTTTGAGAGAAGCTGTAGTGGAGGGCTCCGGAAATTCGGAACATGTACTGCTGTGACATCGCACACTACATGGGTCTCTTATCATTTTGCCTCCATCGAGCTGCGACCACCGCGGCCGTGATGCAACCCCATGCATGGGTAATCATATATTTCAACCACATTTAAATGTAGCCCCTGCGTTGCCCTATCAGCATCGCAAGTGTTGGAACGTTGGAATGAATAAAGCTTCACGAAGTTTCAAATCCGGGCACTCGAGGTTAGAAACTAATGCACTTAGTTACCTGCATAGGAGTGCTTTGGGCAGAGAGTGATGTAAATCCTACGATGTCACTGAAATAAATAGTGACGATGTCGTATGATTCAGCACGAACTGATTGACCCTTGATCAGCTGGCTTGCTACTGATCTGGAAGCAAGAAAAAAAGAGACATGTCAGCAGTTGGAGATATCCCAGGATCATTGAAATGATCAGATTGAGCACAAGAAGTACTGATCAATGAAACTACAACAGTTATGAGGTAGCAGTGGTCAGTTCTGCAGTCATGTACTATCGTGAGCAATATGAGCTCGAACGCTCGAGCGCGTGGCGAATATTTTAAAAACTGAGATAGCATCGTACGTGGATGGCGCTGCCGAAACCGGCGGGAAAATTAAGGGCGCTCTTCCATTAGCTGTTTTCACTCCCCCTTCTTGGTGTTCCTTCGAAACGGCAGCTAATTACGTGCCATCGGCCGCTAGCAATGATAACAGATTAAAGCATGCAGAATGTCGTAATCTCTCTCCTAGGGTTCGTTGCCAAACACGCCTGTATCCCTTTACTTGCTAGCGCAGAACGCCTCGCAAAGATGCCACCTTGATATTGTAGTGCTAGCGTAGAAAAAAAACAGTATTGTTGTTTATGACTATTGTGCAGTTTGCTGGTCTAGTGATCCGAAAAAATTCGCACGCTGTAGTTATTTGAAAATATTTTATTGGATGCTTCCAAAATTGTTACAATATTTTTATGCACACAATTTATCAGCTAGCTTGCCTTTTGATACGTGTTCACTGGGCTAAAAACGGGTCATGGCTCCACCAGCTTGAATCACGGCTTCCATTCTTTCTGGCAGAAACCTGTAGAGGGCCTTGATGAGGCCTGTGTTAACTTTAATATGTTTCCACACTTCTTGTAGAGCTTCCACAGTTCATCAGCTGTCACCAAGCCCAAAGAAAGCCTAGAAAATTTAGCATTCATACGTTTTCACATGTGTTTATTAATGTTCATGCCCACACTTCTCGCTCATCACTCAAGGCGCATTACCCCTCACTCATATAAAATACGTGCGACGTCCTTTGCTGTATGCACGGGAGACATATCCTGTTGGAATAAATAGCATCCATCCGGGTGGGGGTCATTAAATACATATAGAATACATATATGCACGCTCCAGCAGCGTGCAATACGCATCACTTGTGAATCTCCCGGAGGTTCCGACAAGGGGACTTAGGCCGTCGCGCGAGATAGCTGCCCAAACGTTTACTGATGTGCGATTACTTGCGGCTACCTCCTTGATGTTCTGCGGACAGAAACAGGTGTTCTCCGTGCGTCACACTCTTGTCTGCTGGTCCCAGCGGCTGACGAAAGTTGATTCGTCAGAGAAGATGCCATATTTCGAGTCCTCTACCGTCCGTTTTGTTGGCACATGCGAGAAGGGGCTTTTGAGCGGTGATGCGGCTTCGGAGTGCGGCTTCCCTTAGCCTCCACCGTATTATGCTGTCATTTACATTCGCAAGGTCTAGAGTACGGCGCACATATTTCGCACTTAAAAATGGCTTCTCGCTGACTACAGCAACTTGCAGATCTTGGTCCAACGATGTGGCACGGGGTCGCCTTTGTGTGGCGCATCCTTAATTCATCCTTCATCACGATACGCTTGGACTATCGTGTTGACTGGGCTCAGATTACAGCTTGTCAAGGTAACAATGTTGCACTGCGAGTAGCCTTTCAGTGATAATTGAACCACTTTTTCCCACTTATGCATAGACACTTGTGACATGTTTAGGCACTGGAACCCAGAACAAAACTAGGCAAAAACGGCCGTTGTCTGCGATATCACTATTGTAAGAAAAAAATAATGTAAAGAGCGTATGAAAATGACCAGCCAACACCACCTAGACTTGATAAAAGCATGACCTGTGCATCACGGGAGACTACCTCACAGCCGATATCGTGGCAGCTACATTATTTGATATGACGCTGGATGTTGATTTATTTGATTGAGATGTGGGGTTTAACGTCCCCAAATTACCATATTATTATGAGAGACGCCGTAGTGGAAGGCTCCGAAAATTTCGTCCACCCGGGGTTCTTTATCGTGCACGTGAATCTGAGCACACGGGCCTACAACATTTCCTCGTCCATCGGAAATGCAGTCACCGCAGCCGGGATTCGAACCCGTGACCTTGGGTCAGCAGCCGAGTACCTTAGCCACTAGACCGCCACGGCGAAGCATGACGCTGGATGTAGCTGTGCGCGATGATATTGTTACGGAAGAGAGACGCCGTATCGACGAGACTGTGGATGAAATATATTTCAAACCAGCAGTAGCGGCGTGACCGGTAGACCAGACACCGAGTGGAGACCACTCTTCGTCCTCTTCATCAGGCACACACGCGCATCGGCCCACAAAATGTCAACAAGGATGACGCATAATCCCCGGCGGCAGAAGCGCTGTCTCGGTGCATCTAGATGTAAACGTCAGCGGGAGAGTGTTAAGGCTTCAAGCGTGCCACATGTACGATATCGGTGGTCTGTGGGGCAGTTGAAGGTGATGAGGCAGCAGGGGCAATCTCGTATGTCACAGGAGTAACCTCACGAAGGACTCGATATAGACCTGTGTAGCGCGAAAGAAGTTTTTCTGACAAGCCAACTTGTCGGGTCGGGGACCACAGCAGCAGCAATGAACCGGGTAAGAAGTGCACCTCACGGTGTCGTTGTTCGTACAAACGCCGCTGGTTCTCTTGAGAGGCCAGAAAGCGAGTGCGGGTGATTGAGCGTGCGTGAACAGCCTGAGTGATAGTGTCAGGGGCATATTCGCTGGTTGGTGTCGCGATAGAAAGAATAACTGTATCTAGGGGTAATGTAGGTTCTCGGCCGAACAACAGTAAAAGTGGAGAGTAAGCGGCAGTGTCATGGCGAGAAGAATTATAGGCAAATGTGACGTACGGCAATGCGAGATCCTAGTTGGTGTGGTTGGTAGAAACATACTTAGCGAGCGTGTCTGTAAAAGTTCGATTTAGACGCTCCGTGAGTCCATTGGTTTGCGTCGGAAGCAGGATAGTCCCGGCTGGGCGAATACCGACGGCGGTCCGCGTACGGCCGAGGATAAGAAGGTAATTTGTACCAACGGGGGGGAGGGGGGGTCCAAGTGCTGCGGCAGTAGCGGGAGACATGGCCAACTCGGTGACAGCGGAAGCAGATTGGCTTGTCGTCTGCTGTTCTCCATTCCGTCGCATTGCGGGATCTGGGCAGAGAGTATGGATCGTGGCTTGGTGCATTTATTGGCATCGGCATGTAGTCCGGTCGGGAGACGGAGCAGGCGGCAGGAAAACCAAGGTTAGCAATTTCTTGCCGCACGACTGCCTTAATAACTGACACCACCGGAGGGGTTTGCACGGTTCCCTGGTCGAATGGAAGTGCATGAAACGGCGCCGGACGGGCCGCCTCAAGCTCGCGCCGAACAATGCGTGTGGCATTCTCGTGCCAGGGTTTGTGCGGCACCGAGATCGGTACAGGTTGACGTGACAGCCGTGTTAGGGAGGCGTGAAAAATGAGGCCGAACGCAGCAGTTTTTGGCCATTTCGAAGCGGCGGCATTCCTTAATTATGATATTGACGGTCGTGGCGTTGTAGTACACGAGCAAGTTGAAAGCGTCGTCCGCGATGCCCTTGAGTATGTGACCCACCTTGTCGCTCTCGGTCATTTGCTCGTCCACTTTGCGGCACAACGCGAGCACGTCCTCTATGTACGAGACATACGACTCGGTTGATGACTGTACTCGGGTGCGCGAGTTCTTGTCATGCGGCCGTTTGTCGACCGGACGGGTCCCCAAAGATGTCGCGTAGTCGCTCCTTGAAGATGTCCCAGCTGGTAAGCTCGGCCACATGAGCGCCGAGCCATACACGCGGTGTGTCATCCAAGTAAAAGATTACGTTGGCGAGCACCATGGTAGGGTCCCATCGGTGAGACAGGCTAACGCGCTCATACAATATGCGGAGCAAGTAGTCCACGTCAAGGCCAGGCTGGGCGGAGAACGTACCGGGATCTGGGGGTGGGACATCGCAAGGTACGTAGTAGCTGGCGCTCCAGCTGATGGCGGTGGCGGGTTGTTATCATTAGAAGCCATGACCGGAGGCTGGACGGTGCGGCCACTGCGAAGCTTCGTGGTGAGGACGGGGAACATTCTATCTCCACCAAATATGGTACGGAAGAGAGACGCCTTATCAACCAGGCGGTGGATGAAATATATTTCAAACTAGCAGCAGCAGCGATGGCCCCGCCGCGGTGGTCGAGTGGCTAAGATACTCGGCTGCTGATCCGCAGCCCGCGGGCTCGAATCCCGGCTGTGGCGTCTGCATTTCCTATGGAGGCGGAAATGTTGGAGGCGCGTGTGCTCAGATTTGGGCGCACGTTAAAGAACCCCAGGTGGTCAAAATTTCCGGAGACCTCCAATACGGCGTCTCTCATAATGATACGGTGGTTTTGGGACGTTAAACCCCACATATCAATCAATCAAAACAAGCAGCAGCGGCGCGACCGGTAGACCAGACACCAAGTGGAGACCACTCTTTGTCCTTTTAATCAGCCACACACGTGCACCATCCCACAAAATGTCAACATGCATGTAGCAATATGAATTGATATTGCCGGTAGCGGCTTCGGACGTACTACAAGCTGCCGTTTTGCTCCTACGATATCGAGACGGGAGTGTCAGCAGCTATCGGAAGCGTGGCGCCCTTACCACTTTGTTTCCGACAGCGCCCGCTGCGAATCGACCAATGTTGGGTTCCAGGCCATCTTCCACGCGCTCGCGTGTTCGAGCTCATATTGCTCATGATAGTGCATGAAGGGACTTCGTCTCGTTTAGTACAATCTTCGGGAGATCGCGTTGCGGTAACTGACCAACCCTGTGTAAATACTGCTACATGTAGGCTGCCGGAATGCACATTGTCCACGCGCATGTGCGCCCGACGAAGAGGATGAAGTCACTTGCTGCCCGAGCTCGGAGCCAGACTGGCCAGCTCTGCAAACGTTGTTGCAAATATATATTGTGAATAGGCTACAGTGTAAGCGACCCGTTACTCACGCAACATACTTGGTTGACGTGGAACGCTCCCCGTCCTCACCACGCAGGTTCAGAGCGGTAGCATCCTCCAGCTTCCCGCCATGCCTTCTCCTGACAACCCACCCACTTCTTCATCTGCGTCTTCTACGACAACCTTTGTCGGGGACGCCGCACACCGTGATCCCGGGACATTCTGCTGCGCAGCCTGGCATCGATGTCGACAACTGGCTTCGTCTGTATGAACGAGTCAGTCAGAGCGGCCACTGGGACCTATTCCCTGATGCTCGCTAATCTTCTCTTCTACTTAGACGGAACTTCGCGTGTCTTGTACGAAACACATGAGTCCAAGCTCGTCAGCTGGGACACGTTCAAGAAGAAGCTACGTGACATCTTTGGGGACCCGACCGGTCACCACGCACCTGCATGACAGAAGCTTCCCACCCGTCTCCAGCCGCCAGCTGAAGTGTCCTACATACAAGAAGTGCTCGCTTTTTGCTGAAAAGTGAACGAGGGTAATGTCTGAAGCTAAGAAAGTTGGTCACGTTTCGAAGGGAATCGCGCACGACGCCTTCCATTTTGCTGGTTTACACCAATGTCTCAACAATAGACCGCATCCTTCAAGTGTACCACCGTTTCGAAACGACTAAAAGCCGTCGTGTGTGCCCTCAATTTTCTCGGTTGCCAACAACGTTTTTAGGTATCGTTGTCAAACACAGCAGCTACGTCCACCTGCTCCGATTGTGTCACCACACCACCCTTTGAGCAGAGTGTAAAGCGCATCGTTCGACGGGAACTTGAAGCGGCAACTTCAGCGCCGCTTCAGCCCTCTCCATTCAACCATGCCACTATAACAAAAACCCCTACGGCCACCGTTATTCGGGCGGTCATACGGTGAGAATTCACCAACCTAGGGTTTCCTCTCACCGGCCTCGTCTCTTGACCCTCCTACCGACCAATGTCCATCAATCCATCTCGAAGTTACCCATTTGTTCCTCCACGATCTCGCAACCCCGCAGAATGGCGAACTCACAACGACAAACCGATCTGCTTTCGGTGCCACTACATTGGACATGTCTCCCACTGCTGCCACGCCATGTGGACGACGTTATATAAGAACCGATTTCTCTCGCCTTCTCGCCCTTATGAAGATCTTAGCCGGTATTCGCCCGGCTGTACGGACCCTGCTTTTGATACACTTAACAGCCACCTTCCTGCTCATTTACCTAAGAGAAGTTGTTGTTGGGCTAGTTGGTAGAGCATTTCGAAAAGTTAATTCGAGTGCGAAAACTTGACAGGATCACTCACACACGCACACACTCATGCATCTAACACACAACACGATCACTCACACACGCACACACCCATGCATCAAACACACAGCGCTGTGTGTTCGATGAATGGGTGTGTGCGTGTGTGAGTGATCGTGTCAAGTTTTCGCGCTCAAATTAACGTTTAGAACTGCTCATTTACCGTCCCCTCAACGCCGTCGTTCCCCGTCGCCCCATCCACGCCGCCATCCCTAAACTCTAAGGCAAAATTACCCGAAAAAGGAGTAACGGAGCCCAATGGACGCACGCGATGAACGGATAGACCGTTGAGGAACAACCACAGAGGGAAGCGTGCCGCGCGAACCTACTTAGTCTCCAAACACGCTCCCAAGGGATGAACCGCCCGGGGATAGCAGGCAGCGCGAAAAGCGTTGCCAAGGTCCTTCTCCTCCTCTGCTGGCTCAGTCTTTCCCCGCATTTTGCTGGCGACGGTTCGCGTTGCGTCACGTCGGAGTGCTCGAACACGGCGCCTGTATTCGACGATCTAGGAATTACGACGTGGTGCTTGTGTGTACGCTAGGATGAGCGTGGGCTGCTGCTTTTGCGTTTCGCTGCACCCATGAAGTGTGGAGCAAATCTCGACACGTCACCACGCCGCGCTGTATATCTCTGGCTCCAAGATAGTCACGACCAACAGACGACAGCAACTGTTGAGAAGTCCAACATGGCGGCTGAGAAGTCAGCAGGTCTATCGGATACATTACTTCAGTCCGACTCAGGGCAGAAATCAGTGCTGCATTTTTCTGCAAGTAAGTGATCATTCCTTATTCTACTCGTCGCGTGTGCGATATGGATCGCGCTTGCCGTCAACGGGCCCGGTCGTGTTATATATCGCATACACGAATCCACCGTGAAGGTCAGCTTGGGCGTCTGCAGTTCACCTGTGCTTTGCGACCACCTGAAAATTGGTTGCCGTTGCCGTCGGCCTCCCGTACGCTCGCTCATAGAGTGCTCGCCTGTCTTCGTCGCCGCGATGAGCTCCTGGCTCACGATATTAGGTTGAGACATCGTCACTGTGTTGGGAGTCGTCGAAAACACGTTGCGGGTTCTCGTTACGAGCTAGGTTGTAGTATGTAGCGCGCTGTAAGTGCACCAGCACGGGATCGCGGGGCTATCGCTAGTGCTCGAACTCGGTGAAAATTGGTCGCCCTTACAGCTGGCTTTCCTGTCAGTCGGTCGCAAGCAGCTCGGCGCCGTCCGTTGGCCGCGGCAGTGGACTCGCGTTTGCGCACTGCACTCGCTCGAGTTTGTTTGTGGTAAAGGGCCGCATTACCGTCGATTTCTTCGGCGCTAGCTCCAAACCAGCTCGGCGCTGTTAGTGGCAGTGGCCAAGCGTACGCTCGCTCTCCTGTTCGTGCAGCGCCGTGTTTGGTCTCGTGTTCGCTTGCTCGAGCTGAACAACGTCGCTCACTTAGGACTCGACAACTTGTTAGCGGCACGCTGGTTCGCGGAGTTGTGGCTGCGGCCACCGCTTCTAAGCTGTTGTGCCACAGGGATCGAAATGAGTCTTTGACGATGGTGACATCACGGTGAAATTCTTAGCATGTTGTATCTCACGTATGTTTTCATTTCACCTAACACGTATTTCTCTTATGCATTTGCATTCATACTCTGTCACGCGGGACTCACTATTTTACATACTTATTGTGAGGCCATGAGCACACACCGTGCTGCAGACTGAAGACGTCTGCGATGCCTGTCATCCATGTCTTTCGTCAGAGCAGCTTCAGAAGGACTGTGCGAAATGTGAAGGAAACGTTAATTGTGTGTCATATTTTAACGCTTCTTTTTATATTAACGTGCACGTACTTGTCATATGCGTGCATCTTCATCTTCTGTCACGTGTGTCTAACTATTTTTACTATATTATTGTACGCGCAGCCATGGGAACACATCAGGCAGAAGGCTGCGGGTAGTGGCGTCTGCAATGCCTATCATCTATTACTTCCATCGGAGGAGTTCCACAAGGAGTGAACAAGATTTGACAACGAAATTGGACTTGTACACTTCACCATGAACTCACTTAGAAAAATGGATAAACTTCATGTGTATGTAGAAAAATAAAAGATTGCGACGTCTCACTTTTGTCTTTCGTTGTTGCCGTAACTGCGCAAGTAGTTACACGTAGGTGGCTAACTACTTTTTTGCGTGTTCTTTTTTGCGCAATTTGTGGCTCAATGCGTAGAAAAACAGGCAAAAAAAGTATTAGGCCTGGCGGAAAATAAACAATAAACAATGTTTGAACTGATTGATTGATATGTGGGGTTTAACGTCCCAAAACCACTATATGATTATGAGAGACGCCGTAGTGGAGGGCTCCGGAAATTTAGACCACCTGGGGTTCTTTAACGTGCGCCCAAATCTGAGCACACGGGCCTACAACATTTCCGCCTCCATCGGAAATGCAGCCGCCGCAGCCGGGATTCGAACCCGCGCCCTGCGGGTCAGCAGCCGAGTACCTTAGCCACTAGACCACCGCAGCGGGGCTGTTTGAACTGGGGACAAAAAGTTCATTCGATTGGAGTATTTGAGTGGATCAACCGTTTGTTTGGCAAAGTGCAACTGTGAGGATTAACGCTTGCCAGGTAAGGTGTAAATGTGGGGATTAACAGTTGCCCTATAAGGTGCAAATGTGAAGACTAAATGTTAGTACTTTGAGGTGAATTGTGAGACTAACGGTTACTCACTAAGGTGCAAATGTGAGGACTAAATGTTAGTCCCTTGACTGTTAGGCCCGGTGCCGTTAGTTTTTAAAGGGATTAATGGTTGTGGCAGCCCCATTAGTCCCCAAAAGGACAAACCACACACTGTTTTAACATCTTTTTGCCTTAAAGTGTAGCCCCCCAACTTTGCATCGCACCCGACGGAAAACTAGATCTTGCAGCTCATGGAGATAGTGCTGCATCATCTCCGTCTTAACGAAATCTTCTGTTGACACTTCCTATGAACGCGAATCTTATCCACGCGCATGTGAACGGCATTTCATTGACGGTACTAGTCAATACTAGCTCACGTGTCCTTAATCAGTGCTTATCTTTGTCACCACATACGAAAAGTACTCACGCCTACTGCAACGGAAGATGTACGTGTCGCCGATAACGTATCTATTCCTGTCATAGGAATGTATACAGCTCGCATAAGCATCGTCGACCGCTACGTTCCTGTCTAATTCACGGTGCTCCATATTGTCCTCATGACCTCAACTAAGGGATGAACTTCCTATTGACTCATTCCATTCTGATAAAGTGTTCCGCTGGTACTCTCTGCTTGGACGTTCCTCTTCAGCCGGATATTCACTCCAAACTTGAACGCGGTCTCTGCGCCACATATTTTATACAGTAACCACATAATCTTTATTTTTAGCGGGATTCGCCACGACTTCATCCGTGTTGGATGGGGACCACACCGTCACGCCGATGCATGACGTTCTTGTGCCACGTGACATCACTATCTTTTACTGCGTCAAAACTTCAGCTGCAAAGCGGATACATCTTTCCGTTATAAATTTCGAATTCACGAAGTACGTTTTCCCTCATGGCATCTTAATCCCCACGTTGCGCTCTTTAGCCAATGACAACGTCACCACTTTTGCAGCAGACGTATGTTCCAATCTTCTTTGTCATCTACCCGATGCCACACGCCTCGACCCAGCATTACGCCCAATGATCGCCCCAGACCTCCCCCTAGCGCAATCAGCCGCCCTCATCCACCTTGTCGCTTCCTACCACATCTTCGGTCTTGATGATCGACCTCTCGGCCAAACCGTTCTTGTGCAGCACCCCATCAACACAGAAAATGCTATTCCCATTCACCATCGATCGTATCAGCTGTCCACATCAGAGCGCCAGATTATTCAAGCAGAAGTGAACGAGATCTTAACTAAAGGCATTATTGAGCCCTCATCAAGCCCTTTGGCGTCACCCGTCGTCCTGGTTAAAAAAGAAGGAGAACACACGGCTATTCTGCATCAATTACCGGCATCTAAATTGAATCACGAAAAACGACGTGTGTCTTGTTGAGAAAAGGACAAGCCACCTTTCCTATGACGAAGCCCATCGTTGATCTCTTCTTTATTCGAACATACCCAAACTCAGTCCACTCATCCTGCCTCAACCCCACTACCCTTGTTCTTAATATTTATGTCGGCGCCGCACACGATTTCCAACATCGTCCACCTCAACAAATCAGCTTAGCTTTCTCTAATCTTCTTGAGCAGGCTGTATCATTCTAAATATTTGAAAACATCCTCTGCGCCCCAACAGTGGTGAGTGACGACGGAGAACAATAATACACGCAGATTTTAAGTACACACTTTTTGTTTATGAGTTCTTGTATCATGTCACAGTCAATCCATGCAGGTCAGTCAGACTGTTCACCAGTGCTTCGTCTTCCAGCGGTGCTTCCGACGTTTGTTTCACTATTGTGCCTTTAAACGTGTTCCCCTTGATAGACTTGTGTGGTCAATGAGCATTTTTCGTAAGAATTAAAACTGGTGATACCGGCTTTCCCATGAGGGTCTGCAGGAGCTATTTCTGGAAAGTTTTCTCGAGTCCTTGGTTTTGTCTGCAGTCGCATTGGAATCATCGGCCTTTTTACTTTGCATTAATCTGATTTTTCCGCCTTTGAACTCGACACTGCCTCGGTAATTTTCCTTTTAGAAGAAAGAAGTCGTATTATCTGCATTTTCTTCAACCCTGAAGTGTGCATATTTCTCGAGGAGCATCAGCTACGAACAGTATAACGAGCTACCTTCAGTGTCCTTGTAGTTTTCTTTCCACTTCTTTTCGAGTGAATAGCTGGCCTTGTTTTACTATCTGCAGGCCATTGTGTGCTTTGCTGTGAAGACTTATTAGGATGGCGACTTGTCGTCTTCGGCCGGCACTCATCTTCAAGACCTGCTGGATAGACTTATGGATTTCCAAATGTTTTCTGCTTTTCCTTCACATAAGGCTCTCCCGCCCGGTACACCCGAGTTGTTCATGCTATCTTGTCGTTCACTTCAAGGGTGCAGCAGGTTGACGAGACTTCTAAAGTCGTGCGAGGAGTCTCTAGCCTCTGAAGTTCTTCTTCGGTGCTGATCTTTGATATGGTACTCTCTGCAGAGGGAATGCTTGCCTGTCGGCTTTCAGTGTGTTGCTCTATTCGTCGAGAAGCCGACTCACCAACCGTTTGTGCAACATATCACTATTGAAGAAACATTGCCTAGGTATTAGTGCTATAGACGAGGCACCCGTTTTTCCTTTCACGTATTATTCTAATGCGTTCTTTTATTGATTCCAGATCAACTTGCCGAGATTTTGATGCATCTTCGATCTTGTACTCTGCTCTAACTTTCGCTCGAATAATCTGGTTGTAGAAAACAGATTGAAGATGGAGCTCGGAGGCGAGGAAGAACAAGTGGCCAGGGGTAGGCTCTGCATATTTTTATTGTTGTTCTGTCAACAATTAACCGAAGCCGTATAGGTTCTGCTGTCTCTCTGGTCCTTCTGAAACATGGCGCCGTGACCAGGATATCTGAGGACAGACACAAAGACTTCAACCCCGTTCGCAACAACGGGTTGAAGAACAAAGCAGCGGCGTCTGGCTGAACGACGAACCGTCGAGAAAAGGACCACGACCGATGACTGTTGACGACGCACAAACACAGGCAAGAGCTCTTTCAACACGTTTTAAGAATGAATAAAGAGGTTCTATCGAAGAAGCGGAAGATGCTTCGAGCAAATGTGACAACGCTTACGAGCGAAATTGATAAAAAGATAGAAGAAGACGCCGATCGAGCGCAACTTATGACGCTTTTAAACCAGATGAAGCGCGTGTCACAGACGCTACAAGTTAACGAACAGATTGAACCGCTGATCGAAGAAGGCGTGGAGGCAAAATTTGAAAGAGTTTCGCAGTAGGAGATGAAGATCGTCGCCGCAACGACAAAAACAGAGGAGCAATTACGCGAGTTAGAACAAGCGACACAACTCACTACAAGAATGGTGACAAAACAGGCGAGCTCAGTGCAAGGTACTAACCAAATCTCGGAGACGCAAGAGCTTGTCAAGTTGCCACGTCTTGAGATGATCAAGTTTGATGGGAGAAAAATAGCATGGCCAAGGTTTTGGCATCAGTTCGAGACATTGGTGCATAACAGACTGAACATGCCGAAGAATAAAAAATTTAATTACCTTCCGGCGTCTCTGAGCGGGGAGGCCGCGTCTCTAATAGAAGGTTTGCAGTTTTCTGATGAGAATTACGAGCATGCAGTTGATCTTCTGAAAGAAAACTTCTGACGATAAAATAATGTAAAAGAGACCTACATAAAAGAGCTAGCAAACCTGAAAGCAGCGAACAGTCCTACAGATGTAGATGGGTTGAAGAAACTATTCCAAAGGTTGCAAGTGAACACATGAGCATTGCAGTCGTTAGGAGTGGAAATGGGTAGTTATGCCACGGTGATAGCTCCTGTTGTAAAATCTGCGCTACCGGTGGCTATGAGGATTGAGATGAAAATGAAGGAGCTAGAAAAAGGCGGCAACAAACCAGTACCCATGGAATCAGACTCAGCGTCAAGAGACAGCACGAGCAGTTTGAAAGAAATTATGGAGTTTTTAAATATATATATACGCAACAGGGAAGAAACTCGAGAGGGAAAGTACGACGTGACCCAGTCACCGTACAGTATGAGGCGGACTTGAACATCCACGCTTCAAAGCACCTCGATTAAAAAAAGCATCTTCTGTGAGATGACTGGACACTACGCGGAAGATTGCAGAAAAAGCATTACTATGCAACAGAAGAAAGAAGCCTTGCAACGGGAGCGAAGGTGCTTCAGATGCACCAGAGCTCACCACACGGCGAAGATATGCCGCGCTAACGTACGCTGCAAAACATGCAAGGGAAGGCACACGACATCCATGTGTCGACCACGTACGCCTGCAGGAAAGTCGTCAGCACAGCAGCAAAGCAGTGATGATGTTGAGAAAGTGCGTAAAATCGCGCAACCTGACCGGTTAGACACCAGCAAGTCCTGCAACATGCACGCACAGCAGTCTGGTGAACACAAGTGCATACTACAGCAGACAGCATTTCCGTGGACGGAGGGAGAAGACCGCGGATGCTACACACGGATTCTGCTGGACAATGGGAGCCATAGGACATTCATCCTCAAAAGACTGTCAAGAAAACTAGCTTGCAAGGTAAAAAGATCCGGAAGAATTACCGTAGGATCATTTGAATGCGGAGATATGGAACTAGACATGAAAGTCGTCGAGGTCAGCATGAGGAAGGACCCCACATCGGAGCCAGTCAGTATTGAGGTGCTGGAGGTAGAAGTTATGTCCTGTGACGTGCTACCATCGCCACCGTTGACAATACACGAAAGAGCAAGATCGATGGAAATTCGTCTGGCAGATGACAGTCACAAGACGGACAAAGAAAGAAAAAATATGGAAACTTCGATATTAATTGCAGTAGATTATTACTGGACCGTAGTCACTGGTCTCATTCGCGAGATCCATCCAAAAGTAATTACAATAGAAACGATGTTGGGAAGAACGGTTCAAGGTCCTGTAGCACTTCTATGTGTGCCAATGAAATCATCAACGGTTATGGTACTCAAGGTCAGTGCCAAGTCGGACACGACTGTGGACAATCTGCAGCGATTTCGGGACTTGGAAAATATGGGCATCAAGGAGAAACCAGCTACAAAGATGAGCGATGAACATGAGCTAGAGTAAGTCCGACAAACAATGGAGTTCAAGGCAGGAAGATACAAAGTGTGGTTAGCATGGAAGGAAAACGTAACATTGGGCGACAACAACACCATTGCAGAGAAGAGGCTTATTCAGGTAACAAAAAAATTATACAAGAATAAAGATGAGCTCGTAGCCTACGACAAAGCTACCGATGGTACTTCGAGCAAGAAATAGCAGAAAACGTAGAAGAAGATGCTGCATCAGATACACAGAACAACTTTGTATACTACATGTCGCATCAAGCGGTAATTAAGAAGGACCGAGATACGACAAAGATACGGATCGTCTTTGACGCATCGTCAAGCCAGAATCTAGGGGAATCATTGAATGACAACTTGGAAAACGGGCCAAACCTAAACCCCGACATCACAAATTTGCTGATGAACTTTCGACACCACAAGATTGCCATGTCATCCAACGTGGAAAAAAAAGGCAGATCCCACGTACAGTGGGAATCGATGATATGCGAAACATGAATGAGAAATGGTGATATGTTACTTCAAAATCAGCCCAACATTACGAAGGGGAGGTAAATGATGCCGTACATGAACCCTGTGTCATGATTATCATGCTTGGATGTGTCGTTTACCTTCGTCATCAATTCACCTCACGTGATACCACATTTAGTATATGTGGAGCGAGCGAAACAGCCGCGAGCACACTATGAGCGTGGTATGTTGTCCTGTTCTTTCATGACACGCATGTCAAGATTATTATGTTTGCACCAGTCATATATTTCGCCATTCATTGACGTTATGTAACAATAAAATTGGTATATGTGGAGCTAGCAAAACAGCCGCGAGCGCATCATGCAAGGCCCAATATACTCCTATGTAGCGTTGACGCACGCGTACGCTGGGCACAGCGACGCTACGCTAGCAAAACGCGAGCACTCTATAGTCTGACGCCAAACACGACCAGCGTCTGTCGGCGCGGCCCGACGGCAACCGGCGCGAACTGCGACATGCTGCATTTCGCGTCGATGCGTTACGCAGACAACACTGCGTCTCCCTCTTTCAGTGACGAAGAGACGTTAGACGTGCTGAAATGCACATGCGTCAAAGCAACGCAGCGCGACGCGCACCGGCGACTATATACATGGCAGGACCGGCGCCTGGCGTGGCAACGCCCGCGTGACACGACGAAATAAACGCCGGTGAGCAGGTGCACCGTGTCATGTCGAAATGTATTGGCGCTTTGACTGCGGCATGTAGTCATGTTCTCAATGACACACATCTGATAATTATTATGCTTGCATCTGTCACATACCTTCGTCATCCATACACGTACCGTATTACCAAATTTGGTATATGTGACGCTAGCGAAATGGCCGCCAGCGCATCATAAGCGTGGCATGTAGTCATGTTATTACATGACACGCATGTCGTGCGCATCATGTTTCAATGTGTCATTTACCTTTGTCACCATTTCGTGTCGCGTAATACCGAGTTTGGTACATGTGAATCTAGCGAAACGGCCGCAAGCGCATCATGAGCGTAGCATGTAGCCATGTTGTTACATGACACGCATCTCATGTTTATCATGTTTGCACCAGTATCATACGTTCGTCATCCATTCACGACCTGTAATACCAAATTTCGTGTAAGTGAAGCTTTCAAAAAGGGCCGCCTGCTTATCAGGAGCGTGGCATGCAGTCATGTTGTTACATGACACGCATGTCATGATTATCATGTTTGTACCAGTCATACCTTGGTAATCCATTCAGGTACTGTAATTCCAAATTTGGTATATGTGACGCTAGCGAAACGGCCGCGAGCGCATCATGAGCGCAGCAGGTAGTCATGTTGTTACATGACACATATATCATGATTTTCATGTTAGGGTCTTTCGCTTGTGTTCGCCATGCAATCATGTCATAACATACCAGTTTTTCAACATGTCATGCGAACGATCCACCGCAAGAGCTGCAGGACCATGATATGTAAATTATGACATTTATGACATGAATGTCATGATTTTCATGTTATGACTAGTCAAATATGTTCTTCATACAGTCATGTTGTGACATCCCAAGTTTGGTAGTGATACCATTATCGAAACAGCCAGAAGAGCTGAAAGTCGTAGGTGGATAGATAGATAGATAGATAGATAGATAGATAGATAGATAGATAGATAGATAGATAGATAGATAGATAGATAGATAGATAGATAGATAGATAGATAGATAGAAATGGAATTTCGTAGATGTGTTGAGCTTTCCTGTCACTACATAGCGAAATGACAAGGACATGAGACAACTCTCAAAAAGACAGGTTTTGCAAGCCACGGCAAGGCTATATGACGCTCTAAGCTTTTTGACACCATTTTCATTTTGAGCTAAAATATTACTGCAAAAAATTTGGATGGAAAAACTGAAATGGGACCACCCGTCGAAAAGCCAGCATCGATCAGTTCGGAAGGACTGGTCGGAGGAGCTTCAGCACTTAGACGACTTCACCGTTAGCAGATGTTATGACAACAGGCAAGCTGAAGTGAAAGCATCGACTCTACATGTGTTCCCGGATGCAAGTACAATGGCGTATGTAGCAGCATCATACATTGTATTAGAATACTACGATGTAAGCAATGAAGTCAATTGAATCATTGCAAAAGGTAGAGTCACTCCAATCAAAAAGATAACACCAGGAAGAATGGAGTTGTTGGCTGCCACAATATCAGTTAGATTGGCCAGTCATATAACTGAGAATTTCATCAGAAAACTAAGGAGGGTGAAATTCTGCACTGACTCTCAAATTGTATTATGCCGGATAAAGTCAGACACGACGAAAGGTGTTTGTTCACAACCGCGCAACAGAAATCAAGAGCAAGTCGAACGAGAGTCCATGGGGCTATGTTAAAAGTGATGAAAATCTTGTGGATCTGATGACAAGGGGATGAAGATGAAACGTTGTCTGAACAGTGAATTATGGTGGAAAGGCCCCACGTGGATCAAGAATGAAAAACAAAGGCCCGATTGTGACATCACGCAAGAAGCTTACAGTGATGACAACAAAGACGACGAAAAGACTGTGGCAAGCTTAACTACCACCATGGGTCAAGAATAGATAATTGATGTGAAGAGGTTTCGATCAAACGAGAAAGCGTTACGAGTTACCGCGTGGGTGATCCGTTATATAGGAAACCGATGAAAAGAAAGGAAAAGAGGTTCGCTCACAGGAGAAGAAATGGACAAGGCAGAGTTTGTGCTGATAAAGCAGGAGAGAAAACGTTACAAAATGTGGTGACACGAATATATGACAACATGAAACTGTACGGCACGAATATCTTCGAAGATGATCAAGGTGTCCTAAGAGTAAAAGGGAGGCTTCAGTGGAGTGATTTGAGCTTTGATGAGAAGCATCCTATTGTTTTACCAAAAGAAATTCACTTTTCAGAACTCCTAGTTGTGAATGCACATCAAGCGACAATGCACAGTGCATTGCGGCAACATTGACACATCTAAGAACGAAGTTTTGGATTGTGCGTGGCCGACAGATGCTGAAATGTGTTATAAAGAAATGCATCACATGTAGGAGGCTTATTTCTAGACCAATTGCACAAGAAATTTCACCACTACTGGCTGACAGGATAACGCAGACGAGGCCATTCGACACAGTTGGTATAGATTTTGCTGGACCGCTAAATGCTCGAGAGGAGAAAGGCGACAAAATTTCAATGTTTTACATTGTGATATTTACGTGTGCAGTAACAAGAGCCATATAACTGCAGTTGGTCAAGAGGCTGTCATCAGAAGCGGTTATACAAGCATTCCGAAGATTCGTAGCTAGAAGAGGATTGTGTACAACTGTTTACAGTGATAATGCAAGAGCGTTCAGGAAATCTGAAGAAGAGATGATTAATATTGCCACGTTTCATTTTTCAATTTTTGTTATCGCCCGAAAACACTGCGCCATTCTCAGCGCAAAACGCGCGTGCAGTTTTCGAGAAGCTTCCGGACTTTAGTAGATCATTTCGATAAGATCACGCCCACTCTGCGAACTGTACAGATTATTCTGGAACCTATGCCACCACCAGCGATAACCCTAGAACATTCGATGGCAAGAGTATAAATACCGACGCACTTCGCCGCTTGTCAGTAGTTGATCGACGGCCGACGCTCGTTCACTGCTATCTGGTGCCGGGGCAATCGCTTCTCGGCTTTTGTATTTCACGGTCAGACCAGGTCTTGCCGGCTTCGCCGCCTCGTGCGAGCGACTGCCACCTCTGGGTCTCGGGCCTTCCAGCCCGGAGCCCCCCACCCCTATGCCAGGAGGAGCACGGTTGCCGGTCCACGCTACCTTCCCGGAGCCCGCCTGCAGCCCACCCGACTCCACCTGATCCCGAGCGGCGTCTCCCCAGGCTTAGCCGCAGATTTACCAGAGTGCACCTCGACTGCACGCTACTAGTTTTCTACAAGTCACGCCCCCTTATGCTGGCGACAGCCCCTCCAGAATGGCTGCCACTACCGACCTACCAGTGCGGGAGAACTGCTTCCTCTTCACACCGCCGGACGGCGATGTATCCCTTGATGATTTTATAGACGCTATTGAATTAGAAGCTGGTGGTGATAGTGTTCTTGTTATGCAGCATATGGGCGGGGCCAAGTTTCTCGTCTGTACACGTAACGCCAGTCAGGCAACAAAGTTAATGGTGGCGGAAGGTTTCAAGGTTAATGGAGTAAGCGTGCCGGTTGAGGCCGTCGGGCCGCCGGTCACGTACGTCAACGTCTACCGATACCCCGCCTACCTGTCTGACGAGATACTTGGCAACGCCCTAGCAGAGTACGGTAAGGTGCGGGGCATCTCGTTTGCTACTGTGGCCACCCACCAAAATAAGTTGAACGGCGTCAGAGTCGTAAAAATCGAAATGAGTAAGCCGGTGCCCAACTTTGCGACCATTGCGGGGCACCGGGTCATGTTCGAATATAAAGGCATGAGGCGGGTGTGCGCGCGATGTAGTGAGGTGGGCCACATGGCGACCGCATGCTCCGCACCATACTGCAAACGATGCGGAACTTTCGGTCATGAAACTGAGGGCTGTTCAGCTGAATGTAAGCGTTGTGGGGGTCACCACGGAACGAAAGAATGTTTTAGGAGGCGCTCTTATGCGTCAGCCGCTCGTGGGTTCCCCTCGGTATCGGACCTCGCGTCAAACTCGGTCCAGCCGAGTGGCTCCCCGTCGCAGAAGCCAGGCGAACCCCCCTCTCGCTTACAAGTGCTCGTACCCAGAACCGCGGCCTGCCTCCCCCCCCAAGGCCTTCCTCCCCTCAAGGCCGCGAAACGGATGCCAGCTTGCTCACAGGAAGCACTGCGGCGGATTCATCCGCCAACGAGGAAGACAAGCCCGAGAAGACTGACGATGCCGCCACCATGTCATCGGAAACGGAATCGAGCGACCTCGAAACCGTCTCGGCCCAATCGTCCCCGTCTATGTCATTCGTCCCCCCGTCAGTCCAAGATGAAGGCCACAATTTCCCGGTGCTTGCCGAAACTTTCAAGCGAAGTGAGCCTCCCCCCCCCCAACCGCCTCCCAAACACTCGTTAACGTGTTGGCCCGAGTGTGCGCCCAGGACTTGGACGATGCTACCAATGACCCCCCCCCCCCCCCCAAGGACGAATTGCCCATCGTGAGCCGCGGGTATTACGCGCTCCCTGACGACCAAGACCGTGCTCAAATAAACCAGCCCCTCTCCTTTGAGCCCCCCTCCGGTAAAGCGTCGCCCTACACAGACCGCCAACTTGACCCACTCGCGTCCCAGCGGTTGTCAGGCCGTGAGCAGAAGAGCTCGTTCGCGCTCGCGCCGACGCCAGGGAGAGGAGAACAAGAAAGAAACGAGAGGGAGAGCCACAAGCAGAGAGGCGCGACAACGCCGAATTGGGTCAGAAGCGACGGCGAGCGACAGCGATGCCTCACCGAAGGCGAAGACGCAGAAGCTCCGCCAAAGCGCCGCAGGCAAAGGGGAACCGCCCCCTAAAGCCAGCGAGCCGATCTGATATCACCTTCGCTTCGTTACAGACGGCAGTGCCCGTGCGCGCCGGCGCCGCCGTTTACCCCTTCCTGTTTCACTCCCCCATGCGCTGCCTCCCCTTGCCCCCACCCCTCCCTTCCACACACTCACGTACCCCCCTCGTTTCCACTCCACCATAGTGCGACTGATGGCTGACTGAATCCGTTTCGCCACTTGGAATGTTCGCGGTTTCCGCGACACGACGAAACAAACCGCGGTCGTTTCCTTTGTGAAAGCCCGCAGCATCGACTTGTTGTTCGTCCAGGAGACGAATTTCCGATCCCCCCTCGACGTCGCTCGCTTCCGCAGCCTCTGTCACGTCGAAGCCTTCTTCTCACTGATGAGGACCAGGTCATGCGGGGTTGGGGTTGTGTTCGTCACCGGGAGGTTTAGGCAAAAAGCCCATTGCGTGTTTGGCGCTGACGGCCGCACATTAATGCTTGACATCTTCATCGACCGGCAGAAAGTTCGGTTTGTGAACGTGTACGCGCCAGTAACTAGATCGGAGACGAACCCCCTTTTCAGGGAGCTTGGCGAGTACCTGCTGGCCCTCCTCCCGCACGTAGTCCTTGGAGACTTTAACTGTGTGGTCGACACTGCGAGGGATATCCGGGGACCAAGTTGCGGAGGCTCAGCCTACCGTGCAAAAGAACTGATCAAAGTTCTCGAACGCCTCCGACTTTCAGACGCATGGGTCCGCCTCCACGACGACGACTTCGGCCCCACCCGCGTGTCGAGGGTCACGGCTAACCGGCAAGACCGCGCGTACTTACCGGAGCTCCTACTTCCATCCCTAACAGCGTGCGAGGTGGTCCCGTTGCCACCCCCTCTGGCCGCTCTGTCTGATCACGCGCCACTGCTAACAACCCTCCGTGCAAAGCCTGGCCCCAAACCAGCCGACGCATCGTGGCGCCTGGATTCTGCACTACTAAAGGATCCGGTGTCTGCACCACAGATCGAGACGCTCATAGAGGCCTCGATTAGAGCATCCCCCCGCGTAACATCGACTACCTGCGACGACCTCAAGGAGGCCTGGAAGGTGCCCCTCCAAGACGAAGGCCGTAAAAGGAAAAAGCGCTTGACGTCCCAGATGAACGAGTTACTGCGCAGAATGCGTATCATTCAGAGTGCTGACACCCTCACCTCCTGTACACGAGATTACCTAGCCTCGCTCAAGGTGCAGTACGAACGGCTTCTTCGGGCAGCTACTGGCGAAAAGCGCGCGACTTGGGCAACCTCGAACGAGCGGCCAGAGGTAGCCTCGCGCGAAGTAAGGGGAAACGGCTCTGTGCGTATTGCAGAAGTAAAGCGCCCAGATGGTACCCTCGCGACAGACCCGGTCGAGATTGAGGCGAACTTCTTGCACCACTTCGAGACAGCCTTTCACGAGCCGGACGCCACAATGATCGCCTCGGAGCCAGCGTCCCTGTCGGAGCTGTGTAAATTCCTTAAGCGTCTGGAAGAGGATGAATGCCTGACTATGTGCGGCGCAGCGACGTTACCGGAATTGGGGGCCGCTATCCAGTCAATGCCGCTGTGAGGCCGTCCGCACCGGGAGCCGACTTTGGTGGCATTGACTGGATCATCATCATCATCATCATGTTGACTGGATCATCATGATGATGATGATGATGATCCAGTCAATGCCACCAAAGTCGGCTCCCGGTGCGGACGGCCTCACAGCGGGCTTCTACGCCACCCTTTTCGAGAGCCTATGTGAACCGCTCCTAGCCATAGTCAACACGGTCCTCGAGGGACACGCGAAACCTGCCTCCTTCGGCATGGGGCGCGTAGTCCTCATTCTTAAAGAAGGTGCACCGCCGAACGACCCTGCTTCTTGGCGCCCGATCACGTTGTTAAATGTAGACTACAAGATCGTGGCGTCAATCTTGAACAGCCGACTAAAGATCTTTCTGCCGGATATTATTGCTCCACGCCAGGCTTGCGCAGTCCCGGGCAGATCAATGTTCACCAACCTGACCACCACGAGGGACGTGTTCCAGTACGCTTCGGAGAAAAGAGTCACTGGAGCCTTTTTTTCACTTGATCAGGCCAAGGCTTTCGATAGGGTCAGGCACGCCCACCTGTTCGAAACCCTGCGAGAATTTGGCCTACCGGCAAGCTTTGTCCAAGTAATAAGGCTCCTGTACTCAGACCCCAGGTGCCACGTAGTAGTAAATGGCTCCACGACGGACACCTTTCAGTACACGAGAGGGATCAGGCAGGGGTGCCCGCTTGGCCCAACCCTCTTTGTGCTCGCGGTAGAGCCGCTACTTACATCCCTGGCAAGCGACGCGCACATCCGGGGCCTTCCTCTCACAGGAACTGCGGTCCTGAAAGTCCTCGCATACGCTGACGATATCTCCCTTTTTGTGCGAGATCCAAGCAGTCTCGAGTGCTTTCACCAGGTATTCGCGTCATATGCCCTAGCATCAGGTGCACAGCTAAATGAGAGGAAGTGTAAAGCCCTTCTATTCGGCCATTTCCCGGCGCACGTGATCGGAAACTTCGAGGTAGTCACCGCTGTTAAGGTCCTCGGTATATACTTTTCCCGCGAGGGAGTTACGGCCTCTACGTGGTCCCGAGTCGTGGACAGGGCTGCACAAGTGTCAGAGAGCGCTAGCCTAGAAGGCCTGACGCTATGCGAGAAAGCAGTAGCCATCAAAACAAGCATTTGCGCTCTAGCCTCCGAGCCGAGTAGCGGTGATGCCCACAAGAACAGCAAGCCAGTTGACCAAACTCATGAACGCATACCTCTGGGATGGGAAACCGCCACCATTGAAGCAAAACTTGCTACAACTGGCAGTGTCAGAAGGGGGTCTCGGCCTACCACATGTGTTGACCACGAGCAGAGTCCTGGCCCTGAAAACCGCCGCCCGCATGCTCGCGTGCGCAAGCGATTACCTAGGGCGCAACCTACTCCTCTACTGGAGTGGAGTGAAGCACGACTGGCTGGATGCAGACCGCCACACCGGGCCCCTTGCTGAAGCACCCGCACCCTTCTATAAAACAGCGTCGGCTACCTGGCGCATGTTGAGGCAAGAAGTGCCCGAAGGCGATGTGGATGAGGACCCGCCAGCGCGCATCGTTGAAGCCATCACGTGGAAGCAGCTGAGCGACACTGAACAAAAACGAGCTGAGCGCGCGAGGCGCGAAATACTCTCGCTCCGTTGCGGCACCCCCCGTGATGCACAGGATTTCCCCCTGAAAAAGGCCTGGGCCGTCCTCCCCACCAGACAACGCCTGCATAAATTTGGAATAGTCCCGGATGCACGTTGTCCGAACTGTCACGCAGTTGAATCGCAGGATCACGCGTTGTTCCAATGCGTGGCGGTGAAACCCGTGTGGCGGATGGTAGCCCACTCCTCTGGTATCCGCCCACCTCCCCACCACAAGCGCAACAAAGGTGCCTTGTGCCAACTTGTGCTGATCTTCACGATTATTTGGCAAAGGAGATCGCTAGCGGAGGCGCGTATAAAGCCTGTGCGGAGCGCGTTTCCGGTAGTCTCGCGTATCCGGCGGTTGCTACGGGCCCGCCTATCCGGCGAACTCGAGGCCAGCGGCGAGGAAAACTTCCTTCGTCACTGGCATACCAAATTCTTTTTTCTGAGGAATGGCAAGCTAGCCGCCCCAATCACTACCTGGTGACCCCCCCCCCCTCCCGCTGTCTAGCACATGCAGAAGGGGACTTGTGTATATATATATATATGTGTGTGTGTGTGTGTGTGTGTGTGTGTGTGTGTGTATATCTGTATCACCTTTTTCATTTCATCACCCCATTGTCGTTGTTATTTGTAATCGATTTGGGTAAAGTGTGCTGGTCGACAGTTGAGTTAATTTTTGTATAGCGCCTTCAGTCAGTTTTTTACGCGCAGATTGTTGCTGATGCCTTATTTGGGGGGAGACAAGAGCCCCCCCACTCCCTTGTACCCCCTCCTGCGCCCACAGCCTCAAGGCCTCTTTTATACTTCCGGGCATGCACTTACTGTGTACGAAAGCAGCATTGTTTCAGGCGACAAAAAAGAAATAATACCTAGAGTTGTACAGCGCTAAGTCGCTACTTGTTCCAACCGCGTGTTGAGAAGACCTACCGCCGCGCATGATTAAGCCTGCTGGAGCACCACGCGCTGTACAGTAAATAGAGGGGTACATTTCCCCACATACATTGTACCTCTGTAGTGGTGCTTTCCTGATTGTAAATACACCCTTTGTAGTCGTGAAGCTCGATGTTTTTGTCATGTACTTCGAATCGAACTTTCCGTTTACCGGGCACAGGTTCGCCCAAATAAACAGTTAAATCCCAACATAAAGTCTCCTGTCTTCGGCCACGTCACAACCCCGTGACGATATATTAAAGATGGAAGATGAAAGGGTGCAATAGTATACCAGTAACCTGAAAATAAAATGGAAGTTTAGTGTAGAGTTAGCTCTGTGGTGGGGAGGATTTTATGAAAGACTGCTGAGAAGCTTTAGTACGTCCATGGCAAAAACTATAGGTGCTAGACTTTTGGATGAAGAATATCTACGGACTGTGGTTGTTGAAGCAGAAGGAGTAATTAACAACCGGCCTGTTACTTATGTGTATGACGATCCTAACCAGCCACAACCCATCACACCGGCGGACGTTATAGGGGGCAGGCAAGCAATGAACAAGCAGGAAGAAAACAGACTCGGAGAATACAGTTTGCTGATTTACTGGAGTGCAAGAAAACAGGCAATGATAACATGGTGGACCAGATGGAAAAAGGAGTACCTGAGGGAGCTTAAGTGTGCCAGCAGAAAAATAGAAGGAATACAAGAAGGAGATGGACTTCTGCTTGAAGAAGCGGGAAAAATAACACAGTGGAAACTCTGCAAAGTTGAAAACATTTTCCCCGGCAAGGATGGACTAGTGAGAACATGCTTGCTTCGTACACCTGTAGGAAAATTAGTCAAAAGGCCGATTCAACTTTTGTATTCGCTCGAAGGTTGCTTCGGTTGAATCTGGCCAGTGGGAAGATGTAGAAAACAGATTGAAGATGGAGCTCGGAGACGAGGAAGAAGAAGCGGCCAGGGGCATGCTCTGCATATTTTTTATTCTTGTTCTGTCAACAATAAACTGAAAAGGTATCGGTTCTGTGGTCTCTATGTTCCTTCTGAAACCCTGGTGAACGTAATCGTAGCTTCCTTCATCTCTGCTTCTTAACCTTCAATGGGAACTGCACTTTCTACCTGCTTGTCAAATCCTCTAAGATTCTTGCACTTGTTAGTCAAAGTTCTGTTAAACTTTGTCAACTGACTTATTGGTGGGTCATCCATATGCAGGCGACTTCGGACGCTAGGGATAGCTTCCATGACGGTCTTTTGTACAGGACTACGCCTTTCCATTAGGGCCTCCATAATTTGGTCCAGTGTCGTGAAATGTAGAAAATCACTGGCCGGCTTCACCACGAGGTGAAGAAGGCGTCATCGTGCTATCCGTAACAAATCATCGCACGATGAAGCTGCGGGCGTCATCGACAAGTCACGCTCCACGAACTCAGTCACGGGCAGGGTTCGGCCTCGCACATGAAGATTCACCCAACGGCGGCTTCAACAAATGTCTTGCACGCTGCAGATGTGGTCAAGATGTCGTAAAAGTTCACTCTGTCTTACGTCTAAAGGCTCTTCCGGGTTTCACGGCACCAAAACCTTGAGAAAAAGTGCCGCCATATCCACGAAGTGATTGATGATGAGTGGGCGAAGCTCCGGAGGTAAACCTGGTAAACCATGAATCCTCTGTACATTTTGCCCACTCGATTTTATTACATCGCTCCCCCTAGCGTACGTCGCCGCACTAAATCGAACGATTGCCTTCAACCAATGACACACGCCATATGTGACATCATTCCTATTTTATAAGATCTCGCGTCTTTCATCAACTACAAGTACCGCTTTCTAGTTTATTTGCATCTTTTCATCATCAGCTACAAGTACCACCATCTAGTAAACACTACAAGAACTAAACGAGAGGTGGCTACATACAGGAGACGGTACTGCCATCTAGTGAACACTGCAAGAACTAAACTAGAGGTGGCTACATACAGGGGACGGTACCGCCATCTAGTGAACACTGCAAGAACTAAACTAGAGGTGGTTACATACAGGGGACGGTACCGCCATCTAGTGAACACTGCAAGAACTAAACTAGAGGTGGCTACATACAGCCTACAGGGAACGCACAGCCCACGCCCTAAGGAGCTTCGCCCCTGAAAGACGATCCACCATCCTTGGGTGAAACCCACCGTCGACCTCGTCTTTATTTGAACATACCCAAACTCAGTCCACTCGCCCTGCTTCGACCCCACTACCCTTCTTCTTCGTCTTTATGTCGGCACAATTTCAAACATCCTCTGCCCCCCCCCCCCCCACTGATGATGTTATTTATTGTCTCAATGGCACACGCTACTTCTCATTCATCGATTACCATCGCTCTAGTTATTGACAGATTACCATGGACCAAAAAGACCAAGAAAACATCTCCTTCTTTACTCCGAATAGTTTGTACCAATTTAAGGTTGTGCCCTTTGGTCCATGCAACGCCCCAGCTACGTTCGAACGTATAATGAATTTATTGGTAGGTGGAGTTTAACGTTTCAAAACCACCATACGATTATGAGAGACGCAGTAGTGGAGGGCTCCAGAAATTTTGACCACCTGGGTTTCTTTAACTTGCACCCAAATCTGAGCACACGGGCCTTCAACATTTGAACGTATAATGGACTCTCTGCTAGAAGGATTGAAATGGTCAATCTGCCTGTGTTACCTAGACGACGTCCTCGTATTTTCACCTACATTTGAAGCCAACCTTGAGCGTCTGTCGGCCATTCTAAACGTCTTCCGCAATGCTGGCCTCCAGTAGAACTGCTCGAAGTGTCAATTCGGACGCCGACAAATTACAGTGTTGGGTAACTTCTTGTTGATGCTTCTGGTGGGCGGTCAGACTCTGAAAAAATTCGTGCCGTCACAAGTTTCCCAGCACCTCCATTCGCCAAAAATGTCCCGAGTTTTGTGGCACTCTGTTCCTACTTCAAGCAGTTTTTGAAAGACTTTGTAGCAATCGCTCGACCACTTACCTATCTTCTGAATAAAGACGTCCCATTTTCGTGGGTGTCCACCCGAGATGCTACCTTGTCTCGTGGCATCACCATTTTGATGGCGCAAATTGGCTCACTTTGACCCATATGCCAAGACTGAAGTCCGAACTGATGCCAGTGGTTACAGGATCGGAGCCGTTGTTTCCCAACGCCAACACAGACATGACCGCATTATCTCCTACGCTAGCCGTCTCCTTACACCTGCGAAGCGCAATTATTCAATCATGGAGGGAGAATGCTTTATGCTTGTCTGGGCGGGCTCAGAGTTCCGTTCATATTTACATCCCTCACTTCTGCGTCATCACGAACCACCATGCGCTTTACTGGCTTTCATCAATATTAAGAGATCCCACAGGTCGACTTGGTCACTACGCTTTGCGACTGCAAGAGTACATCTTTGCAGTGACATACAAGTCTGGACGCCTGCATCAGGACGCCGATTTTCTCTTTCCATATTCGGTTAGCGAGTCGCACACCGTCTTAAGTATACGACGCCTGCGTGTGCTCCGTTTCCCAACTGACTCACATAGTCGACGACCAACGTCGTTATGCATCCTTACGGTCTATCATTGAGCGTCTCAGATCCTCACCGTCGGAACGATCTCCTCTCTCGTACGTACTCCAGTACACTATACCGCCCCAACATTCATCTAAACGGGCCATCTCTGCGGCGTGCTATAACCAAACACCTCCGCTCGGCTGTACTCAACGAACTTCACGTCGTTCCAACTACTCGGCTATCCAGCCACGCTACCTGAGCACATCATAACTTTGTATAGTATAGCGAGGGGGGGGGGGGTGAAATGAAAGTCAGGTTGATGAGAAAGGAATAGCGAAGAGAGTGAGGCATAACATAGAAACAAATACACAAAAATAAAAAATAAAACAAAGTCAATAAAAGAAAAAAAGAAGAAAAGATGAAATGACAGAAAGGCCGAAATAGAGAATTAAATTAAGATACAGACAGAAAAAAAAACATTGAAACAAACATAGACACCCTCTAGTAACAAAGAAATAGAAACAGAAAAAATTAGAAAACAGCAACAATCTTTGCAGCATTGCGCGTCCAGTGTAAGCTCCACTAGCCCGCCCCCCTTCCCTTTTTTGCAGATGTGAAGAAAAAAAAGGCAAGCAACTTAGTTGACAAGTGACACGTTGCATACAAACTTGGGTTAAAATAATAATATATTAAGGTTTCTGGGAGATATTTCGAAGAAAGGTTTGGCTACATCTGTGCTGGTGTAAGAATATAAGACGATGCAGCCAGGTAATAGTCACACTTCATGATTGTGCTGGCCATGGTTGCAATAGCTCGTATAAGTATGGGCTTATAAAAATACGTTGGGGAGTACTTTGGTAAGAGCTGGTAAAGTAGATCTTCGGCCTTGCGTTTCTCTTCGAGGTAGTCCGCGGTTCTTTCCTCCACGAGAGACTCCAAGTTGTTGGCGTACTGCTCCATCCGAGACAAGAGGTTGTCCAGGATGTTGCCGCTTTCAGATTCCCTGTAAAAATGAAGTCTGCACTGTCAGTACGCCGTATGAATGTGTATTTTAAGCGTTCTTTCGTTACTAAATACAGGAAGGCTCTTTTAATGCCTTCTAAAATTAGGCATGCTTTAATGAGATGAATTCATAGGTTGCCAGTTAAAAGTTCACTTTAGGGAGGGTACAAGTGACAGCGGGAAACGAATGTGGGTTATTTCCAAAATATTGTGCGCAATGCCAAAGAATGTTTTTTGGCCATTCATTGCCGATCATGCGGTTGCACACCTCTGTTTGAAGAAACCACAATCATCGGCAGACATCAGGACACGCGTACTCACGAAATTATTGAAGCCACCAATACTGCGAAGAAGGGTTCGCCATGCATCAGCATGGCTTCTATCAGTTTATCGACAAAAGAATTGTCCTTTTTGGAAGAGCGCGTGTAACCATCTCTTAGAAAAAATCTTGTCATGCTTTTATTTTTAATTTCTTTTTTGTCCTCTTGTACTTCCATATATTTTTCGCTTTCGTGTTGTTAAAAATTCAGTTGCTAGTCAGTGCTTGTCTGTATCTCTTCTTTAGTATCATCATCTTGAGTTCGCGCTCTACAAGCTTCATTGTAATAAAATCGAGTTATTTGGATTTAGGCAAGTATTTTAGCTGGGATAATTTGTGTTCAGTGTCTTAAGAGGCCTGAACACCATTCACTTTGTAGAAATCGCATAGAGAATAGTAAATGACCACTGGTGCACTCCTGGTGATCTGAGGAATGGTGGAGAATAATGTCTTCGAATGTGAATTTCGTTGCATGGTGGTCTCGTCTGCTGCAGATAACTCTAACGCTCCTTGTTGGACTGATGATTGTTCGATGGATTGTAAAGTTGCTGTCCCCTTGAAGTTTGAAAGACTACCAGTTTTGCACTGATGCTTTCAAATGAACCGTTTCGAACGCTATAGAACATTACGATATTCAAAACTTTGACTGTCTCTCCAGATATAACAATAAAAATGCACTACATAGATATCTACGTAAAAAGTAATTCATTCCACGGACTATAAATGCAGACCCCATCATTTTGTCAAGAAACAAAAAAAAACTCGTTCGAAGTAATTGATATGAGCTTAGAGCAACGTTTTTCTTCTCGACTATCACCCCCTTCTTTGAATACATTAGGTGATGAACAAATCACCGAAATTTCTGGGTATGCACTATCACACGTGTTAGCTTGCCTTCCATTAGAGGCTCTTGGGCCGGATGGCATCACGACTGGCTAGCTGAAAACGATAAATAGGAAACGCTAAGATTATTTTTGGATGTAAATAATTACTAAGAATGACACGGCTCTCAATAGAGTGGCGAATTACGAAGACGATACCATTACGTGAAGCTCCGGGTAGGGGATATGTTTTGCACATCATTAGGCCCATCGCGCTAACCTCAAATCTGGCAAAACTGATTTACAGGTTTTTATGTGTTTGCATCCACATTTTCATTAATGGGCACGAAATCCTAAACCCATCCCAAATGGGCTTCATAGCAGGATGCTCTGTATGGCAGGCCCATATGGGCACCGAAAATCGCATTCAATTATGTGGGCGCGAAAGGAAATATACTGCGTTAGTCGCACTGAACATCACAAAAGCACACGATAGTGAAGATCAGTTACATTTAAATGATCGGCTACACGACCTTGACTCCCCAAAGTATATTGAGGCATGAATTGCGGACTTTCCAGATTCGAGGCTCTAAACGAGGTAACCGACGTTAGCGTTAGCACAATGAACGATTATATGACTGCTAGCTTCAAACAGTGCGCAATGGAAGTCGGAGGTACAGTCAGTATAAATGACATTGGCAAACTATCTAAGGAGACAAAAAATAATTCTAAGAGACGAGAAATCATAAAAGCCTCAAATCAACCAACAAAATAAAACTAGTGGAGCTTTCGAAGTGAATCAATGTACGTAAGGTAGCCGACATCAAAAAGTATAACATGGAAAGAATTGAGCAGGCTGCAAAAAGCGACAGAAGCCTAAAAGCTGCGAAGGCAAACTTGTGCACAGGTAAAAATCGGATGTATGCATAAGGGAACAAGGAAGGCAAGGTCATAACCAATATGAATAGGATAGGTGAAGTGGCATGAAATTCTACAGAGAGCTGTACAGAAAATAAAACAACCCAACCAAGACGATATCATTAAAAACAATAATAGTCCAGAGAAATACAGAAGTCTACTAGTAACGACATGGGAAGTAAGGAAAGTTCTAGATGGAATGCAAAGAGTCAAAACCACTGGTGAGGATAAGGTAAGAACGGATCACCTGAAAGATGGCGAAGAAATTGTGTTAGGAAAATTGGCCACCTTATATACGGAGTGTCTCTTGACGAGAAGAGTACCCGAGTCTCGAAAGAACGCTAACATCATCTTAATTCATAAGAAAGTAGATGTCAGGGACTTGAAATATTACAGGCCTATCAACCTACTGTTCGTTTTCTATGCACTTCTTAGTAAAAAAAATGCCAAGCCTGCGCGGAAGGTGCAGCACAGTCAAAGCGAAAACTAGAAGAGTGGCCTTTCAGAGCCTTTTCTAAGCACTCATTGCGTAACTGTTGCAAGACACTTGCTGGGTATCCACTACGGCATTATTAATAATAATTTCTTGGTAGTAGACCGGCATTTGCTATGCTATCCTTCGTCATTCTTCTGAAAAGCGTGGTAGCCGCTAAACACTTGCAAGGAATCTTGTGCGAATTGTTCATGCAGTGGCTGACGACGATGTGGAATTATGCTTGAAGTGGGTATGCACCACAGGTAATAAGGGATCAAGAACAAGACACTTTCCTAGGCTATCGGTAATCTTTCTGTTATACCTCCATACCTCCATTCTTCCAAATCTGAACAGTAATTTTTAAAACTGCTTGATTCTTGGCCAATCCTCTATAGTGGGTATGCGCCACTAACAATAGGTGAACAACAACAACATTTTGGAGTATTGAACGACCAACTCATTACGCTATTGGCACTGTGTGACGCCTGGTTGTTTTCTTGCTGTTCTAAAACACTTTATTACTCATAATGACATGATTCGTTTCCCGACCTGGAGCCTGCCTAAGGAAGTTTGCGAACAAATTCCAAGCCCCGGCGTGGCTCAGTGATGGAATAAGGGGGTGGCACGCAGCGTACCCAGGTTCGAGCTCCACTGTTTCCTTGGTAATAGTTTTCTCATTTTGTGCGATAGTGGTGACGGACACCGGCGGCGACGGCTGTGGACAAATACAGTGCCGCTAGTGACCCGACTTTTGATTTCATAACAGTTTTCATTGTAATAATAGCGTATAGAATTAAAGCGGCATTAGAGTTAAATAAACCAAAGGACCAAGGATAATTTCGTACAGACTGCTCCACAATAGACCATGCTCACACTATTTACCAGGTAATATAGAAATGCGCGGAATACAACCTACCTTCACTCATAGCCCTCATAGATTACGAGAAAGCGTTTGACTTAGTCGAGGCATCATCAGTAGCACAGGCACTACGAATTCAGGGCATCGAAGAACCTTGCATAAACATACTGGAAGAAACATACAGTGAATCCACAGCCACCATAGTTATTCATAAAAAAGGCAGAGAATCCGAATAAAGAAGGGTAGGAGGCAGGGAGACACGATCTCTCGAATGCTATTCACCGCGAGTTGAGAGGAAGTTTTGGGGGCCCTAGATTGGGAAGACTTGGGGATAAGAGTTAATGCAGAGTGTCTTAGTAACCTGCAATTCACTGATGTAAAATTGGCTTGATGAGTAACACAGTGGAAGAATTACAGCTCATGATTACTGAACTGAACATGGAAAACAGAAAAGTAGGCCAGAAAATAATATGCACAAAAATAAAGCAATGTGCAACAGTCTCGACAGAATACAGCAATTTGCGATAGGTAGAGAAACGCTGGAAATTGTAAAGGAATATGTCTACTTAGGACAGGTAGTAACCGCCGAGCCGAACCCTTAGAGTGAAATAACAAGAAGGATAAGAAAAGTGTGTATCATATTTGGCAAGCATTCTCAGATCATGAATGGTAATCTGCCACTAACCCTCAAGGCGATGGTATATAGCATGTGGATCTTGCCAGTACTTACCTATGGAGCAGAAACCTGGAGGCTTACAAAAGGGTCCAGTTTAAATTGAGGACGACGCAGTGAGCGATGGAAAAGAAATTGATTGGTATAACCTTAAGCGTCAAGAAGAGAGCAGATTCGGCCAGGGAACAAACCATGGTTAAGGATTTCATAGTCGAAATGAAGAAGATATTGACATGGGCCGGGCACGTGGCATGTAGGCAGGATAACCGCTGGTCATCAAGGGTAACTGACTGAATTTTCAAAGAAAGCAAACGCGCGAAGGGAAGACAGAATTAGGTGGACCAATGGGACTAAAAGTTCGCAGGTATAACGCACAACGGAAAGCACTAGACCGGGTAGATTGGCGGATCATGGGAGAGGCCTTTGCCCTGCAGAGAGCGTAGTCAGGACGATTGTGATGATGATGATGATGGTCATGAATGATTATGATGATGATTATGTTGATGATGATTATGATGATGCAACGTTCACAACCGTGTGCACGAAAAACGCGGAACGTTCTCACGCGTGGAGATGAGAGTGCTTGTGGAGGCACTAAAGAGAAAGACAAGATGGATTCCACTTACTTGTTCAGCTTTCTGATAAGCGGTTTCAAAGCCTGAAAATCGGGCCTCTCATTTGGGTCGCCGGCCCAGCACTTCGAGATCAGCTGACAAACTTCATCCGGGCAGTCGATTTCATCAAACACAGGTCGAAAAAGTGGCTTTGATTCAGATATGACTTGTTCTACGATCTCTGGAAGGAGAACAGCGTATTTGGCATGTTATAAGGGTAATTTGGAGAGAGTGAAGCTCGGCCCCCAAATAAAAACATAAAGTTACGGAAAACTTGTTTTAGGTGCGCAGCTTCTAAAGCCGCTGTATATCTTGGTACGTGGCCGCCTAGTTCTATGACTCAATCAGCAGGTGGCACTACTGTGACGAACGGACGGACTAACGTACGGACGGATGGATGGACGGGTGGACGGACAGACAGACAGGCAGACGCTTCGCCTTACTCATTATCTTCACCCCATGAATATACTGTAATATTTCAAAAGACGATAGTTTTTCTTGGGGACCTACGACACAAAAACTTTGATCTGTCTGTCTGTCTGTCTGTCTGTCTGTCTGTCTGTCTGTCTGTCTGTCTGTCTGTCTGTCTGTCTGTCTGTACATTTGTCTGTTTGCCACCGTTATCGTGAACCGGGTACTCGAAACAGCAGCAGCAGATACCCCGAACAGCAGATTCCTTCCGCAGCACCCACCAATGTTGCTCAAGGATCAACGTTCATATGTGTGTGATTGTCAATTAAAAAGCAATAATTGCGCATATCTGAGGCACCTTAACAACACGTATATATTCTGCATGTTCATCTTTTACAAGAAAAGGCATACTTAAGTAATTCTAAGGACCGTGGCGCTTATCACGCTGCGCTGGCTATGCAACGCTTGCACGGAAAGGTGAGTGTTTCCGAAGCTTAGCTAAATAGACACGGTGGTGGCCCCTACTCGTCGCCTTGCTTTCTACACCTTATCACCTCTGAGACGGCGCGCACGCCGGTCTCAGGGCCACGCGCTTGTTTTCTAAAAAAAAAACTGCCGGATGGCGCTCATGTCTCACGTGTGACGTGACTTGATGCGCTCGTTCGCCTCCGCTGCACGCTCGAGGCACTCTAACACAGCGCCTCCGGAATACCATTCACCGACTTTCTTGCGCACATCAAAAATAAATGTTTTGTTCACTCTCTTCACAAGCAAGATTACCGTCTTTCGACGACATTTGCAGATTGCATGCCAATACGGGGCCAATTTTTTTCTTCCAATTGTTTAAGAGAAAGCTTTATTGAGTCCGTGGCTTATCTCAGGCACACGTGGTATATCATGTGGACATGCAGACGAGTCTTTTTGTATGTGCTTATTGTTTCGTGTACAATGACTAGTAGAGATCCGGTCCTGAAAATTACAGGCATTTCGTTCAATTCACCCCACACATTAAACATTTAACAAACAGATTGGAACAGCCATCAGTTGTTGTTGTTGTTGTTTTTTCACGAAATACGGCACCCCATATTATTTATCCTACGATCGAAGCCGTATTGAAGTAAGGCTAATGTATCTAATGTATAGACAGACACACATGCTGGCAGCCTTCCAAAGGTCAACTTGCGCCTTATAGACATGCAGACTCATTTGTCAAAGCCACAGCAAATGTACTTGTGGCAATATTTGTTAAGGGGCACAGCCATAGAGAAACATATTAACATAAAGAGTAGGAACTCCCTTAGGGTCCTGTGGTCGAGCTAGTGCGCAGCTTTCAGTGCCACGAGTAGCTGGTCAGACCCGATAATGCCTTCAGCATAAATAAAATAGCATTGTTTTTTTTCTTTCCGAAGCTGCGATTTGAACCTGAATCTTCATGCTCCGAAAGAGTATCTTACTACTAAGCTACAAAGCCATGCTTCTACATAGGGAATACACGTACAACAAGTCTAAACCACATCAATGTGTACCCTTTGTGCAAAACAAATGCTGAAAGACCTCCCTTGCTAGTCAGACTATACTGATTTTTGTGGTAAAGCAAGAAACGTTCTCAGGGGGGTACGTTGTAGAGCGAATACGAAAAGTTGCACAAATCAATAAAATTTATTCTTTACAAAAATTTGATGCCAAACTTGGGTTTTTATTTACCTACTGAGGCAGCTATTACATGTCTTGACAAAGGAGTAAAAGCGAGCATGGGTACGTCATCTAGCTGTTGGTCAGTCAGATCAGATCCTTTCTCGCACAGGCTCGAGTGGCCACTCTTTATATAGTATATTGCTCTATTGCACAGAATGCACCAAAACATTCATGCCACGAACTATTATGTACTAAGAGTAACTAACAGACAACACTGCCAAGGAAGGTACGGGGAGTGGTAGTTGTAGTGTTTTTATAGTAAGCGTGAAGAAGGAAAATTGGATGAAACGATAACTTGCCAAGAGACCGTACCTCTGACCTTTTATTAACGCGTCTGATGCGCTACCAATTGAACAACCACAGCAGCCATTCCCCCGCCCACATTAAGAGGGGGGGGGGGGCATATATGTACATTTAAACAAGGGAGCCTCAGTCGGTGCCACCAGTGGTGCTCACGGTGGGCACATAGTTGTCGCATAAGTAGTTTTCTAAATTGCGAAGTATTTATAACCACATGCATTGTGTTATCTTAACTATAAAATAGTCGAACAAAACTTTTTAAGCAGCGATTCGCAGCTGCGTTTACGTGAATTTAATTGTGCAAACGTTCACTGAAAGATCACTCAGCTTCCTCCTCAAAAATGAATGGTGCCGTTCCGGAGGAAACATTTTAGTAGAGCGGTAACACCAAAAATACATTTCTCCGAAAGCATACTTCAGTTGTTGTCTGGATACGCACTCAAAAGGACGCGCAGTAAAAGAAAAAAAATCAACATTGTGGCGGCTTCTTGTTCATGTACAAGTCCGTGCGATTGGATTCACGCGCGCAGCCCGACAAGCATTGCTATCAGGGTATCTTGGCACCCAGCTATGGTCTTGAAGCTCCTGGAAAGGAAGAGAAACGGTCGCGGTTTTTGTCTCGCTCTGCCCTATTGGCTTCGCAGACGACACGGGCAAAGCCCGATCATCGTATATCGCGGAGATGTGGTTGCAAACGTAGGCGACAAAGTATTGCGTCTCTGTTTCGTGAGCACCCAAGCTCTGTGCCCCAGACCTGCAATCTCCATGGGCGCCGCATTCATGGCCTAGAAGCATCCGCGACCTAAAGAAACGGCCTTCGTTCTGAGCCTGGGCACTCGCGTTGGTTCAATGCAGCCGTTGTGGATAATGTGGGGACTCGCCTCCGCTGAACATGCCGGAAGTGAATCTATAGAGGGAAATACGCACTTGGTTGGATTATTGTATCGTGTTTATGTCTAGGAGGCTTTAGATTTACCAATGAGCTTCTGTTGTGCTCTAACTGTCCGAACGTGTTTATTTCTCACATGGCAGTATCGACCAGGCGCCGTTGGCTGAATTAAGAAAACGTACGGTGCAGAGACAGTCGAGAGAAGAGCTTCAAAATTTAGGAGTGCAAATCGAAATGATTTTCTTGGGTGCTTGCGAGTTGGACATACTGATTAGTCGCAAAATAATTGTGGTATTCGTGAAGTTCAGCATGATACCTAATCAATTTAGACAAAACATTTACTTCGACTATTTCATTTATCTGGTGCTCACAATGCAAATTATACAGCCGAATGACAGATGAGAACAATGTCGTTCTAAATACAATACGACAAAGCACTTATTAGGTAATTGTTTCTCAATATAACATATACCCTACGCATTCTCCATAAATGTTGCTGCCTCGCCTAGAGCCTCACATTTTATATTTAGTAGCCAAGCTTGGTAACCACATGAATGTTTCACTGTCTTTTAAGCATAAGTAAGAGCAACTGCCCAAGTTACAACTGTTCACAAGCAATATACGTGTACCTGTTTCAAAGGATATGCAGTAATCTTATTTGGCACTTTGGTCACAGATGAGAAAAAAGGTACCTTCTTGCAGTACAACATAGAATATGCAGGAAGGGCAAACTTCTAGCTAGTAATTTACATTTCACAACAACGAAGTGCAAGGTGCACATAACAATGAGGACCAAAAGATAGGGAGACATCAATAAAAGGAAGAGACAGGGACGTTAACCTAGAAGAACTGGCTTGCTACCCTGTACATTGGTGAAGAAATAAAGGTCGAAAGGAGGAAAGAGATAGAGATCAAATAAATAACAAACAAACAAACACACACACACACACACACACACACATGCAGGCCGTTCCGATCACTGTCGTTTGGAGAGACCGGTTGAACGCAGGAAGCGCAGAAGCGCCTATACAGCCTTCTTCTGCGACATAAAGTCCTGTCAGTAGCGCAGGATTCTTTCTTTCAAAGGAGTCTGCTTGTCCAGTTAGTCTACTGCATTGCAAAGTGATTGCCTCTGCGAGAAGTACTGTGGGCATTCGCACAGAACATTCCAAGTTGTTTTGCCACTGCCGCAATGGCCACATGCTGCAGTGTCAGCCATTCCTATGCGGAACGCGAACGCATCGATAAATGCGACACCCAACTATAACCTGCACAGTATTGTAGCGTCTACTCGGCGAAGTTCTGGTGGAATTAAGACTGAGAGTTGGGCTGCGTGCGCGAAATGTGGCTCGTTTCACTGCGACGTGGTGTGCTCGCGAGCAAGCATGCGGAGTTTCCGTGCAGTGTCAGTTCTGGAAAGAGTATCCATAAGTGTACTGCGCAAAAAAAAAAAAAACCACGGAAACACGAAGTAGAGAAAAAGGACAGACAAGCGCAGACTGTTCTTTTTTCTACTTTGTGTTCCCGTCTGTTTTTTTTTTTTGCGCAGTGCACTAATGGATCAGTACCAACTTGCCTAACCAGCCATTTTTCTGGTGGGCGGAATTGATACTTGATTGCCTTTAGTATAAGCATAACAGGCAGCTAGATCGGTTCGTTCATTGCCAATTATTTCACATGGACTTGAAAGCCCTTGAAATGCTATTTCATGTCTTTTCTCAGTTAAAACGTGAGTCCCCCTGCAATCTCGAACACCAATTGTTCGTGCGGACCGCGGCGTAAACATGACAGAAGGGATTGCAGTGCCGCCTTGGAATCACTGAAAATCGTTCAGTTTTGTGGCCGTTGATCACTAGTGACTTGCAATGCGGCAAGAAGAGCTGTGAGCTCCGCTCCCGTCGATGTCGTAAGGTGCAAGGTCTTGACTTTGCTTTTTGTGGCTTTTATTTGTATCACATCAGATGTTGTTGAACTATCCTGTAAAATGGAACCGTCGGTGTATAAATATATACAGTCTTGGTACGTCTTGTATAACAAGAGCAGAACAAGCTACTTAAGAGCAGGTGACGACATATTTGCTTTTTCTGGATGCTAGGTATTGATGGGCTGATGTTAGACTGAGTCAGGCACCAAGGCGGAGTCGAAGGCCGGGCGTCGGGTGTGAAGCATATTGGCAAAAAGTCGCGATACGTGGTTACCGTTTGGGAAAAGGACGAACGTGGTCGGTCTGCTGGTAAAGAGGCTGGGTGGTGGCAGGGTGACCGAGCAATATGCCTTGTATTTGTCCTGAGTGTCTCAACGTCAATATGTGTCGCGATGAGGTGGTCACTGGTGATCACTGTAGAAGCCACCGTCGAGGCGCTACGAGGCAAGCCTAGCCAAATTCGGGATGCCGGGGCCTGAACACTCTGTAACGTTTGTAGGTTTGTTTTTCTTTCATCGGTCAATGCCGGTAAGCTGTACCACAAAAATCCGAGAAAACGTACTCTGCATAGCTGCAGGGGAAACATTCCCCAAGTCTTCTCTGCAAAGAACTTGAGTCGATTACAGATGTCTATTAACCGTTTTTTCATGTACGAGACATGATCACTCTATGATAGATTCCTGTCGATTATAACACCCGAACACTTGTGCGATCGAGCGTATTAGACCATTGATGCTTATGGTGTACTCATTCATAGGCTTGCTTGTAAAAGCTACGGGGACGTATTTCTCTGAAGAAATTTCCAAGCCTTGATTTCGGAGGAAATGTGGAGTTTCAGTGGCAACTTTTTGAAATACTGCATGTGTGTAACGAGGACCAAATATTTCACTTATTGAATGAGCTCTTTTACTTGCGTTCGTATTCACATGTTCGTAATTAAGTGCAAAAGCAGTCATTGAGACAACTTGAATGCGACAACAATATTCTGTAACTGATACTTCGTGCACAATTGAAAGATTGTTTTGGCACCAAGTATGCAGTGGCACCTGCACTTAGCGAGCTGTGATTACGGGCTCAAAACAAAACAGGCAAAAAAAAGCTCCAAGTAAAAATATACTGTGCGTGTCACAGCTTGTGAATCTCACCTTTGGGGCTCATGTCGATATTTCCCAAATAGAATGCCCCCTGCCGAACGGCGATCTCATGCGAAATGATTGCAAAAGAGTAAACGTCCCCTTTCTGCGTCCCATTAACGGGTGGTTCAGGAGACCGCAGAAGCTCTGGCGCTGTCCATAACTTCCCTGCGAGAGTTAAATCATGGCATGAAGTTTGCACACGTGACATGAAATTTCGATAGATGGGTGTGTTTTACCGAGGACTTTAATAAAAAACAGGAGTTTTAAGGCCTTCAATACGTGCCCCCCCCCCCACCTTCCCCTAAAAACTTTCCTGGCTACCGGCCAATGCGCTACATCTGAATACACTACGTCCAAGCAACGACAGGAAATGCACAGCTCCTCCTAGAAACTGGTGGCACTTGAGTATACAATCATTGCCAGCATTGCCTGTAAACAAGATATGGTTATGGTATTCGATACTTTTCGTGAGCCTATCAATGAGTGAGCCCCGTCAACAGCGTGTTAGCAAAGGTCGTAAATTCGACTAAGATTGCACGGCGGGCTTGTTGGTTATTCATGTTGTTCGAGGTATAGCGCATCCAGGACGGGACAGAGAAGAAAACACAGAACACATACACGGCGCTAACTTTCAACAATGCGCTTTAATACCAGAAACAGCAATACTTATACCCAAACATGGCGCGTCACAACCACGTGCTAGAACCAGAAAACTGATCTACTGCAACTCATGCGACATACAAATAATGCAATTCTTTCAATGATAATGATATCGATGGCGTGCTTATACACGCGTCTTCAAACTTAGCAATGAATTTTGCTTCTATGATGAGCCTTGTCATTTGGTTAGTGCTTCTACCGATTAAGCTGGTGCGATTAAAGTGGGGTTTTTTGCAAAGAGAGGTTTCTTGCAATTCACTGCAAAGAATGCGGGTGCCAACCCCTCTTTAATCGAACCAGCATAATCGGAAGAAGCACTAACCAAATGACAAGGCTCATCATAGAAGCAAAATTCATTGCTAAGTTTGGGGACGCGTGTATAAGCAAGCCATCGATATCATTATCATTGAAAGAATTGCATTATTTGGATGTCGCATGAGTTTCAGTATATCAGTCTTCTGGTTCTAGCACGTGGTTGTGACGCGCCATGTTTGGGTATAAGTATTGCTGTTTCTCGGATTAAACCGCATTGTTGAAAGTTAGCGCCGTGTATGTGTTCTGTGTTTTCTTCTCTGTCCCGTCCTGGATGCGCTATACCTCGAACAATGTAAATTCGAATTCACATCTTTTATACACTAACCAAGTTTCAACATTCTTCGATCTAACGTCTCACACATTGAGCAAACTTGACGCAAAAGCATCATGGTTGAAGAGCTATAAATAGCAATGAGACAGAGGTCAGAGTCCTAGCAGTTTATATAGGCAAGGTACTCGGCATTTTTTTTTGCTATGACTGGCTTCGCACAACAAGATTAAGAAAACATCGACGTTTCGCCACCTGTTTTAGAAGAACTTCTTGTAGGGCGAGTTGCTGCGTAGTTGTGATGGAAATCGCGCATTTAATCGAACGAACACAGGAAAAATAGAGTGAACAGAATGAGCGTAAACTGTTAACTGGTTTTATTTATTTGGTCGCTGCATATATATCCCGTTTTTTCTACACGTCCCAAATAAATTGAAAGAAGTCATGCCTGTACGCCATGCATGATAGCTTCCAGAATAAAATAAAATTTGGGGGACCCTTAAGCTTCGCCTTTAGGAGTTGAACGCGATAGTGAAATAAGGCCCCTAGTGCGCCCTTTAACCACTAAGTGCATACTTATCAATATATTTTGTGACACACACACACACACACACACACACACACACACACACACACACACACACACACACGCCGCCGCCGCCGCCGCCGCCGCCACCACCACCACCACCACCACCACCACCACCACGCACGCACGTAATGCACTGATGGTGCAGTGTGGCCACATTTCTTTGCTAGACCCCCTCCACTTCCAGCGGACGACTACAAAATACTCTTGCGAATACGTGGATGCCTCAGCTGTGCTGAAACTCCACTTCCGAAGATCATACATGCCGTCCTAAAAGCGGCAGCGCTCACAAGCTTTCTACTTGATCAATACCGCATCAACTCCGTAAGCAACATTTTGCTCATAAGCACACCGGACTCGGAGTGCACCGAAGCATACCACCGTATCAAATCCATCAAGATGGACGAATGCAGCTTTGAAGTTGACCCCCACATTACTGATCCATCGAATACCTGCCGAGAGGTCATCCGTAATATTCCTATCGAACACACACCTGAAACCATCTTGTCAAGTCTATTGGACTATGATAGACTAGGCCTCATCCTGACCGGACGTCGCATGGTTTCCACAACGTCCATCTTGGTCACCTTCGGAGGTATGCGCGTGCCTTTTTACATAAGTTATCAGAGTGGCATCCCCAGATGCGCACCCTATCATCATAAGACGGAAGCCTGTATTCTCTGCCGCAAACGTGGCCACAGACCAGACGTATGCCCAGGTGCCCCTCAGTCTTTATGTCCAATAGGTGGCATTCCGAACCCACTCCTTGATCACGAACGTAAACCTAAGTGTGTGGTGTGCAACAGTGACCACCCCACCGGCCCGCCGCAGTGCCCACAGCTCTACAAGCCCAAACCAAAGCACGCACCCTCAACTTTCGAGCAAGATGCAGCTCCATTCCTCGACCCAAGCACATCTTTCAAGAACGCCCTAAAGGACGCTCACACAGTATCACAAGGCAACAAAGCCGAAAAAGCCGCAGCCGCAGCCGAAGCCGTATCAAAAGCATTCATCGAGACCCCAGCCCAAGGAATGGCACTGGACACGAGGTGAGCTAGGATGATGTAACCTCCCCTGAAAGCTCAAATCAAAAGCAGCTCAAACTATTGCAGGATAAGATGGCTAAATTGAGGGCAGAAAATGCAAAACAATGCCTAGAGCTTGAGTCCTTCAAACAACCATCTACCTACCCACAACTCCCCGCCTCATCTCTCACCCCTACACCTATCTCACCATCACCAGCTCCTCCCTCAACCACTCCACTAGCTAGGGGGCCCACTCAACCACCTGCGCAAAAACGAAAAGTGTCGACTCCCACATTGTCATTATTGTCGTTCGAATAGCGATTTGGCCAAGTCGAAGCGAAACTAGTGAAGGTTGACAAAGTTAAAGAAAAAGTAACTGAGCTCGAAGAACAACTAGACAATTTTGTTACCTTCTCTATGGCTTCCTCGCAGAAACTACACGAATCTGTGACCTCGATACAGCAAGTCACGTTACCGATGCAACAAACCCTTGATAAAGTTACGCAGTGGATCGACACTGTCCACGCTAACTATCCAGAGTTTGCCCAACCTAAGCCAAATCAACCTATCGAAAATGACTCCTCGTAACCGCACTGAACTTTGCGTATGGCAATAGAACTGGAGAAGGTTTCGCTGAAAAAAGGCAAACCTCATGCAATACATCACATCACAAACTACCCCTCCCCCAATCATTGCGTTACAAGAAACAAATGGGGTAGTGCAGCTGCTATGTTATAGAACGCATCAAAACCCGGCTGATACCAAACCAAACACTGATGTCTTAACTCAGAAGTACCTTACAGTTACCTACTCAAAATTTTCTGACATCGATATTTAGCACGACTTTCTCCAAATACTACCTGATAAACTTAACTCGCCATTTTTATACATTCTCAACGTATATAGTAGACCACAAGAGAAAAGCCACCACTTCGACAATCTATTCGCCCGAGCTACATCATCGGCAGGCAAACACACCCTCCTGATAGCGGGGGATTTCAAAGCCTCGCACCCAGCGTGGGGTTACACCGCATCTACACCGAAAGGTACAGCCCTCTGGTTCCATATTCAGGCACATTGTTTTACACTGCACAACGACCCGGAGGAGCCTACTCATTTGGGAAACAGTGTGAACAAAGATACATCCCCCGATCTTACCCTCACTCACAATGCTCCCACAATGGTTTGGACTAACACCCAAACTAATCTTGGCAGTGATCATTACATTATTATCTATACTTCAAAACTAAAACACAGACCCATTGCACCCAAACCACTGATGCTCACAGAATGGGACAAATTTAGAGAGACCCGCAACAGCAGCGTTCCGTCACGTATTTCAGACCTAACTGAGTGGACTCAACAGCTTCAAAAAGATGTTGAAATTCACACGAAAACTCTATCCCACGAAAACCCGATAACTACTCTCGACTCCAAGCTTCTCCATATGTGGGAGCAAAATAGTCACATCTGCGACGGTGGAAACACCAAAGCCACAACAGGAAACTCTGCATTAGGATAGCGAAGCTAGGCCAACAAATCGAGCGATACGCGACTCAATCGAGCGATACGCGACTCAGCAACGTCACTCCGTGGTTCAATAATCAACTGCGTCGACTTAATAATAAAAAAAGCGACTGTTCAGAGTAGCGGACAAAAACAGATTATCAGATTCATGGTGTCGTTATAAAGCATGTGACAAGTTATACCAACGCCTTTTAAAAACTACTCGTCGTCGTTTCTTCAGCCATGATTTGTCATCAATGCTAAAAAATAACCCTAGGCGCTTTTGGCGCACGATAAATCCTAGTAACCAACCTGATGTAAATCTCGTTAATACTGATAGAAGCCCTGTTCCGGAATCCGAATGCGCTCAGTTATTAAATGATACATTCTTATCAGTCTTTACTCTTGAGGATACTACTTCATGCCCTAACATAGATGTAGTTGCCGGTATTAATATGTCGGAAATAATAATTGACGAAGCTGGTATCCTATCTTTACTCGAAAAGTTGAAAAACTTCGTCTGCATCCGATCATAATGGCTTCAATAACAAAATACTGAAAAATGTTTCCTCAGGTATCTATCGCTTTTTGGCAGCAATCTTTTCTCTATCGTTATCATCAGGCACCATTCCTCACGACTGGCGAATAGCAAAAGTAGTGCCGCTATTTAAATCTGGTGATCGCTCATCCCCGCTTAATTACAGACCCATATCTTTAACTAGTACCATATGTAAACTTTTGGAACACGTACATTATACACTCCCAGGTAATCTCCTATTTAGAGGAACACAATATCATCTTTAAATACCAGCATGGTTTTCGCAAAGGCTATTCATGCGAAACTCAACTCGCGGGATTTACCCATGACTTGCACTCATCATTGGACGCCGGCATTCAAACTGACGCTATATTCCTTGATTTTTCAAAAGCATTTGATCGTGTCCCTCACCATCGGCTCTTACTAAAACTTAGGCAGCTTAATATTCACCCACTTGTTCTGGCCTGGCTACAAGCCTTTCTTTCCAGTAGAAAACAATTCACGTCTGTCAATAACTTAACTCTCCTTTTGTTGAAGTCTCATCTGGAGTTCACCAAGGAAGTGTGATTGGTCTCTTGCTTTTCCTTATTTATATTAACGACTTACCCTCCTCAGTCAATTCTAAAGTTAGGCTTTTCGCTGACGATTGTGTCATTTACCATACCATTTCATCTGAAACTGATCGACAATCTCTACAATCTGACCTTGTCTCTTTAACTTCGTGGTGCACAGCATGGCAAATGACACTAAATCCTTCAAAGACTAAGCTAATGTGTTTTACTAAAAAAGCGTCCCGTATTCCAACGTCTTACTTACTAAATAATACTTCAGTGGAGCTTACGACTTCTTATAAATACCTTGGGGTTAACATTCAGTCTGACCTGTCATGGCATCACCACATTAACGTCACCCTTGCTTCAGCAAATCGCTCACTCGGGTTCCTTAAACGTAATTTGAAACACACCCCCTCGCACTTGCGTAAACTGGCTTATATCACCCTAATCCGTCCTAAAATAGAATATGCCTCAGCCATTTGGAATCCCGATCAAGACTACATTATTGAAAACATCGAAGCCCTGCAGAACCGTGCTGTACGTTTTATTTTTTCTGATTATTCACGTCACACCAGCGTCACTTCATTGAAACTTCGTGCCGAACTGGAACTCTTATCACGTCGCCGTAAAATTGCTCGCTTATCACTACTTCATAAGCTCTACCATCACACATCACTTCACGAGGATTTCTTTAAGCCACCCCCTGCCATCTTTCCGCGCCGCGATCATCCCTTTAAAATCGAACGCTTCCCTTCTCGCACTTTTCATTATGCTAGATCCTTCATACCGCGCACAATAACCGAGTGGAATGACTTACCTTCAAACATTGCAACCGTCACCGATATCACTGAATTTCAGAACCTACTAAACATGAGTGCAAGCGTGTGAACCTTTTGCGGCATTCCCCCCTCTTTTTTCTTTTTTCTGCAAACCGTGTTTTTTGTAGAAACTGCGTATATTCATGGTTCATGTTATTTATTGCTGTGTTTGCCTAATTCAGTTATTCACAAGTGTTTTTGGTGATGTTGCCATTCCTTTATGCTTAATGGCGCGTATGTTTGTAGTAAGCTAGATTGCGTTTTATTGTACTCTTGTGACTCTATTTCCTTCTTTGTGTAGTTCAATTTTAATATATTTTTTAGTTTTATTATTGTTTGACTCGTATTATTTCTTCTGATTATTTAAGATTATGCGGTAAGAATATTGACCTTATATTTATTCTAATGTATTTAGTAGCTGTATGGTGTTTAGTTTGCGTGTTTTCTGGTTCTAATAATCATTTCATGTACCTGTATGTGTTATAGCCCCCCCCCCCCTATGTAATACCCTCCTGTGAGAGGGCCCTTAGGGGTATTCTGAATAATAAATAAACGAATAAATTGGCGGCACAGCAATGGGGTCAGCTTTATGAAAGAAAGCATGACCACCTCAGTAATATACGAACTTGGCCACTTCTTAGACATCTGCTAGACCCCAGTACGTCTCCGGCACGACTTTGCCACGCTATCACTAAACTGTTACACGAGCACAATGGCCATTTAGGACAGCTCTTCGATAACCTCCGCACGTTGCATTTGCTTCAATTACGAAAGGATTTTACACCATCTTACACAGGAAAACCTAATGAGTCGTTAGATGCGTCGATAACGGAGGCGGAAGTTAGGCACGCCTTCGCAACACTCCTACGTCGGCTTCAGGCTCCGACCGCGTAAACAACAAATTACTTAGAAATATGGACCCTGTTTCTTTTATTACTTCGACTAATTTCTTTAATGTCTGTTTTGATTGGGCACCCTTCCACCTTCGTGGAAATATGGCAGAGTTATATTTATACCTAAACCGAATAAAGCTTCCTTAGTAGAAAATCCGAGGCCCATTTCCTTAACATCATGTCTCGGAAAGACTATGGAGCATGTTGTGCTTGCACGCCTCCAGAGACACGTGGAAGATAATGGACTACTGCCTCCAGAAATTATTAGCTCTAGGGCCTCACCTTCGGCGCAGGATGCGATGCTTCGCCTTCAACACGACATAATAATTCCTAACCAGAGCAAAGATGCTTAGGCGATCTTTGGTCTGGACATACATGGAGCATTCAATAACGTAGCCCACTTAGCTATATATGCTGGCCTCAGCCGCATTTCTTGTGGCCCTAAAATGTACTCTTACAACAGAAGCTTCCTCACAGACCGCACAGCTACATTAACATTAAGTTCCGAACATTCATCAACCTATATACTAGGCAGCTGCGGAACGCCTCAAGGGTCAGTGCTCTCTCCAATCTTTTTTAACCTGGCTATGCTACCTATATATACCCAATGCTGCTCAACGTATCCCTGACTTAACTTCTCCATCTATGCTGATGATATAACCTTATGAGTGAAAGGAGGCTCAGATGGACACATTCAAGACACCCTATAAACAGCTGTAGGTATAATAACAGCCCTAACATCTCAGATGATCTCTATGCCACACCGCGTAAATCAGAGTTAGTCCTTTTACCAACTCATCGTCGGAACAAACACGTTTTAATGATTGAAGTTCACATAAATGGGTGCCTCATTTCTAGAGTATCACGCATTCATGTGCTAGGTTTATCCATCCAAAACAACCGAATTAATACGCACACACTCGAAGCTTTACGCAATACCATTGAAAACACCCTAAGAATGATAGGAAGAAATTCAGGGGAAAATAGAGGGCTCCGAGAGTCGGAGCTACTTCGTGTATTACAAGCTTTTGTGATTAGTAAAATCACATATATTCTCCGATACCTTCACTTTAAATTAACAGAGGAGAAATCGGTCAACACCCTCCTCCACAGAGTTTTAAAATACGCGCTAGGCATTGCAATCAATACCTCTAACGCACGACTCCACCAGATAGGAGTCATAAATACCCTATGTGAAATCCGTGAAACGCATTTACCAGCTCAATACGCAAGGCTTGTGACCACTAGCGCAGGCCGCCACGTTTTATCGTCTACCCGAATTAACTTCACCTCACTCACCAATGCTAAATACAACAATCCCCATCATATACACAAACACTTACTTGTACCGCCCCTTCCTAAAAACATGCATCCATCATATCATACTAAGCGTCGAATCCAAAGGGCAAAAGCTCTTCGGAAAAAATTTCATGGAGCCAATGACGTGCTCTGTGTTGATGCGACAGACTACCAATCCTCCTCATCCTATGCCCTCTCTGCTGTCGATTATGACGGCAAGGTGCTCACAACAGCATCCATAAATGTCAACTCTTCGGAGGAGGCAGAGGAGGCTGACATCGCTTTAGGTCTATCCATACCCAATATCAATATGATTGTAAGTGACTCCAAAACTGCCATACGTAACTTCAGTGCACGTCGCATCTCATCAGCTGCCCTTTCAATTCTTAAGAAACGTCCTCCCACACAAGACATTGTTCTCATATGGACGGCCGCGCATGCCAGGTTGAGTGGCAATGAAGCAGCTCATACCTGTGCTCGAGGAATGACCGGCCGAGCGCAGGCCTCTGATGGCGCCTTAGACTACGCGGCCTTTTTCAGCGCGAGAGATCGTCTTTTGACCTTCTACGATATAACAAATCACTACCGCCTACAGCGCACTATATACCCCCCTTACACCACGGAGCTTCGCGCCACCATAAAATACTATGGCGCCAGTTACAGACGCGTACGTTTCCTACCCCATCTTTTCGCCATCTTATACACCCTGCGATATACGTCTTCCCTTTGTGCATTTTCTGTCAACAAAGGGCTAACCTAGACCATATCATATGGGGGTATACTCATCATCTCCACCCAATTCTCTACACATTATTAGTCAGGAGCAGTGGGAGGCTGCTATGTGCAGCTCGGCACCCGAGGTCCAGGACAAGCTTTTGGATTGGGCCAAGACAGTAGCGGAGACCTATGCTGGGTAGGCTCCTCTGACACTCCACCACCGCACCTTTCCCTCTTGGGATAAACAAACTTTTTCTCCTCCTCCTCCTCCTATTACCCGCACGCACATGGGTTAATAGCCAATCTAACAAACACAAGTTCTACCCTTTCGTTCATTATCGGTTTCAACTAAGCCTAACACGTCTTCTGCCGGCGCTCCGGCCGACGCTGCCCCAGCGTCTTCCAAGCCGAGCTGCCATGCTCTGCAAGAACAACTGCGCGTGGCACAGGCCATCGCGCTGCGACATAAACAGCTTCATTTGCTCCCTCTCGGCACTATAAGAGTCAATTTCCGACCAAGAGGAGGACTCGCCTTGAACGGAGCCATGGCGCAGCCACTCATGCAAGCTCTGCAGGTCACCGTTGCTGGCAGGGACCTTGGAGAGCTTCACCTACGAATAACACCTTCACGGTCGCTACCTGTCACGAGGCAACCGCCCTCGTCCAACTGAAAGAATTGGTTCTCTGAAAGATCAGCTACTCTGTCGCCGCCTACATAGCACCGCCACCCGCTGCAGTGCACGGCGTCATCTCGCAAGCCTGCTGGGAGGAATCTCCACAGCAGATGCCGAAGGACCTTCATATCCGTAACGCAGACGCTGATAATATCTGCCCACATTATGGGTAGGACCCTCTCCATATTGGTCCCCTTTGCGCATGAACCAGTACCTCGCACCATACGCTACATGAGCGTAGTGTATAGGTGCACTCAGTACAAGGGAAACCCAGATGCATGCACAACCTGATACGACGTGTGCCCCCACCTCAAGAGTAGCCTCTGCTCACGATGCGGAGACAAGCATGACCGGCAAGATGTCCCTTCCTGTATCATAAGCTGCATTCTATGTGAGGGCCAGCACCTCACAGGCACTGGATCGTGCAAGGCGAGGAATCCTGCCACAAAACGAAGCATCCCAGTACCTCAAAAGACTACGTTTTCTACCAAAAAGGACATTCCCCACTCGGGAACACCCACCCATCTACGTCTGCGTGGTCCTCCGGAGCCGGCGGAGCGGGTGGCGTGACCTCATAAAACACGCAACTGCAGGCTCTGCGGAAAGAGGTGAAGCAGCTAAGGGCAGCCTCCTCTACCTCCACCCCAACTCTCCCTCCAATTTCACCGCCCCAACCTTTACCCACCCCATGTCACCAGCCTCCTCAGAAAAAAAGGAAGCGTGATGAGAGCCCAGCCGAACCCATGGACTTGAAAGCGAAATTCCAGGATCTGGCAGAAAACTTGGAAGCCAGGTTCACAGAGCACATTACGGCGCATGTCACTGCACAGTGTCAAATTTTGATAGAAGCTATCATTACTCGTATTGTGGATAATGTCCTCTCGAGCATCATGACCAAAGTGGGAAAGCGTTTAGCTCGTCTTACATCTGGGCTCTCAGCAGCCTCTCCTCCCACAGCCTCATTTCCAAAACCTGCTTTGTCCTTCCGCATTACAACATGCCTCCCCCAACGGGCCGTAATTCGTTACAAATCATTCAATGAAATGGCAGGGGCTTTCGGCGAAAGGCAGCATATTATTATCAATTTTTTGTTAGCACCAGATATTAGGGCAATTCAAGATGCGAATGTTTGCATGCAACTTTCAAGCTTTGCTGTTATTCGATCAGACTCAACAGATGTTGCTCGCGTGATAACATACATCAGTTACTCCTTACCTTAAGTGCAGTATGACATCACTTCCCCTATCACTCACACCTTCATTAAAAGTTTACCCCCCAATCATGCATGGTCGCCCTTTTTTGTTATTAACTGCTATCTTCTTCCACGACAGTCTGTTCAGTTACTTCCTCCTCTTCTCGAGTCCGCTGCACAAATGGCAGCAATGAATCCCCTACTCATCATGGGTGACTTTATTTGCGCTCACGAGGACTGGGGCTATCGGAGCACCAACCACAGGGGCACAGTCCTATACAATGAAGCGTTGATGTTCCATCTGATCACTTTCAATGATTTCAGCCTGCCTACTCGGATTGGTGATAGTGTAACAGCTGATACTAGTCCAGCCCTCACGCTTGGAAGAAATAGTGTCACGGGGTCATCACGTGGCCGAAGACAGAAGACCTTATTTTGGGATTCAACTGTTTATTTGGGGGAACCTGTGCCCGGCAAATGGAAAGTCTGATAACAGTAGCAGTCTTGTACAGATAGCAGTGAACGGAGCGTCGGCTGTCGATCAACTACTGACAAGCGGCGAAGTGCGTCGGCATTTATACTCTCGCCATTGAATGTTCTAGCGTTATCGCTGGCGGTGACATAGGTTGCAGAATAATCTGTACAGTTCGCGGAGTCGGCGTTATTTTACCGAAATAATCTACTACAGTACTGAAGTTTCTATAAAACTGCAGGCGCGGTTTGTGCTGAGAATTGTGTAGTATATTTGGGGCGATAACAAAACTTGAGGAATGAAACATGGCAATATCACCGACTTGCAATGGGAAAGAAAGCAAATCACATTAAGCAGTGACCACCACCTAAGTCGCATCGCTGTGAATTATCAACTACCTTGGCATAAATTTAGTGTTAGGCGAGTTAAGGGGGACCAGCTCTGCAAATTCAGGCAATCGCGGCCAGCACAGGCCCCCTTTGACTTTGACTCCTGGGTTATGCAGTTACAGGAGGACGTTCTCCAGAATACCTAACGATAGATACAAACCCGAAAATTCCCGTTATCGAAAGTAAGCTCACCTATCTCCTGGAAGCTCATATTACCATTACGCAAAGGTGGAAAACTCAAAAGCACACCCAGGAACTAAAATCAAACTCGTGCAGCTTCCAGCGCAAATAGAACACCACAGCAAAGCCCTTTGCAAAGCTAACTGGGATCAGATTTGTGAGAATCTCCGCACAAATCTCTCCACAACCCGCGCTTGGGATCTGTTGCACGACATGCTAGACCCCACGCAATCTAAAAACCAGACGCGTCTTAGCATTTGCCGCCTCACTCATAACTAACGGCAGGACACCGATGCCTTCCTTACACATGTCAAAAGCATCTATACCGCACCTGGTCGTTGTACCAAACACCCCGAGTACACTGGAACACCCCAACCCCAAACTTGACGCCCTTATGACAGAATTAGAATTTCGCGCAGCCTTACTAAAATTATGTAATACAGCACCCAGTAAAGATAAAATTACTAACGCTATCATCCGAAATCATGATGACGCTTCCGTATCTCATCTAGTGAACTACTTTAATGAATGTCGGGAAACTGGTATTCTCCCTGCTTCCTGAAAACACGCGGAAATTATTTTTATCCCTAAACCTCATAATGCCATCATCATCTACAATATTTGTCCCATTTCATTAACATTCTAACTTGCCAAGGTCTTCGAGCACATAATTCTTGCTATGCTGACAATCTACATGGAATAAAATCAAGTTTTACCCCACAGTAAGTTAGGATTTCAAGCGCATCTGTCTGCGCAGGATGCCCTGCTCCCAGTTACTCATGACGTGCTTGATGATACCATTCCCCACCTTAATAAAGTTATCCTGGCGGTAGACCTCACTAAGACATTTGATAGCATTCGACACTATGCAGGCGGTACAAGTAGGCCCCAGAACTTAAAACTATGTTTGCGCCTTTGTCTCTGGGCGCACTGCCTCCTTGCACATTGATAACTTGAGAACGGACTCTTATACGCTCGGCGAGGTCGGAACTCTTCAAGGCGTGCTCCTCTCCCCCTTCCTCGGGAATATTGCTCTAATTCCCTTAGCCCACAAACTAAACCTCATCCCACACCTAAAGCATACCTTGTACGCGTATGATATAACGACATGGACTATACGTATGGCTCTGACGGGCAAACAGGAGAAACTCTTCAATAATCAGCCGGCACCATCTCAGCTCACGCGTGATCTATTGGCCTCAAATGCTCCCCCTCTTAATCCGCGCTTTTTCTTATGATACCAAAATCAGCCTCTAACTCGCCCATCGAAATCACATTACGAGGAATAGCTATTCCTCTCACGTCTACACTGCGAATTCTTGGCCTTTACTTGCGGGATTCCGGACGGAATCACCACACCCTCAAAACACTCAAGGCTTCTACGCAATCGGTATTGCAGCTTATACGCTGCGCATCTTCTATGCAGAAGGGTGTAGACGAAGCGGACAACATGAAAGTTGTACTTGTTTTCATACTTAGCCGCATGTTATAAGCCACCCCGAATCTTAAGCTGAACCACACAGAAAGTGAACGCGTGAATTGCATCATCCGCCTCGCAACTAAGGCAGCCCTGAACCGTCCTTGCAGCACAAGCACAGTCAAACCTCTTTAACTGGGCATGCACAACACCCTTTCTGAGCTAGTAGATGCACATTATTTAAGACTATCCGCTAGCGCTACTGGCCGCCACATTCTCGCCTCCCTTCACATGAGCATGCCTGCTATTCAACGAACCTGCCTGGCCATTCCGAGACACACCATGCCTCTATAATAGTCAAACCCTTGTCTCACTATGTCCACCCTCAGCATCACATCGCTTGCCGCGTAGCTCACGCAAAAGCCCTTCACAAGAGTTACGGACAAGCTTAGGGTGCCATTTGGGTAGACACCGCTTGTACAGCACAGGAAGCTGTTGTAGTAGCCTACAATCCTACGCTACCTCATCCCCTAATTCACCACTTCCCCTCAGGTTCTACAGCTGAGGAGGCAGAGGAGACCGCCATCGCCTTAGCCCTTCCACAATCCGAACAATAGTACGTCTTTATTGATTCGGAAACTGCTTTGTACAACTATGCCAAGGGCAGAATACACCCCTCTGCCTGGCAGTTCTTGAACACCCCTACAATATATTTACCGCGAATGGTAGAGCTCCAGTTGGTACCGGCTCATTCAAAGAACCCCGGAAATGGGGCTGCCGAGGGTTGCTTTGCCGGGCTCAGGACAGCCTCAATTGGGGCTTCTCGAAGGAGCGGCCGCACACTTTCACAGAGCTCACGCAAATACCCCGTTTAAACCGCCGGATCTATCCTCCTTCGAATCCCTCTCTTACACACTCCCAACAAATCCTATGAAGACGCCTCCAGACTCGCACTCTTTCTTCCTCTCAGCTGCGGTCCCACTACTGTGGCACCTCTCCGGCACGTTCCCCCTGCGGAGAACCTCACGCCACCCATTTCCACATCCTATTCGGCTGCCTTGCTGACCCTCCCCCACAAGGGACAGCCTGCCATCTAAAGCTGGAAGGACTGGGAGATCCTTCTTTCGTCAAGGAACCCGGCGTTGCAACTTGCTGCGGTGACTAGGGCAGCCGATGTCATCGCGGCCAGAGGCGTGACCGTGTAGACATGGTGCGGTACCGCGTGACGGTCCAGGGACCCCGGAGTCCAAACACACTTGCTTATAAAAATTTTGTCTGTCTGTATGTTCGCCGGCGAGTACAAGAGCAGTAGCTCCACCCACGTAGCCTTCCCTTCATTCCTACAGAAAGTTGTCCCCGAGTAAATTAGCCCACTGAGGAAGCCTGCAGGAGCGTCGGCACTGAGTTTCAGGCCATTTGAAGAAACACGCAGCGTGTAACGCGTCTTTGAAGCTTGCGTACAGAATTGTGTACAGTGTGATTGATTGATATGTGGGGTTTAACATCCCAAAACCACCATATGATTATGAGAGACGCCGTAGTGGAGGAGTCCGGAAATTTCGACCACCTGATGTTCTTTAACGTGCACCCAAATCTGAGCACATGGACCTACAACAATTCCGCCTCCATTGGAAATGCAGCCGCCGCAGCTGGGATTCGAACCCGCGACCTGCGGGTCAGCAGCCGAGTACCTTAGCCATTAGACCATCACGGCGGGGCTTGTGTACACTGTGACTGAAGAGGCTATCTTCATTGTGTAGCAAAAGAGCACCATTTTTTAAAGCCTAGAGTTTCCAATGAGACCTAGAATTTAAAAGTTTCAAGGGAACAAACGAACAAAATTTATGAACGCAGTCAACAGATGAAATGAATGATACTTACTCCTCCAGTACGCGTACGTGTCCTCATTCTCGTTCTCGTCGTAGGCGCGCAAGTTATGCAGCCCAAAGTCTGTGATCTTGAGCACGAAGCGGCTGTCGACCACGCAGTTCGATGACTTCAGGTTTCCGTGGCTGTGAATTTCGCTGTTGTGCAGGTACGCCATGCCTTTGACGAGGTCGTGCATCAGTGAGTAGCGGAACATCCAGTCCAGCTTAATCTCCTCATTTTCCAGAATGTCCTATGGGATCGAAAGAATAAAAGGAAATATTCATGACTCCACATTTTCTAACGAACACTTGGTGTGCTACTCATGCCTAAAGATTCTTATTTGAATGAGGAAAACGTGAAGCATAATATGAAATGAGCGATACAAGGGTGAAAAGCGAGCCGTTTTAACAGGTGGCGAAACGTTTTTTTTTTTTTTTTGTTGCGAACAAAAAAACGACCATACGAATAATTTTTCGGACAACAACCAAAGCAGCATTGCCCGCAGCCAGTTGGTTCATAGCTAACACTGCTTGGAGAGGCGAAACTTGATACGATGGACAAAGAAAAGAAAGACACGGACGTCGTTTTACCTGCAATTCAAATTTCATTTCCTAAGCGTGCGGCTCAATAAATAAATAACTAAACGTGCACAGACACCAACGGTCGTCTAGCATTGATTGAGACTGGCCATCGTTTCTGCGGACTGGTTTTACATGCCAAGCATTTCTTTGCGTACTTCAGGAAAGAAAAGTAAAATTGAGGGCTCATTTTCACTGTTAGAAAGAATATTAGTATGAACTGACATACGATTATGCCAAGGAAAGCATAGGGGGTATCATTAGAAGTAATTGTAATGCATATGTGCAGAAATAAAAGTGGATGAAAAGTTAACTTTCCGTGGGCAGGGACCGAACCTGTGACATTCGAATAACGCGTCCGATGCTCTCGTTCACTTTGAGCGTCTATCTCAGACGCTTTCCGCTAGGTGTGGGGCAGATACCTGCGAGCGGGTATGTGCCACATGTATTCGGGTGAGTGTCACAAGTGATTGAGAGTTGATATCTACTCAGGAACGGCGAGAACATACATGGGTAATTTGAGCACGTGAGCGTTAAGGAAAAGCTGACATCAGCAGTGTTGCCCCAATGTATGCAAAAAAAAATCCCAGCATATGCAAGGAGTGCACGATAAGTAGGGCGAAGCGTCCATCAGTCCGTCCACGCTTCCGTGTGTCCCTTTGTTCTTGCTTCCGTCCATCTATGCGTCAGTCCGTGTGACTGTCCGTCCTTGCGCCCATCCGTCCGTCCGCCCCTGCGTTTGTCTGTGCATTCGTCGGTGCGTTCGTTCGTCCGTGCATATGTTCATCCGTCCATCCGTCCCTCTGTTTGTCTATCTGTCCGTTCGTGCATCCGCCCGTGCGTCGGTCCATCTAGTAAACACTCCAAGTACTGCCATCTCGCATCTTTTGATCATATATTCTATGATGATGATGATGATGATGATGGTTTGTTGCTGTTCCCTTTTCAACGGGCGGTTGTACTAATAGTTGTAAAGACACCCTAGCACACAGATATGGTAAATAATAAGAAGAATATGATTGAGAGAAAAGAAAAAAAGAAGAAAATAAACAACAAAAATAAACAGAAACATTCCATCGAATGCGCCCAACAAGGGGGAAGAAAACCAAACAAACAAAAAAGATTGGGGAACATTAGAAAAAAGCACAAGCACAAGGCTGCGCTCAGTTGGTGCTTGATAACACAACCGCACTTTGACACTGCACTACCTCTATGTTGCCATTACACTGCGCCGCCGTGTGTTATCGACCGCTGTGCCACAACCCATGCCCTCCAGTGTTCAAGGCACCGCATCGAATCTCTCTGCTTGTAGATCTATTTCTCCATTGTCCCCCGCAAAGCCCAGTGCGGTGCGCAATGACTCCGTGCGCGGGAGGCCTATATACTCGCACACAATCCCAAGATGTGCCATTGTCTCGTCGGCACTTCTACATGTGCGACACCACACTAAAACTATCTTACTGCCGATCTTTCGCTTGTACGTAAGGGTTTGAAGTGCCCCAGCTCGAGCCTCGAACAGAAGCGAGCTCCCTGTGCTGTTATCATACATGCGAACTGAATATATCATGCTTTTACTGTTGCGGTAAAGTTCGAAGGTAGCTATTCCACTCATTGCGTGTTGCCACAGCTCCTCCTCCTTGTCACGCACCCGCTCACGCACCTCTTTGGTATAGAACAGTTTCAGCCTGTACCGGTTCTGTGAAGGTTACCTACGTTTTTTTTTTCAGCCGGTAAACCCAGTTCTAGAGAATGAAGTAACTAGAAGAATAAGAATAGGGTAGAGCACATTTGGCAAGCACTCTGAAATCATGACAGATAGATTGCCACTATCCCTCAAGAGGAAGGTATATAACAGCTGTATCTTGCCGGTACTTAGCTACGGAGCAGAAACCTGGAGACTTACAAAGAGGGTTCAGCTTAAATTGAGGACGACGCAGCGAGCAATGGAAAGAAAAATTGTAGGTGTAACCTTAAGAGACAAGAAAAGGGCAGAGTGGATTAGGGAACAAACGGGAGTTAAGGATATCATAGCTGCAAACAAGAAAAGGAAATGGACAATGGCCGGGCATGTAGCACATAGACAGAATAACCGCTGGTCATTAAGGGTAACTAACTGGATTCCGAGAGAAGGCAAGTGGGTTAGAGGGTGAATAAGGTTAGGTAAGTAGATGAGATTAAGAGGTTTGCGGGTATAAATTGGCAGCAGCAAGCACAGGACCGAGTTGACTGGCGGAACATGGGAGAGGCCTTTGTCCTGCAGTGGACGTAGTAAGGCTGACAATGAAGATGACACCCGGTACCCAAGTTGTACGCATGCACGTTGCCGTCAGGTATCCTAATACCTGCCTTGCCAGTGCTCTCGGCTAATAAATTCAAGGCGACCCCTGTATTTTACTGGAGGCCTCGCGAGCTTCAAATCTAGACCAGCCCAGGTCCCCCTGAACTGCCTCGTTCGCCATTCTTCCATAACACGCATGCGCTGGGCGGTCAACTTCTCGTTGTCGCAGCTCCAGCCATTCTCCGGTGGACGCTGTCATACAGACTACTGCGTTGGCAAAGGTGAAGTAGGAAACGTGCACCAGCTTCCATATGTCTCACCCCAAGATGAAGCCGTTGCAACCCCACAAGATGCTGCGCCGAAGAATGCACTGAGCACGCAGTGAGGCCTGGCGGATATGGGCTTCCTGGTGGTTATATATACTGGCCTCAGAGCAGAGTAGCAAGCTCAAGTACTTATATGTAGTCTCCGGGACCTTGTTCTCACTTCCCAGCTAGATATCTACAGCTTCAGTTATGTAACCAGCAAATGGCACAACCTTGGTTTTTTTTGTCATTGAAACGTAAACCCAGTGACGCCATTTATGTGGCACAAATGTCCAAAAGAGCATGCAGCTCTGCTTTGCTTTGAGCCATTAATACCACGTCATCCGCAAAAGCTGCGCCAGGCAGCCGTTGGTTTTCGTCGATTCCGCTTGTGCTATTGGCCGCGATGGCCTCCACTAGAGAGGCCAGCGCTGCTATCGTTTGCACGTCACGAATAGGGTAGTAGTTGTTGAATTCGGCAGCTTCGCTTTCGCGACACCACTTGCATCTATCCCCATGGATGTACCCCCACCGGTTCTTAGTCGCGATTTTACGATGCAAATTAGACACGAGAGTGCCACCGGGGGCACCGATTCGTAGCCTACTTGCCCGTATTATCAGGTCTTACCACGTCGTTGATCACTGAGCTTCTAAACAAAAGGAAGCACCCACGGTGTCCACAGCAGAAGCACAGAAAATGCGGTGTTCTAGCAGACAACACAACCCGGTATCTTATGAGTGACGTCATCACGTAGGTGGTGCCACAGTATGTCCTCGAAGCCAATACTTCAGGCGGAATCCAAGACTGGACTGGAGATACACAATACGGCTAGACGTGTGAACAAGATATAATGTGGGACATTGTCGTATGCTTTTTTGACATCCATGAAGCAGAATAACAACGTACGTTTTTCTTTCTAGGCAGTCTCTTCACATTGTGTGAACACAAAAAGGTTGTCCTCAAGTCGCCGCCCCTTCTGAAAACCATTTTGCAGCTCTGTAAGCTGCCGTTTACTTTCAGCCCATCCACTGATCCAGCCCTTAAGCACCTGGGTAAAAAGACTGTACATAGTGCTAGTGACTGTGAGCTGCCGGTAGTCTTGGACGTTCCGTGCCATAACTCCACGTTTGAGGATGAGGGAGACTCTGCCCCGTCTCCAGACTGCTGGAATGTCCGCTCCCACAACAATGTCGTTTAACAGGCTAGCTAAGTGCTCTTTTGCTCCTTGTACAAGGCACTTAAGCAGCGGGCTGGGATGCCATCTAGCCCTGGGGCTGTGTGGGCTCGGAGTCAGGAAAGAGCACGGTCCAGAAAGATGCATCTGATTGCCCATTTTGGGGCCCCTTCCTCCTGGAAACTCTGTGCGATATTTTCTTCTACACCTTGGAAGTTCCTGTCATTGACCTGGAGGTCTCTCGTACACGCAAGTCACCCATACGCAGTCTTTAGGAGCTCTGTCAAGGCAATCTTCATGTCCAGGGCAGGGTTGACAGTGCTGTCTACAATGAACTTAGCATGAACTCCCCTTGGTCCAATGTTCGAACATAGTTCCAGAATATCTGGGCCGCGTTCTTGCCTTCTCGTTTCAGCTTTTGCAGGAACAGCACATTGGACCTAGAAAGTTTCACCTGCACAAGAGGCTGAATGTCCCACTTGAGTTGAAGACAGCGCTGCCATTTGACGTCAGTTTGCACAGCATCTTTCATCTTGACTGCTCGACAGTGAGAGCGATTTGCTTCCTGTCGTACATGCCACGCTTAGGCAACTTCCTTGTACCGCCAAAGTTTTCGGTCGTAGCGAGCTGGTCTTGCGCCACTAGTGACTTTATGCCTCTCCATGATGCGACTTAGTACTGACACATACTCTTCGTATGTCTTCGCGTTCTCTCTGGGCCCCTTTCGAATCGCTCCGCCAACTTTTCAAGTGGGCTCACTGGCAGATACCTATTAAAGGTCAATCTGTGTTTTGAGTATAGCTCTCGGTGTTGGGCTTTAGATAAATCCAACCGAAGCCGATTTTGGTCGCTCCCGGCGCTATGCATTCTCTTCTCATATACGTGAAGTCGTCGTGGGGCTTTCACCAGTCCATCTGACGCCAAGGCATAGTCGATGGACGTGCTGCTTCCCCGAGCACACAAAGTTGTTTGGCCCTCACAACATGAAGCGGTGTTGAGGATTCCAGTTGAAGCTGTTCTGCCAGTTGAGTGAGCAGTTTTCCATTCGCATCTGTATAGCCATTTAGCTCTGAAATATGTCCATTGAAGTCTCCCAAGACGAGCACTTCCCTGCAGCCCGCCAGACGTTCCGCATCTCCAAGAGCACACTCCAACAGTTGCTCAATTTATTCACAGTGCACACCCTTGACAGCGCAATACACCACACACACCACCACTGGTACCCCCATAAAGTCGCCCGTCATCCACAAACGGTCAGCACAGTACCTATCTTCTCACTCCCACTTCTGTTCACGTCTCCACAGGAAGCCCACACCTTCTCCCTTTCGACCATGTGCAGTTCCGTTCTTGCCTTCCCATCTCCCGTCGGCATGAATAGGTGCCTCCTTGAGCTCGCGGAGATGGGTTTCAGCTACAGCATTGAGCAGGATGTGCTCTGCGGTCATAGCTCAGTATAGCTCTTCTCACTTCAGCGCATGACGAGCACCATTCATATTTAAAAAGCCCAAGCTACAAAGTTCTTGGTGCTTTCAGTGTTTCCGTATGCGTCGCACCCCTTTTAGTTAGGGCTGTCCAAGTTTCGCACCATTCCGTGAATTAGTACTTGTTCACGGACCATTACCCCCACGATTTGATATATGTCGCCATGAGCCCTGGTGTGCAACGACATTGCCTGCTGCGCTGTGTTGGGACTCCGGGTCCTGCCGGTCTCGTTTTCGGTAGCTGGCCCCGTCGCAGGATCCATCGTCCAACAATTCAGCGAGAAGAAGCGCCCGAACGAACAACAGAGATTTATTTACATGTGGAGAAGTGGTCAACTGACCCAAAGAGAGAAGAGTGCGTGTGATACAAAACGTCTTCGGCATTTTATAGCGCCGCGCCGTTGACACTGGGCGCCCCGTCCGCATCGTCAGCCAATACGGTGTCTCCGGCACCTCGGCCACGAGAGAGGGGGAAACACACCTCACAACACATGGAGTGGCCCAACCTAACACGAGGTCCATATATGGTCTCGGCGCCCTAAAATGTTACCAAACATGGTCACGAACGCACAGCAGACCCCGGAGCTCTCCCGGCGAGGAGGAACCCGAATGGGGAGGTAGGGGTGGCCGCCACCGTCGGTCAAGAACCGGTTCTCCCCCAAACTCTTCCTGCTTGGCTCCCCAGGGCCGGTCGTAACAGTCTCTCGCGCGGGGGGGGTGAAGATCTCGATGGGCTGAGGTTTGCAGCCACTGTCCGGAGAGATCAGCGCCGGCACTTGGTTTGGTGACGACCGTCTTTGATGAAGTAGAGGGCAACACCTGCTTCATTGAGGGCTCAACAGACATCACATACGCACATGAAAACACAACTACTCAGCCGGTGAGCGCCGGACGATTCCGCCAAACTCCACCAGGCAATTTTTCCCTTTAACTGATATTAAAGGAAATACACAATTTATTCAAAATGTTACTCACACTTTAAGGTGACACAAAACAACAACACTGGAAGCACACCGAACCCGAAACCCTGGATAGCCATGTCTTCAACGTTTTCAAACAAGTACACCTAAAAGAGTAAAAAAAACAATCACTAGCTCTTGTCTAGGTCAGGAAAAAAAATGCCAGAGTTCTCGAGACATCCTCTCGCGTCAGGGGCATCGACTTAAGCCATCAGCGTTGCCATGGAGTACACCCTTTTTGTAGCGTATTTCAAACGTATATTGTTGCAAAACGAGGCTCCAACGCAGCAGGCGGCCGTTCTTAGAGGACATGGTCTGTAGCCAGGTGAGAGGACAGTGGTCCACTTCCACAATGAACTTGCTTCCGGCAATATAACAAGCCAGTTTCTGGACTGCCCAAACCAAGCACGCACATTCCTTTTTGCTAGCGCTGTAAACCTGCTCGCGAAGGGTGAGTTTCCGGCTAACATATAGGACGGGATGCTCTTGATCCCCCTCATCCCTTTGATTAAGAACTGCCCCCATGCCTCTATCACTAGCGTCGCATTGGACTATGAAAGGCCTCGAGTAGTCCGGTGAACTAAGCAAAGGTTGGCTCGACAAGGCCGCTTTCAAAACGCGGAAAGCCTTTTCTTTCTACTCATCCCAGTCGACCATTTGGGGCTCGGTCTTGCGCAACGCGTCAGTAAGAGTGCTGGCAATGTCGGAATATCTAGGGATGTACTTACGATAGTAACCAGCTATTCCAAGAAAAGCCCGAATATCGGTTTTCGTTCGGGGCTGGGGAAAGTCTCGGATAGCTGCCACTTTCCTTTCAGAGGGACGGCGATGCCCTCGACCGATAACATGCCCGAGATAGAGTACCTCTGCTTGTGCTAGCTCAAGCCGGCGAGGTGACACCCGATACGTCTTAGATCTTACCGGTTCCGACGAGGTAAGCTCTATGTAATGAGTGAGGACGGATGTCCGGCCTGGCTCGCTTACAAATCTGTCCTGAAACTCGGTCAAAAGACCACGCAATTCCTGCTTCTGCTTCGTTGTTAGTTGTGACTTTGATACTAAATCCTCAACTCTTTTCTCGATCGGGACTTCGTCCGATTCGGGAGCTAATTCAGGGATTTCTGCCGGAACCTCTTCCGGAACATTTAAAGTCATGTTCACGATGGCTTCCTTCTCTTTGTAGGGTTTGAGTAAGTTGCTATGATACACCTGGTGTGCCTTACGACTTCCTGGTAATTTTACCACATAGTTGGTGTCAGACAATTTTCGAGTAACCTCGGCTGGGCCGACCCATTGCACTTCAAGCTTATTCTTTTGGGAGGGCCTCAACAACATGACCCTGTCTCCAACAGCAAAGTGTCGTGCTTTAGCGGTCCGATCGTAGTAAAGCTTAGCCTTCTGCTGTGCTTTGGTCATCGCACTCTCGGTCAGTTCTTGGGCTGTTGTTAGACGATCCAATAAGGTGAGGACATATTCCACTACTACAGGATCATCACCCTGACCTTCCCACGACTCTCTCAGCATACGAAGAGGAGACCGCAGTCTGCGGCCGTAAACAAGTTCCGCTGGCGTAAACCCTGTTGTCTCATGTGGTGAAGTTCTTAGTGCAAACATCGTTGCAGGTAAGCACATTTCCCAGTCAGTTTTCCGTTCAAAACATAAGGCTCTTAACACTCGCTTCATCACGGAGTGAAGCTTTTCTATCGAGTTCGACTGCGGATGGTAGACTGAACTATGCAATAATTTCACGCCACACCGCTCTAGAAAGGTTGTCGTTAAGGCACTCGTGAAAATGGTGCCCTGGTCTGATTGTATCTCGGCAGGAAAGCCTACCCGGGCAAACACGGACAGAAGTGCGTTCACTACTTCGACGGAACTTAGCTCTTTTAGCGGGACCGCCTCTGGAAATTTAGTAGCTGGGCAGATTAAGGTCAGGATGTGACGGTAGCCTGAAGTTGTCTTGGGCAAAGGACCTACTGTGTCAATTACCAACCGACGAAAGGGCTCAGTGATTACGGGTACCAGCTTCATTGGGAATTTCGCCTTATCTCCCGGCTTACCCACTCGCTGACACACATCGCAAGATTTTACAAACCTCTCTACATCTTTAAAGCATCCAGGCCAGTAGTACTCCTGTAAAAGACGATTTTTCGTCTTCTTTACGCCTAAGTGGCCTGACCATGATTCTCCATGCACCAAACTAAGCAAATCCTGACGATACGCCTGAGGTACGACTACCTGGTCAAACTCTACTCCTCGCCTATCTAGATATTTTCGATAGAGTATGCTGCTCCTCTCTTGGAATCTCACATTTCGTTTGGCGATTCCCTGTTTCGAACTGTCCTGGAATTGCTTAAGCGTCGGGTCCCCCTTTTGTTCGGTTATTAATGAAGCGGGGCTCACCTGCAGCAGCCGACTGAAATTATCCGAAGTTGGCATGACACACAACTCTTTTGTATTTCCTAGTACCTGGAATGTGTCACCCTCTGTGCTATTCTCTGTACTACCAGGAATCGGCTTGGGAGCAACGGCATTTTCTATTTGCTCGGTCAACGAGGCGTAATTGACCCCTTCCAATTCGGGAGGAGGTTCATCGTCGCCTTTAGGAATGGTTGCTTCCGCGACTACGGCTTCTGCAGCCTGTTCTCGCACAAGTCGATTTGTTACCGTGGTGTCCAACTCGCAACCAGGCCCGTTGTCGATTTGAGGCTCGTTTGCCTCAGTGAATGTTGCTCTTGCAGCCAGCGCACGTGCCTTCGATCTAGTCAGTGCCTGCACTATGCCTTCTCCCAACGTTAGACCTTTCTCCTTCAGCATTTGATCTGACTTATTTGAAAATAAGTAAGGATACTGAGGGGGTAGATATGGCGATACCGCGGCTTCCGTTTCCAACGTACCAAATGCGCCTTAAGGACAACTTTAGCTACGGAGAGGCACTGACTGTTTGCTTCTACGGCTTGTCTAATCCAGGCACAGTCTCCTGAATACTGTCCGGACTGAACAAAAGACGGATGAACTACGTCCATAGTGGCTGCGGAGTCTCTAAGAACCCGACACTGCTTGCCGTTCACGGTAAGGTCGTACATATAGGGCTCTAACAACTTCATGTTCTCGTCGGCTTCATTTATAGATAAAAAGGCCACCTTTTCTTTCGGGCAGTGTTTCGCGAAGTGCCCTGTTTCGTGACAATTGAAACAAGCAGCCGGTTTTCTCGCCTCAAATTTCCTTTTGCTTGCCTCTGCCGACGCCCCATGGTTAGATGAATTGTTTTCCTCACCCTTTTGTGCGAGACTTGTCGGTTGTTTTCTAAACGGCGCCTTATTCGGTAGTAGGAATTTCTCCCTTTTTGGCTCGCTGTTTGCCCCGAGGGCGCGGCGCGTAACGAATTCTTCAGCGAGCTCTGCGGCTTTTGTTACGGTGTTCACGTCTGGTCTATCCTGCACCCAGAACCTCACCTTTTCTGGTAACCTTTGATAGAATTGTTCCAGACCGATACACTCGAGCACCTTGTCATGATTCCCATACGCCTTTGCCTCTTTCAGCCACTCCCCCATGTTGGCCATTAACTTGTAAGCAAACTCCGGGTATGAATCATTGCTCTATTTTACGGCGTTGCGAAATTTTTGTCTGAAACCTTCAGCTGACAACCTGTATTTCTTGAGAAGGCTCGACTTTACCTCACTGTACTCGTCAGCCTCCTCTTTCGTGAGGCGCGCGATTACTCCTGAGGCCTCCCCCGGAAGTAGGGACAACAAGCGTTGAGACCATGTATCCTGGCTGAAACCTTGCCTTTCACAAGTTCTCTCAAAGTTGACGAGGAACAGCCCAATGTCCTCCCCTAGCTTGTACGATCTCATTAGGTCCGTCATTTTGAACCTGACCCGCTCTGCTGTACCGGATGCCTCGCTGCCTCCTGCTCTACTATTATGGCTAATCTCTAGCTCGAGGCGCTTCATTTCAAGCTCGTGCTTTCGCATCTTATCTGCCTCGGCTTCTGCCGCTTTCCTTTCGGCCTCCGCCACCTTTCTTTCGGCCTCGGCCGCGGCCGCCTTTCTTTCGGCCTCTGCCGCTTGCCTCTCCTGAATCTCCTCGACACATTCTGACAGCTCGTCATCCTCCGCCCCCAATGCGAGAATCGCCTCTATCAGCTCTGGTTTTCTTTGAGAGTCCGACACCTCCAGATTCAACTCCCTTGCAAGTAGTAACAACATGGACTTTCGCAGGGATTTCAGATTCATGGCTGCTTCCAGTACCGCTGTCTCTGTTCCACAAAGATTCCTGTCCTGCAACTAATTAACCTTGACGGCAACGACAGCTCTAGATACCTGCCTTGCCTCAAGTTTTCCGTTAACTTAGTCTACAAATAAAGCTTCAAAAGCTCTTACACGGAATCCTGCCCTGTCACTGTTAACCTTGACGCCACTGACAGAAAGAGCTTAACCAAGCTATCCCACAATTTCTTCCTGACGCAAGTTACCTGTTAACCCAATGACCAAGACAGCCCCTCTCTACCAGCTTTTACTTAACACATAGAGTAAATGCCTGGTAAAATTTAACAGAGAAAGCCGGCACTCACCCAGTTCGCAGTCATGTCTCCGGCGTCGTGCCTCTCAGAAGTGCCGTTCGATTCCCTCTGGAAGTCGATGAGCTCGTGTCCTCCTTCTCCTGTCGTCCCGTTGTTCAACTTCGGGCTCACTCCGTCCAGTGGTCGCTTTCGGGGTTATCGGCATCCCGCCGCTGCCATCTAGTTGTTGGGACTCCGGGTCCTGCCGGTCTCGTTTTCGGTAGCTGGCCCCGTCGCAGGATCCATCGTCCAACAATTCAGCGAGAAGAAGCGCCCGAACGAACAACAGAGATTTATTTACATGTGGAGAAGTGGTCAACTGACCCAAAGAGAGAAGAGTGCGTGTGATACAAAACGTCTTCGGCATTTTATAGCGCCGCGCCGTTGACACTGGGCGCCCCGTCCACATCGTCAGCCAATACGGTGTCTCCGGCACCTCGGCCACGAGAGAGGGGGAAACACACCTCACAACACATGGAGTGGCCCAACCTAACACGAGGTCCATATATGGTCTCGGAGCCCTAAAATGTTACCAAACATGGTCACGAACGCACAGCAGACCCCGGAGCTCTCCCGGCGAGGAGGAACCCGAATGGGGAGGTGGGGGTGGCCGCCACCGTCGGTCAAGAACCGGTTCTCCCCCAAAATCTTCCTGCTTGGCTCCTCAGGGCCGGTCGTAACAGCTGTCAGCGAAAGAGGCATATATGTCTGTTGGAAAGGTATCGGGCTGTGCGCTATCGCCATTCTTGATTCCGCCTGCGGAGCGTGCACTGGCGAGTAAGGTAGTGGAATAACGCCATGCTTGTGGCTGTACCCCGGTGGAGCCAGCACCATTCCAGGATAGTACCTATGGACAAGTCATCCCGGTAGGACTGCTGGAGAAGCAAAGAGCTGCAGTGGACTTGTCCGTAGTGCCACAAGGTGTGGCAGGTATGTCTGCTTTGTCGTTGCGTGATGGCAAGTTGGTGGTTGAGCTTGTCTCGTTCCAGCCTGTACGCGGTGTGGGACCCTCCCTTCTTGAGTCGACATCGGCGCACACGTTCATCTGTTGGTGTGCAGGGGTTGGTCACGTTTGCGATAACGTGAACGTTTGCCCCTAAAGATGACTTGGCCACGTTGGCTATTTCGGCTGCAATCGAGGTCCTCGTCTGTGTTAAGGCCAAACCTCATAAGCGCGAAAATGCACGCGACAGCGACGAGCGACGCTATGAGCGACGAAACAGGGCGTTCGCGCGACGTGTCGCGTGCTCATTTTCGCGCGATCGCTCGGTTCTCTAGATTTGGAAACCGTCGCTCATCGCCCGGAAGTGCTGGGCTCAAGCAGCCAATAGCGAAAAACCGGAAAAGACAAAGACTACATAGGTGCACGTGACCCTGCCCGAGTCACGTATGCGCAACAAAAGTTACGCAATGTTTATTACGCATGTACTTATAAAAAGTGCTGCAAGGCAATAATAAACACTTTCCGTTTCATTACACAACAATACATCTTATTTTTAAATTGCATACCGCTCGCTACGCGGTTTTCTTGGTGCAAATAGACGGCCCCATGCCAGCAACAGTGGAATTCGCTCGCCGAAGCCGTCGCGTGAATGAGGTTTGCCTGCGCTAGCGACTGATCGCGCGAAGGCGATCTACGTCGCGTCGCTCGTCGCTGTCGCATGCATTTTCGCGCTTATGAGGTTTGGCCCTTAAGGTTCTTCTTGATCAAACCACTTTTCTAATGCGAAGCATTTCTTAGCGAACTTCGGCGACGTTGAGTCTATCTATCTATCTATCTATCTATCTATCTATCTATCTATCTATCTATCTATCTATCTATCTATCTATCTATCTATCTATCTATCTATCTATCTATCTATCTATCTATCTATCTATCTATCTATCTATCTATCTATCTATCTATCTATCTGTCTATCTATTGTCACGTTACAACGTAACTGTAACCTGCTGATAATGGCACACAAGGACGTCAAACTGATTCGAACAACGGCAGTACTATTGTTTTTCTCTGCACGCGCATCTTTGTCCTCTTCTGAACAGCGGCACATACAAGCATGCTAGCATCTGTGGAAATAGTTTCAGAACTTGTACTAGTGACATTAACCCCCTTCCCAAAGGACATCGTCCCGATGTCATAACATTATTGCCAGATGAAAACACGCACGATAAACAGTACACAAGGGGGTGTTCAAAGTCACTGTAAGTCTACTCAAGGGAGTGTGACGAATAGTCAGCGTTGCTAAAATGGTTTCATCCTCGAAACATGGACGACGTGTCGCTGTTGTGAACGGCGGGATTAACGAGCCATGTCCTCGTCAAGAACCTTGTAGTTCACTTCGCTGAGACGACGGAGAACTCTATGGGGACCAAAATAGCGGCGTGACAACTTTTCCGACCGGCCCCGTTGTCGAATAGGAGTCCACAACCATACTCGTTCTCCGGGTTGGTAAGAGACATCGCGACGACGAGCGTTGTACCACAGCGAGTCGATGCATTGTTGCTTATGGATTCGTTCGACTGCAAGCTTACGAGCCGCGTCTGCCAGTCTGATAAATTCATTCGTCTTGACACTAATCTGGTGTCTGTCTGGTAGAAGCATGGCATCCAGCATTGTAGTGACCTCCCTTCCATGAAGCAATCGAAATGGTGTGAATCCAGTTGTTTCTTGCACAGCGGTGCTGTAAGCGAACGTGACGTAAGGGAGGATGTCATCCCAGTTTTTGTGGTCTTGGTCAACGTACATGGATAGCATGTCGGCGATCGTCTTGTTTAGTCGCTCTGTAAGGCCGTTGCTTTGTGGGTGGTATGCAGTAGTTTTTCGATGTACTGTGCCGCTAAGCTGCATGACGTCTTGTATCATCCGGGCAGTAAAAGCTGTGCCACGATCACTTATGACAACTGCTGGTGCTCCATGTCGGAGGACGATGTTTTTCATAAAAAAGTGGGCAGTCTCAATGGCGGTGCCACGTTGTAATTCCTTCGTTTCGCAGACGCGCGTCATGTAATCAGTAGCGACTACAATCCAGCGGTTGCCGTCACGAGACTTGGGAAAAGGTCCGAGTAGATCCATGCCTATTTGTTGGAACGGTTGTGTCGGAGGAGCAATGGGCTTCAAAAAGCCGGCTGGGCGCTGATGTGGTGCTTTACGGCGCTGGCACTCGTGACACGTCTTCACGTAATGCTTCACGTCTCGACTGAGCTTAGGCCAGTAGTAGTGTTGGCGAATCCGGGCCAAGGTACGTGTATATCCCAAGTGGCCTGAGGAAGGCTCATCGTGACAGGCGGACAACACATCGGCACGTAACGCTGGCGGGACAACGAGCAGGTACTCAGTCGCGTAAGGGTCGAAGTTTCTTTTGTAGAGAATATTTCTGCGGACGCAGAACGATGATGACGAGCGGGCGAATGCTGGTGGTGGATGTGGCGTACGGCCTTCGAGATATTCGATGAATTGTCGAAGCTCGGAATCGTTCTTCTGCTGTTCGGCCAAGTCGGATACACTAACGGCGCAGAGAAAACGGCCGTCGAGATCGTGATCACCTGGCACTGTCTTAAGAGGAGCTCGGGAAAGGCAGTCCGCGTCAGTATGCTTCCGGCCAGACTTGTACACGACTGTCAAATCGAACTCCTGAAGGCGTAAGCTCCACCTGGCCAGACGTCCGGAAGGGTCTTTAAGGTTCGCCAACAAGCAGAGCGCATGATGATCGGTAACAACTCTGAACGGGCGACCATACAGGTACGGTCTGAATTTAGCTATTGCCCAGACAACAGCTAGGCACTCCTTTTCAGTTGTTGTGTAATTCGCCTCCGCAGATGATAAAATCCGACTCGCATAAGCAATAGGGCGTTTGACGCCGCCTTGCCACTGGACGAGGACTGCACCAAGGCCGATGTTACTGGCGTCTGTGTGTAATTCAGTGTCGGCATATTCGTCGTAGTGTCCGAGTAAGGGCTCAGATTGGAGACGCTGCTGGCGCTCGGAGAAAGCGCGTGTTTGCTCAAGGCCCCACACGAAGGGAACGTCGTCTTTTGTCAGACGAGTGAGGGGTTCGGCAATGTTTGCGAAATTTTGCACAAAGCGTCTGTAGTATGCGCAGAGGCCTCAAAATCGACGCACATCACGTTTGTTGGTAGGTGGTAAAAAATCTGCGACAGCCAATGTTTTGTCTGGGTCTGGCCGAATACCATCAGGGCTAACAAGGTGACCAAGGAACTTTAATTCGTTGTAACCAAAATGACATTTTTCTGGTTTCAGTGATAGGCCTGCCGTGCGAATTGCAGCAAACACAGATCTAAGTCGCTGCAAATGCTGCTCAAACGTTTGGGAGAAGACAACGACGTCGTCTAAGTAAACAAGGCATGCTTCCCACTTGAGACCGGAGAGCACTGTATCCATCATCCTCTGGAATGTCGCAGGGGCAGAACACAGACCGAAGGGCAGCACCTTGAATTCGTACAGACCATCAGGTGTTATGAATGCTGTTTTCTCTCGGTCGCGTTCATCAACTTCGATCTGCCAGTAGCCACTGCGTAAATCCATAGAGGAGAAGTATCGGGCGCGTCGGAGGCGGTCTAGTGAGTCGTTGATGCGCGGAAGCGGATAAACGTCTTTCTTTGTGACTTTGTTGAGTTTGCGGTAATCGACGCAAAATCGGAGAGTGCCGTCCTTCTTTTTTTACCAGCACGACGGGGGACGACCATGAACTGTTCGAGGGTTGGATTACGCCATCTTCGAGCATCTGCTTCACTTGAGAACGTATAGCCTCTTGTTCCTTTTGTGATACTCGGTAGGCGTGTTGACGTATGGGTCGCTCAGCATGGTCAGTGACACTATCTATCTATCTATCTATCTATCTATCTATCTATCTATCTATCTATCTATCTATCTATCTATCTATCTATCTATCTATCTATCTATCTATCTATCTATCTATCTATCTATGTAGCCGCCTGCGACTATTAGCTCTCCTTGCCGTTTCGATAATGGCATTGATCCCAAACATGCTATCGCATAACATGACTGTATGAAGAACATAATTGACTCGTCATAACATGGAAATCATAAAATGTATGTCATGAATGTCATGATTTACATTCATGGTCCTGCAGCTCTTAAGGTGGTTTCGTTGACATGGCATGTTGCAAAAACGGTATGGTGCTGGAGTAGCCTGTCAGGTGAAAACCAGGCAAACCTCTCCAGCTTCCCATTAAAACAATTCTCTCTCTCTCTCTCTCTCTCTGGGATAGTATGGCATGATTGCATAGCGAACACAAGCGACAGACCCTAACATGAAAATCGTGACACGCTTGTCAAGTAATAACATGACTGCATGCCACGCTCATGATGCGCTCGCGGCCGTTTCACTGGGTCCCATATACCAAATTCGGTATTACAGTACGTGAATGAATGACAAAGGTATGTGAATGGTGCAAACATGATAATCATGAGATTAGTGTCATGTAACGACATGTCGACGCTCAAGACGTGCTGGCGGCTGTTTCGCTAGCTTCACCTATACCAAATTTAGTATTACGGGACGTGAATGGATGACGAAGGTATGATCTGGTCCAAACATGATCAACATCAGATGCGTGTCATTTAACAACATGATTACATGCTGCGCTCATGATGCGCTCGCGGCCGTTGCGCTACTTTCACGTGCACCCAACTCAGTATATGCGACGCGAACGGAAGACATAGGTGAATGACACATCCAAACATGATAATCACGATATGTGTGTCATGTAACAACATGACTACATGCCACACTGATGATGCGCTCGCGGCCTTTTCCCTAGCTTCAAATATGCCAAATTTGGTATTACGTGACTTCAATGGATGACGAAGGTATGTGACTGGTGCAAACATGATAATCAAGAGATGCGTGTCATGTGACAACATGACTACATGCCACGGTCAATGCACCAATACATTTCGAAGTGACGCGGTGCGCGTGCTCGCCGGCGTCCATTTCGTAGCGTCACGCCAGCATTGCCACACCAGGCGCTGGTCCTACCATATACTAGCAGGCGCGTGCCGCGCTGCCTTGCCTTGACGCATGCGCGTTTCAGCGCGTCCAGCATTCCTCCGTCACGAAAAAAGGGAGACGCAGTGTTGTCTGGGTAACGCATCGGTGCGAAATGCAGCATGTCGCATTTCGCGCCCGTTGCCGTCGGGCCGCGCCAACAGAGGCTGGTGGCGCCTGGCGTCAGACTATCGAGTGTCGCGTTTTGCTAACGTAGCGTCGCTGTGCCCAGCGTACGCGCGCCTCAACGCTACATTGGAGTATATTGGGCCCTTCATGATGTCGAGGAATTCCGGGTTCGGAGTTGAGCACAGCTGTTTGAGCCTATCGTTCCGAACAATAGCTCGCGTGAACGCTTCTTTTCCGCAGGCTTCCATTTCTGGCACTGAGCAGATGACAAACCCTGCTGCTGGTGAAGCCAAATGGTCCCTAAGCACTGGCATGGAATCCTCTGATTGGCTTTTCTTTAACGAGTCTCTGAGCCCTCCGTAGAAAACAACGAACCGGATATCTTGATCATCCCTCTCCCAGCATCACCGCATAACGCGCGTCGCCGCAGCCATCGTGCTTCCCTTAGCGACCCGGGTTTTCGCCAACACATTGCTTGATAACTGGTGTCGTAACGCAGCTGCGATGCGTGGCGTGTTGTCGTCACCGCCAATCAGTATCACACGTGGAGTGTGACCTGAGGCTGAGTTTCGCTCCCTGTTTCTCCCGCATGTATCGCCAGGTTGCTGAGGATCGTGAGATTTTTATCCCATCTTGGCTAGTGCCTGTGGTTCGAGGATGTTCAGTAGCTTTCGGCCCCTTTTCTTTCCCGTCTAAACTATGCTTACTTGCCCCCGGATGAGAGAGAGAAGGAGGCTCAGGCGAACAACATCCCGACTCGGCATTCTCCGAGTGTGACACGCGGCTTCGTTGTCAGTACCCGCATCCGCGCCCTAAGTGTCACCCCGCTGGTGGAATGTGGCATGGGTGGCCGACAGTATCTCTTCGTTGCTGTTGGAGCTGCATGTGCGCTCTAAGTAGCTGTGTGTGCGCCTGGAAGTCCCGCATGGGCTCTTCGCCCCGCTCTGTCAAAGCACCATGCTCGTTGTGGCCATTTTCAACGGGCAGGCACGCCGCAGCTATGCAGGTGGTTTCCTTACCTTTGTGTTCGAGCTGCTGCTTCAAGTCGACACCCCCGGCCACGAGTTGTTCCACTGTCGATTAAAGTGCCAATAAACTCGCTTCCATCTCCGCCACCTTTGCCTGTACTGTTCGGTAGTTAATGAAGTGAAGACACAAAAATGGGTGCTTTCATTACGCCCTTGCTTTTGAAGCTTGTTTCGTCAATATAAGCCCACCTGTGACATTTGTTGCGCTGGACCATGGTGTCTCCATCTTCTTATTTAGCTTTATGGTTCTGGCTCCTCGGCATTATCGGCCCTGGTCCGCTATCATATAGGAGTACCGCCATCCAGCGGACATTCCGAGGACTAAACGAGAGGTGGCTACCTACGACTACTAGTGCTACTAGTGCTACTACATACGCATATCTGGGCACAAGTTCGCTCTCAATAAATCATGGTGTGTGCCCCCCTCTTCTGTATTACGTGACAATATCTCACTAACGGCGAGATATGTACCATCATCATCATCATCATCATCATCATCATCATCATCAGCCTGACTACACCCACTGCAGGGCAAAGGCCTCTCCCATGATCCGCCAGTCAACCTGGTCTTGTGCTTTCCGTTGCCATGTTATACCCGCGAACTTCATTATCTCATCTGCCCACCTAACCTTCTGTCTCCCCGTAACCCGCTTGTTTTCTCTGGGAATCCAGTTAGTTACCCTTAGAGACCAGCGGTTATCCTGTCTACGCGCTACATGCCCGGCCCATGTCCATTTCTTCTTCTTGATTTCAACTATGATATCCTCCACCCAGGTTTGTTCCCTGTCCCAATACGTTCGCTTCTTGACTCTTAAGACTACACCTATCATTTTCCTTTCCATCACTGAACCCTCTTTGTAAGCCTCCATGTTTCTACACCGTAGGTAAGTGCTGGCAAGGTGCAGCTGTTATATACCATTCTTTTGAGGGTTAGTGGCAGATTACCATTCATGATTTGAGAATGCTTGCCGAATATGATCCACCCCATTCTTATTTTTCCAGGTACTTCACTCTCATGGTTCGGCTCCACGCTTACTACCTGCCCTAAGAAAACATAGTCCTTTACACCTGCAGTGTCTCTCCACCTATCGCAAAGTGCTGTTTTATTAGTACTGATGCATCTTTGCAGCTTATAAATATGACTATATGAGGTCAAGAAAAAGCAGAAGAGGAGCCTGGAAACTGTGGCACATACCCATGCAGGGGGATAGGCCAAGAAGTGGGTAGTTATGTCGAAAAAGTTTTATTTTGATAGGTCAAGGCTTTTAGAAGAATGAGAGGGACCAACTAAAAATAAATATTAGGAATTGACAGAAAAAGTTACCGATATAAAAATGAAAAAGATAATTTTAGTAACCACAATTATTAAATAGATAAATAAATATATTTCGACAAAGAAATTAAGAAGTAATAGTTGGTTCTACGTACGGTCTGAATATCTGAATATTTATAAACTCCTGTAATGCATCAGCAAATTTCTCACCACTGAATCCTAGGGACAAAGCCCCCGAAGAAAGTGCATTTGGAGTTTTTAAAGGGTGGCTCACCAGGCCCCACAGAAATTTTGGTTCGACCGTTGAAGTTGTTGTTTGTCCGATGAGGAGCATTTGCCACAAAAATTTTAAATGCGAAGGATTTCTTAGCAAACTTCGGTGAATTTCAGCGTATCTATCTATCTATCTATCTATCTATCTATCTATCTATCTATCTATCTATCTATCTATCTATCTATCTATCTATCTATCTATCTATCTATCTATCTATCTATCTATCTATCTATCTATCTACCTATCTATCTATCTATCTATCTATCTATCTATCTATCTATCTATCTATCTATCTATCTAGTCGCCTACGACTTTTAGCTCTCCTGACCATTTCGATAATGGTATCGATACCAAGCTTGGTATGGCATAACATGACTGTATGAAAAACATATTTGATTTGTCATAACATGAAAATCGTGACATAGATGTCATGCATGTCATGATTTACATTTCATGATCCTGCTGCTGTTGCAGTGGTTTTGTTCACATGGCATGTTGCAAAACTGGCATGGTATGACATCATTGCATGGCGAACACAACTGACAGACCCTAACATGAAAGTTATGACAGGCATGTCATGTAACAACATGACTACATGCCAAGCTCATAATGCACTCGCGGGCGTTTCGCTAGCGTCACATATACCGAATTCGGTATTACGGTACGTGAATTTAAGACGAGGGAATGTGACTAGTGCAAAGATGACAATCATGAGATGCATGTCATGTAACAACATGACTACATGCCACGCTCATGATGCACCGGGGGCCATTTCGCTAGCTTCACTTATACCGAATTCGGTATTATGGAACCTGAATGGATGACGAGGGTGTGATACTGGTGCAAACATGATAAACATGAGATGCGTGTCATGTAACAACATGACTACATGCTACGTTCATGATGTTCTCGCGGCCGTTTCAGAAACTGCAGAAAGTGACGACACCCGTTTCTGATCTTTTATTACAGACGGCGAGCTCGCACCACGTTTAGCCTGTGGCAGCGTGCACGACACGTCTTGTTATCAACGACGCATTCCACATTGTGGAAATCGTTGTCCTACCAGATGCATCCGATGACGTGATCCTCGGTTGAGACTTCCTTTCTACACATGGTGCGCTCGTTGACTGCGCTGGAGCTCGACTCACTTTGTCCCCTTTCAGTACCACAGTCGTCGACGTCCCGAGCCCGGTGCCTAAATTGGTTGTCGCTGCTGACGCTATTATTTCTCCGTTCTCTGCCACCCTGGTGTCCGTTTCCCCTGACTCGGTTTGTGATTTGACCGCCCTGTTTACACCGTCTGAAAACTGTGCACGCCGACAGAACCTCATACTCCCATTTGCCGTCGTTACCCTTGTGCATGGTGCCGGTGTGGCTTACGCGAGCAATCCCTTTCCCTGCTCGACTACTCTGTTACGCGACGAATGTGTTTGACATTTAGACAGTTTTGAGGCCACCTTCTCTTTGGATGCAACGTGCAAAAAGACACCGTTGACGATAAATGCCGTCAGCTCCGCCATGGCTACAACCTCCCCTGTGCAAGACAGCCTCCTGTGTAGCATCAATAACACGCTTACGCCAGTCCGACGCACAAAGGTTGTTCAACTGCTTCAACGCTTTCGTGCCTCTTTCGACGTTGGCCAGCCATTATAGGGGTGGACGCCTGCAGTGACTTATCGTATTGACACCGGTCATCATGCTCCCCTGCGACAGCGTCCCTTCCAGGTATCGCAGGCCGAACGCCGCGTTATTAGCGACAACGTAAATGACATGCTGAAACGTGGCGTGATTCAGGAATCGAACAGTCCCAGGGCCTCTCCTGTCGTGCTGGTGTGGAAAAAAAGACGATTCAATAAGATTTTGCGTTGACTACCGCCGCCTAAACAAAATTACACCGAAGGATGTCTATCCCCTACCTCGCATCGACGACGCCCTGGACTGCCTTCAAGGAGCCGAATAGTTCTCATCACTGGATTTGCGCTCAGGCTACTGGCAAGTGCCCATGGCTGAAGCCGACCGTCCGAAAACAGCATTCGTCACCCCTGACGGTTTATACGAATTCAACGTAATGCCTTTCGGCCTTTGCAACGCGTCTGCTACCTTCGAAAGGATGATGGACACCATTCTCAGAGGCCTCAAATGGCAGACCTGTCTATGCTACTTAGATTATATAGTGTTTTTTTTCTGCAGATTTCCCCTGTCATATCGCTCGCCTTGAACAAGTTCTCGAGTGCCTCACTAACGCCGGCTTGCAGTTAAACCTGAAGAAATGTCATTTTTGCGCCCGTCAGCTTACCATCCTAGGTCACGTCATCTCCAAAGAAGGAATTTCGCCAGATCCTGCCAAGCTTCAAGCAGTTGCCGAATATCCCAAGCCCAGCACTCTAAAGAAATTCCGAAGCTTTATTGGGCTTTGTTCATATTTTCGGCACTTCCTCCGCAATTTCGCCTCCATTATAACCCCCTTGACACAGCTTCTCGCCGGCAGCAACGACCTCTCAGCCTGGAGTGCCGATTGCGATGAGTCATTTACGAAGCTTCACCTACTCCTCACGTCTCCTCCAATTCTGCGCCACTATGACCCCAACGCGCCTACAGAAATACACACGGACGCTAGCAGTGTCGGCCTTGGCGCGGTACTCGCCCAGCGAAAACCAGACTTTGGCGAGTACGTTGTAGCATATGCCAGTCGTACCCTCACAAAGGCGTAGTCAAATTACTCCGTCACAGAAAAGGAGTGTTTGGCAATTGTTTGGGCAATCGGTGAATTTCGCACCTACCTCTATGGGCGCCAGTTTGATGTTGTTACCGACCACCACGCGCTATGCTGCTTGTCGTCCTTGAAGGACTGGACTGGACGCCTGGCTTGCTGGGCTTTACGATTACAGGAGTACGATATGCGTGTGATTCATCACTCTGGACGAAAACACTCGGACGCTGACGCCCTATCTCGATCGCCACTGCCTTCCGACACTGCCAGTTCGCCAGCTTCCATCATCTCTGGCCATCACCGACATCCCGAAAGAACTGCCGGTTCGCCAGCTTCCATCATCTCTGGCCATCACCGACATGCCGAAAGAACAGCACAAAGATCCCTGGATTGCTTCCCTGCTTGACATTTTGTCTCAACGGGCCCCAAACTCCGCTTCACGCACCCTACGTCGTCAAGTCCAACAATTCACAATTCATGAAGACTTGCTGTATCGTCGCAATTACCTGACCGAAGGCCGCAGGTGGCTCCTCGTGATCCCCCGTCATTTGCGCGCGGACATTTGCAATGCCTTCCATGACAATCCTCAGTGCGGTCACGTTGGCTCGTTCAAGACGTACTCGCGCCTTCGCCTGAGGTACTACTGGCGAGGCATGTATCGATACATTCGCCGGTATGTTCAGTAGTGCCCTGCGTGCCAACGTCGCAAGGTTCCTACTCACAGCACCGCTGGTCCTTTACAGTCATTGTCCAACCCTGCACGACCACTCGACAGCGTCGGAGTCGATCTCTTCGGTCCACTCCCGACCACTATTGACGGCAACCGCTGGATAATAGTCGCCATCGACCACCTTACGCGGTACGCAGAAACATCTGCGCTACCAGCCGCCACCGCGAAAGACGTCGCCTGGTTCCTACTTCGTCATCTCATTCTGCGCCATGGGGCCCCACGTGAATTACTTAGCGACCGTGGCCGCGTCTTCCTCTCAAATGCCATCGAGGCTCTGCTCAAAGAATGCCGCATTGTACACCGTACCGCTTCCGCATACCATCCTCAGACTAACGGCATGACAGAACGCTTCAATCGTACCCTTGCCGACATGCTGACGATGTACATGTCGAAAGACCACACAAACTGGGACCGCGTACTTCCTTTCGTCACCTACGCTTACAACTCTGCGTCTCGAACTACCACTGGCTTCTTTCCCTTCTTTCTCCTGCATGGACGTGAACCTTCATGTTCTATGGACACTATTCTGCCGTACCGACCGGACGCCTCTGAGGGCAATCCCATCTCTCAAACTGCTGCTTACGCTGAAGAGAGCCGTACACTGGTTCGCTCGTACACCACGCAAGATCAGTCGCGCCAAAAATTCCGTCATGACACAGCTGCGTCTGATGCCCATTACTCCCCGGAAAAGCTGGTTTGGCTTTGGGTCCCGTTCACAACTCCCGGACTTTCCACTAAACTTTTGTCACGGTACCACGGTCCTTACCGCATACTGGAGCAGACATCTCCCGTAAACTACGTCGTCGAGCCGGTCAACCCATCGCCCGATCATCGCTGCCGAGGCCGCGAAACAGTTCACGTCACGCGATTTAAGCCCTGCTACGACCCACCTATAGCGTCTTTTCCTCAAGTCGCCGTCGCCAGGATGGCTCCTCTTTGCGCGGGGAGGAAATCGTACCGGTGCACATCGGCGCTAGCTCTATGCCAGGGAAAAAAAAGACGACGAAGTTCGTGTGGCGCGCTTTCGGCCGCCTGTTTACGGTGCCGCAGCTGTCTTGCTTGCCTTGGCGAGTTTCTTGCTGAAACTCCTCTGAAGAACACGCTCGTTACAGTATGTATGTATGTATGTATGTATGTATGTATGTATGTATGTATGTATGTATGTATGTATGTATGTATGTATGTATGTATGTATGTATGTATGTATGTATGTATGTATGTATGTATGTATGTACCTATCTATCTAGCAGCCTACGACGTTTAGATATACTGGCGGTTTCTATGATGGTATCGATACAAAAATTGGTATGACACAACATGACTGTATTACGAATGTGATTGGATAGTCACAACATGGACATCAAAACATGTATGTAATGAATGTCATGATTTACAATTCATGGTCTTGCTGCTCTTGCGGTGAATTTGTTCACATGACATTTTGCGAAAATTGTATGGTATGACATGACTGCATGACGAACATAAGTGACAGGTCCTAACGTATAAATCATGACATGCATGTCATGACTACACGCCATGTTCATGGTGCGCTCGCGGTCATTTCGCTCGCTTCCCATTTACCGAATTGGGTATCATGAGACGGCAACGAATGATGAAGGTACTTGACTGGAGCAAACATGAAAATCATGAGATACGTGTTATTTAAAAACATGACTACATCCCACGCTCATGATGCGCTTGCTGTCATTTCACTAGCTCCACTTATACCAAAGCTGGTGTTACGTGACGTGAGTGGAAGACGAAGGTAAATGACACATCTGAACTTGATAATAATGATATGCATGTCATGTGAAACATGATTACATGCTACACTCATAGCGTGCTCAACGCCGTTTCGCTATCTCCACATATATCACATCTGGTATCACGGGACGCGAATGGACGGTCAAGGTAAAGGACACGTCCAAACATGATAATCTTAATATGCGTGTCATGTAAAACATGACTACATGCTACGCTCATAATGCGCTCGCAGCCGTTTCACTAGCTCCACATATACGAAATTTGATATTACGTGACATGAATGGACGACGAAGGCAAACAACACGTCTAGACATCATTATCTTGATGTGCGTTTCATGTGAAGCATGATTGCATGCTACGCTCATAGCGTGCTCGTGGCTGTTTCACTGGATTCACATTTACCAAATTTCATATCAGGTGACGTGCATAGACGACGAAGGTAAATGACACGTCTAAACATAATAATAGTGATATGCGTGTCATGTGAAACATATTACATGCTACGCTCATGGCGTGCTCGTGGTTCTTTCGCTAGCTCCACATATCACATAGTGATACTAAATTTGGAATCATGTGACGTGAATAGACGACGAATGTAAAAGGCACGTCCACGCGTAATAATCATGGCATGGAAGTCACGTGCGGCGTAATTTACACCCACCTCGTAAAGTTGTGCTCATTTTAAAGTGACATATTGCCACGTTCCATTTCCCAAGTTTTTGTTATCGTCCCAAAACACCACACGATTCTCAGCACAAACCGCGCCTGCAGTTTTCGAGAAGGCTCCCGACTGTAGTAGATCATTTCGATAAGATCACGCCCACTGTGCGAACGGTACAGATTGTTCTGGAACCTACGCTACCGGCAGCGATAACGCTAGAATATTCGACAGCAAGAGTATAAATGCCGACGCGCTTCGCCGCTTGTCAGTTGTTGATCGAAGGCCGACGCTCCGTTCGCCGCTATCAGTCCGAGACTGCTATTTGTGCGAGACTGCTGCTGTAGTTGGACTTTCGTTTACCGGGCACAGGTTCGCCTAAATAAACAGTTAAATCCCAACACGAAGTCTCCTGTCTTCGGCCACGTCATGACCCCGAGACAGACTGAGCTGCTGCTCAAGCCAGTAACTCCGGAGACCTGCGTGAAACGATCCGAGCGATCGTGCGGGAAGAGCTGCGCAAGCTGTTGCCTTCGGCGCAACCTCAAGTGGATTCAATCGCCGACATTGTGCGAGAAGAAATTCGGCAATCGCTTCAAGTTCCCCACGCACCGCTGCCCGAGCCGGAAGCTATGAGCTACGCCGCTGCACTGCGCCACAACGCTCCTCCCCGTCCACGCCAAAACGCCGCCCCATCGCACTTCCGTCGACAGACGCCACCGCCGCCACCACCCCCACCGACGTCATACCGCTCGCCAGCGGCCCAGCGCAGTGCACCGAGGAAGACTGACGTCTGGCGCACCCCTGACCATCGCCCGCTCTGCTACCACTGCGGCGAGGCCGGACACACATACCGCCGTTGCCAGTACCGACAGATGGGACTGCGTGGCTTCGCTGTCAATGCACCGCGTCCACAGCCAGGAGAACGACCACGTGACATCGCCGACTACCTGACAGGAACTCGGTGGACACCACGAAGCCCTTCGCGTTCGCCGTCGCCCAGCCGCCGCACGTCACCGCACCACCGGCAGTACTCTGGCCCAACGCGGGGCTGGTCTCCTAGCCCGTATCCGGGAAACTAAGGGCAGCAACCGGTGGAGGTGCGGTTGCTGTGCGACGAACTACCGAATATCCTCCGACGACGACGACGCCGCGACGGAGCTTTCCGAACACAACGCCAAACAGGCAAATCCCTGACGGCGAAAGCTCACTTACCGAAGGTGGCCTGACGACGCAACATGGAAGCAGCGGAACAAGCCGACGCAGCCGTGACCCGACGCCACGCCCTAACTGTAATGCTAGACGGCGAACTAGCGACCTCGACGTTCTTATCGACGGCCACAGTGTGACCACACTCGTCGATACTGGAGCCGACTATTCTGTCATCAGTGGGTCGTTCGCCGCGAAGTTAAAGAAAGTTAGGACAGCTTGGAAAGGCCCTGAAATCCGCACAACCGGAGGTCATCCCGTAACGCCTGCAGGAATCTGCACAGCGAGAGTCACCATTAACGGCCGTATTTATCCTACAGACTTCGTAGTCCTACAGCGTTGCTCGAGAGATGTCATCCTTGGCATGGACTTCTTATGCCTCCATGGCGCTGTCATCAACGTAAAAACAAAGTCGATAACGTTATCCACAGAAGAAGCACTACCACCGCGCACGCCGTCAGGACAGCATGCCTTGAATGGGCTGGAAGAACAAGTCACCATTCCGCCTCGCTCAAGCGTCATTATTTCAGTCGGCGCTCCTAAATCACCTGACTTGGAAGGCGTCGTTGAAGGCAGTCAGCATCTGTTGGTCACCCGAAATATTTGCATTGCAAGAGGAATTGCAGAGCTGCGGGGAGGCAAAGCAACGGTTATGCTCACGAATTTCAGCAATGAGTACAAACATGTGAACAAAGGAACAACGGTCGCATACATCGAAGAAATTGTCGAAGCCACCAGTGCTTTCGCCCTCGCCGATTCTGCGGAACCTGCTCAGAGGAACCAAGCCCCTCCCATAGCTTTCGACGTCAATCGCAGATTTCCGAACGATAAGCAAGAACAGCTCAAGGCCCTGCTCCTGCAATACGAAGATTGCTTTTCGTCGTCATCGAAAATTCAGCAGACCCCAATCACGAAACATCGCATCATAACCGAAGAAAATGCCAGACCACTCCGTCAGAGTCCGTACAGGGTTTCGACACGAGAACGTGAGGCCATGAAGAGACAAGTTGATGAAATGCTGCGGGATGACATTATCCAGCCGTCCAAGAGTCCATGGGCATCCCCCGTGGTGTTAGTGAAAAGGATAGGACCCTACGTTTCTGCGTCGATTATCGCCGCCTGAACAAAATCACAAGAAAGGACGTGTATCCTCTCCCACGAATAGACGACGCACTTGATCGGCTCCATAACGCCAAGTACTTTTCGTCAATGGACCTCAAGACTGGCTATTGGCAAATCGAAGTCGACGAAAGAGACCGAGAGAAGACGGCGTCTTCGAGTTCGAGAGAAACACCGGACGGCCTCTTCAAGTTTAAGGTGATGCCCTTCGGCCTTTGCTCAGCGCCTGCAACTTTTCAACGCGTTATGGATACAGTACTGGTAGGATTGAAGTGGCAGACTTGCCTTGTGTACTTGGACGACGTCGTCGTGTTTTCCTCGAGTTTCGACGAGCATCTTCAGCGCCTTGAAGCTGTACTTCAAGCCATCAAGACTTCCGGACTCACACTGAAGCCAGAAAAGTGCAGATTTGCGTATGAGGAGCTCTTGTTTCTGGGGCACGTTATCAGCAAGTCTGGAGTTCGTCCCGATATACGGAAAACAGCCGCCATCGCCGACTTCCCGCCGCCCACTGACAAGAAAGCCGTGCGCCGATTTCTGGGCCTGTGTGCCTATTATAGGCGGTTCGTGAAAAACTTCGCCCGCATCGCCGATCCTCTCACTAACCTTACCAAGGCCGACGTGGAGTTTAAGTGGGAAACGCCGCAGGAACACGCTTTCCAGGAGCTTAAACATCGCCTCCAGACGCCTCCGTTACTTGCCCATTTCGACGAATTCGCCGAGACAGAAATACATACTGACGCAAGCAGCGTAGGTCTTGGCGCCGTTCTTGTGCAGAGGGCTGACGGACTTGAAAGGGTTATTAGTCACGCCAGCCGATCGCTATCCAAAGCAGAAGCAAATTATTCCACAACAGAAAAGGAGTGCCTCGCCATCATCTGGGCTACGTCGAAATTTCGCCCCTACCTCTACGGCAGGCCCTTCAAAGTTGTGAGCGACCACCACGCATTGTGTTGGCTAGCCACTTTGAAGGACCCTTCAGGTCGCCTCGCACGATGGAGCCTGAGACTTCAAGAATATGACATTACTGTCATTTACAATTCCGGCAAAAAACACTCCGACGCCGACTGTCTCTCTCGTGCGCCTGTCGACGGACCGCTACCCGACGACCCGGATGACGACTACTTCTTAGGAACGATAACTACCGACGACTTCGCTGAACGACAGCGGGCCGACCTGGAACTTAAGGCCCTAATAGAATACCTCGAAGGCAGGACCGCCGAAGTCCCGAAGGTGTTCAAGCGCGCATTTGCGTCGTTCTTTCTACGAAACGGTCTTCTACAAAAGAAAAACTTTTCACCGCTTCGAGCTAAGTACCTCTTTGTGGTGCCTTCAGCTCTGCGACCAGAACTCCTGCAGGCCCTGCACGACGATCCGACGGCAGGGCACCTCGGTGTTTCTCGCACGCTCGCGAGGATACAAGAAAGGTACTACTGGCCACGTCTTACCACCGACGTCACTCGTTATGTGAGAACATGCCGGGACTGTCAGCGATGCAAGACACCGCCGACAAGGCCAGCGGGACTTCTGCAGCCAATCGATCCACCTTGCCGACCTTTCCAGCAGATTGGTATGGACCTACTGGGGCCGTTCCCGACGTCGGCTTTCGGAAACAAGTGGATCGTGGTAGCTACCGACTACCTCACCCGCTACGCCGAGACAAAAGCCCTGCCAAAAGGCAGTGCATCCGAGGTAGCTAAGTTCTTCGTCGAAAATATCGTCCTAAGTCACGGCGCCCCGAAGATCCTTATCACCGGCAGAGGAACGGCATTCACTGCCGACTTAACTCAAGCGATCTTGGCATACAGCCAAACAAACCACCGCCGGACGACAGCGTACCACCCACAGACCAACGGCCTCACTGAGCGGCTTAACAAGACGATCGCCGACATGCTGTCAATGTACGTCGATGTCTTGTAAGACGTGGGACGCCATTCTTCCGTATGTGACCTTCGCATACAACACGGCGGTGCAGGAGATGACGCAGATATCTCCATACAAATTGGTCTACGGAAGGGGCCCGGTAACGACGCTCGATGCCATGTTACCCAACGTCACCGACGAAGAAAACCTTGATGTGAGCGAGTACCTTCAACGCGCCGAAGAAGCCCGACAACTTGCGCGTCTCCGTATCAAGAATCAACAGACGACCGACAGCCACCGTTACAACCTTCGACGACGCTTCGTGGAATACCAGCCCGGTGAACGTGTTTGGGTGTGGACGCCGATACGCCGACGTGGACTAAGTGAAAAGCTTCTGCGACGGTACTTCGGACCGTACAGGGTGGTTCGACGTCTCGGCCCACTTGATTACGAGGTTGTCCCCGACGGCATCACGAACTCTCAACGACGCCGATCGCGACCTGAAGTCGTCCATGTCGCGCGCCTCAAGCCGTTTCATGCGCGTTAACAAACTGGAACAGTGGTTTTTGTATTATTGTTGTATCGCAATTTATTCATTGTACTTTCTTGCATTATTGTTGTACCTTCATCTTTAGTTAAAGCATCGGGACGATGCCTTTTTCAGAGGGGGGCAATGCCACGTTCCATTTCCCAAGTTTTTGTTATCGTCCCAAAACACCACACGATTCTCAGCGCAAACCGCGCCTGCAGTTTTCGAGAAGGCTCCCGACTGTAGTAGATCATTTCGATAAGATTACGCCCTCTGTGCGAACGGTACAGATTGTTCTGGAACCTACGCTACCGGCAGCGATAACGCTAGAACATTCGACGGCAAGAGTATAAATGCCGACGCGCTTCGCCGCTTGTCAGTTGTTGATCGAAGGCCGACGCTCCGTTCGCCGCTATCAGTCCGAGACTGCTATCTGTGCGATACTGCTGCTCTAGTTGGACTTTCCGTTTACCGGGCACAGGTTCGCCTAAATAAACAGTTAAATCCCAACACGAAGTCTCCTGTCTTCGGCCACGTCACGACCCCGTGATAATATCAACCTTCCTCATTCGTGATTCGCATGTCATCGATTCCCGCAGTACGCGGGATTTGCCAATTGACCATTTGCGGAAAAACTACTGCGCATGAGCAGTGACGGCACATGTAGCGCCCTCTACAGGCCTTTTAGTTTTCGTTGGAGAACAACAGCTTGGCCAGCTGCCAGTCATACATACGTTAGCCATGGTTGAGCGGTCTTGCTTTCGTAGTTAGAGCAAATATGCCAACACACTGCGTGAATTATTATACCGAGATAGAAGCGTGAACAGCTGGGCTTGTCAGTTCATGTTAAGGTGCAAAAAAAAAAACCTACGAAAACTACCGGTGACTGTGCATTTGGTTGTGCCTTCGTCGTCCTCGTTTTGAGTTTTCGCTGGTTTTCGTCGCAGCAAAACCGAGAAATTAGCGCTAACTTTGACAGGCTCTCGTCCGCGAGGCTACGTGCTGAAAAGAGATGCTCGAATAACGGCTTGTGAAATGTCGGCGGCGGAGGAGCCTTCATTGAAAGAGAGGAGTGTGGCGCACGCGGTTCGTCTTGGGTACCGAACCAGCGCCTGCTCTGGCCGAACTAACACTCTCTGATCTCTTTAGTGTACCACGGCAGCACACTAGTCGCGCTCATATACGCGTTACCGCTCAATACTTCTGTTAATACGCGAAGATGCACTCCCACGTATCTGCGCGAACCATTTTTCTTAGAAGCACGAGTAATTTGATAATCACAATAGTGGCAGCTGCATCGGTAGCCCTTTTAGGCACAGTAGGATAAATTCATGTTACGTTATGAAATAGAATGTAGCGTATTAGGAAAGTGCATATTCATTATTACATCGTCACTTGACACTGACGATTTTAACTAATAAGATAATGTTCTTTTTTGAGGAGCAGGCGTAATGAGCCTGGCGAACCGTCGAAGTAGCGGAGTGCAGGTACCACCTCACTTGGTTATTGCTCAGGCTGAAACGTGAGAAATTCTTGTTTTACACCGTGTATACAAACGTAAACAGAATGTTTCCCTCCTTAATTACCATCTTGTTTCATAAATGGGCACGCGTTTTTGGTCCTAAAGCAACAAAAAAAGCGCATTTGAACCGCTTAACACTGCATTGAGCATGTTAGTTGACGAAGATGTTTTCCAACCAAAAGCACGAGTGAAGCTTTCCTGTTTACACGACAGGGGGTGCTCACTTTTACGCAAATGGTCAATTTGTTTCTTTCAAACTAATCCACGGTAGCACTGGACGGTTCCATTCTTCAGCACTGCATAGGCTCCAAGTGACCACTTGGGGTTCTTTAACCTGCCCCCAAATCTGAGCACACGGGCCTACCGCATTTCCACCTCCATCAGAAATGCAGTCTCCGCAGCCGGAATTCGATTCTGCGACATGCGGGTCAGCAGCCGAGTACCTTGGCCACTAAACCACGGCAGCGGGATCGAACACCCTCGAATGATACATTCCTCGAATGGCACAGCTAGATGTGCCTCGTTAGATATCGTTCTAGCGTTTAAGGTGGCGAAGTTCAGATTTCAATGGCGGCCTGTCCGACCGTTTATCCCTATCTTACTGTCAATGGACTTGAAAGAAACATTCTTTGACAAAGCGTGTACTTTGTTTTGACAAGCCATACATGATGTTTCTAAACATTGACGTGTCCGATGGCTTGATCCATGGAGGGGTGGGTTCACCGAACCATATACAGTTGGATGAATTGGGCATTCAAAACCGCCTCCAGGTCCACTTTTACCCTGAAGCAAGTCCAGGATTCGCATCAAGAACACGACATTTCGGGAAGTTTCGGGAACACGACGCGGATGCATTAATCCGGTTACCCCAATCTCTTGAACAGGAGCTGCAGGACGACGAGGATGCGGCCGAGTACGTCCTCATCGTGGACCAGTGGAACGAGCCGGCGGTGCCCATGAAAGAGCTTCAAGCCCTCACGCAGTCAGACGGCGTACTGTCAAGTGTGTGCAGGTACGTCATCCAAGGTTGGCCACAACGCACTGCGGAGGAAGTCACAGAGATGCGGGAGTATCACAAAAGGCGGAATGTGCTGTCCATGCAGCATAACTTGCTTCACTGGTGTCATCGTGTTGTGGTTCCGGCGGAAGCCAGGAAGAAGCTACTGAAGTTATTACATGGAACTCATCAAGGAGTTTGTGCAATGAAGGCAGTTGCACGGTCAAAATTTTGGTGGCCTGGCTTGGACCACGATATTGAGCGCTTAGCCGCTGTGTGTCAGCACTGCGTACAGGCGTTGCCCACGCCACCCGTGCAAGCACCCATTCGCTGGCGAGAGACGCATGAAAGATGGTCGCGACTGCATGTCGACTTCGCGGGTCCGATCCAAAACAAGATGCTTCTTGTCGTCGTGGACTCTCACCGTAAATGGATTGAGGCCATTCTCCTGTCTCACGCGACCTCGCGCAACACAGTTGATGCCATGCGAATGCTGTTCAGTAGATTCGGTCTGCCACACACAGTAGTGTCTGATAATGGCACGCGATTCACCGGATGGGAGTTCAACGAGTTCTTGCAACAGAACGGGGTAGTTCACGTGCGGGCACCCCCCAACCATCCACAGAGTAATGGACTCGCCGAACGTGCGGTGCGAACCATCAAAGACGGACCAAAGAAGTGTGGGGACGTCGACTTGTCAAAGACGCTGGCTAGAACACTGTGCCGCTATAGAAACACACCGCTTCCGTCCGGGCGCTCGCCATCAGAAATGTTGTTGGGTTACCAGCTCCACACCCGAATAGACATGTGTTTTCCTCCCAGGAGCCGAGCAACAGGGGATGTCCACTATGCTGACAGCGCCGGGCGGAACTTCGCACCGGGAGATCCTGTGTACCTTCGCAATTACGGCCATGGTGACAAGTGGACACCTGGGAAGGTCCGGTCAACCTCTGGTGCACGCATCGTGTCTGTCGACACGGAGAACGGGCTTGTTCACCGGCACATGGACCAGCTCAGGCAGAGAAGCATCGAAGAACCGTCGAGTCCAGAGGCTCTCACTAGCCCCCAGATAAGCCCGGACCCTCCAGTACAAGACTGCGAAGCTCCAACGGCTACTGGCCCCGGTCTTCCAGGCCACCCGCTTCCAGAGCAAAGCGTTCCACACGTATCAAGAAGCCAGTGGAGCGCTATGGATTCTAAGGAAGAAGGAATGCCACGAACTGTTGGCCACCGCTAAACAAGCGCTGCCAGTCTACGCTGCGCGCCTTCTATTTTTCTCCCTCTTCCCCTTCCCTTACTTTTCGTTCTTATAAAAACCCAAGCCGGACAATAAACGCTCTCTTTTTGCCCTGGCCACTCTGTTCGTGCATTTCGGGGCGCGGCCCAGCCGCGGGGCCGGTTGTAACAATACCAGTTTTGAAATATATCATGTGAATGAAACCACCGCGAAAGCCGCTACGCCATGACATGTAAGTCACGACAATCATTAACGACATGTTATGATTTTCATGTTATCACATGTGACTTATGTTCGAAATACAGCCATGTTATCCCATATCAATTTATCAATTTTGGTGTGTATTCTATTATCAAAACATCCAGGAGAGCTAATCGTTGTAGGTGGCTAGATAGATACGGTAAGAGTAACCGAAGTTCGCTAAGAAATGCTTCACATTTAAAACCAGGCGCGAACATTTGTCGCGCGAAATCAAACAAGCAACCTCTCGATTTCTAGTGCTTGGCGCTAACCACTACGCCACGAAGCGTGCGTTGTCGGAAACGCTAACGGCAAGCAATATAGTACGCACATCATACACGGTTTCGCATCTCTTAGAGCTTGAAACTTTAGAGCGTTTTCGTTATCAGTAGCGAGATGTCGCAACTTGCTCGCGTTGGGTGCGGTCCAGAACACGTCGCCTGCACGAAGCGCCGCCTCCGCGGTGCTGCTGACACGCGACATAGTGTGACAGATGTTCGCGCGTCCTGTGTATACTTGTGCGCTGATTTCGTGTATATTTCTTCCTGCTTGAGCAGCGAGCTTCAAGTGTCGCGATGTGACAGTTAGTCCCAGCTTGTACTGTGTACGTTTATTTCTGGCAGAAACGAGAACACCAGCACAAGCGGCTGCACAAATGGGACCCAGAAATGAAGTTCCGTATGCCACACAAGTTAAAGCGAAGCATCTCATGCATTATCCACAGCATTCGCCTCGGCGTGGCTTACACGAGACGTTACACCCACTTGATTGGCTGTAATGACACAGGTCCCAATTGTGGTCACTGTCGGTTGCCAGAAACGCTCGAACATATATTTTGCGACTGTCCCGCATATGCAAGCGAACGTCAGCAACTGATATCTTCGATTGGCCGATATATTAGTCGAGCATTGACCGATGAGGTTGTGTTAGGTCCTTGGCCTGACGCCAGCAGCACATATGTGGTCATACAAGCCGTCATCGCTTTCTTAGAAGCCACTGGACTGGATGCACGTTGTTATGACCGTCATCGGTAGGCGCCATGCTGTCGCTGAGAAGTGTAGCCGGGCCGCGTTCCCACGCCTGGAACCCAGGTTTTCTTGGAACCAGCGTCGAGAAGCGGCGCTCTTTTAATCCTCAAAGAAGTAGCCGACTCGCCGCTTGTCTATGCCCGCCAGGTATTGTCCCGGCTAGCCGGCGGATGAGACATCATGTCGCCACGAAGCTGTAAGTCGTTCCAGAGGGGACAACAAAGACAGCATATTCCTTTGAAGAAACGGCGACCGCCGCCACAAAGTGCCCTGCTAATTGAGCGGACAGATTGGCGGACCGTTTGATGTCTGCTGTCCGAAGCTTGGGACCCCTCGAACAGCGACATACACGACGAGCAAGAGCCTCTCTGGCGCCACCTTTAAGTGCAGTGATCTTGACTCGAAATTGGATGTTCACGTGCGCCGTGCCTGCTCGTACCTTGCACCGGTTGTGTGTGTGTGATTGGTGTTCCCCGCAAAAAGGAGGAGCCCGACAGGGCTTATAAGGACGCCGCTGAGTGCGGGACGTCGCTCTGGACCAAGTAAAGGTTCAACCACCACGTTCGTAGTTTGTGATGGCTCTGAACTGTGTAGCGGTTCAACCACCACGTTCGTGGTTTGCGAACTCTTAAACTTCATGCTGTAAATATTTGTAAATAGTGCCATAAACCTGTTTGTTTTTTCGTATCCCCATCTTGTAAGCGCTCGTTTCCTCAACCCGAAGCTACACCACGCTACCACAACACCCTGGGATTCCCAACAACTGGTTGGCAGCGGTGAGATACGACTCAGAACCCCGATCATTATAACTGGTCGGCAACGGTGGGATTCGAAGCTACAAGTGACAACAACAGTCGGCCCAAGAGAAGCAGTTGGCTCGAGACATGGATCACGTATGGGTGAGTGCTTGGCTTTTCCTTTGAGTGAACCAGGTTCTAAAAGAGGGTTAAAATTTAGAACTGGTAGTTAACTTTGCCGAAAGACTCAGTTTCGCCGTTTCGGGAAGTTATTTTTGGAAGTAGCGAGCACTCAGTACGATCATGGACTTACGGGAGCTGCAGAAGTCAGACTTGTTGCTGTTGTGTGAGGAATTGGGGATCGATACAAAGGGTTTGGCACGAAAACCCATAATCATTCAAGCGATTAATGATTTGGGGGCTGATGATGAGGAACTAAGTGAAGAATGGGACCTCATCATCGAACGAAAACTAAGAGCAGCTAAGATGGAGGGAAAGAGTGAAGATGAAAGAGAAAGCCTCAAGCTAAAATTTTTCAAACAAGACTACGAATTGAGTATGAGGCTGGGACCTCAACGAGGAGTAGTACTTCTCGAAAATGAGGCAGAGTTCGAGATGTCTAGGTACATGCAGCCATATGAGGTATCATGGGATATGGGCCTGTATCTTAGACTCTTTGAACGAAAGTGTAGTCAACTGAAGTGTGAGCGAGACACCTGGTCTCAGAAGCTACGCACGGTTCTGCCCTGCGAGGCAGCGGATGTTGTTGCGCGACTCAGTGAGCGGCACGCGAACAACTATGAAATTATGAAAGCAGAGCTAATCAGAAGATTTGGAACTTCTGTTAGTAAAAAGAAAGAAAGACCCGCACTGGAGTCTGAAAGTGAGGCGCGTCACAAAGCCCTGGAAGTTGAGGCGCGTCATGACGCGCTAGAAACAGAGATCGTGCCAGAGAAGGGCCCGCATATTCTCGAGTGCATCCATGTAAATGATGTAGAGAACGAGGCCGTGGCCGGTCTGGAGGTGGGGACGATGTCGAAAGACGCTCCTTGCGTGGGTGAAGAGGGTGCCAGCAGCCCTAATGGGCCCAGTAAGAGGCTGGAAACCTTCTTCATGCCTCAAGAGGACCTTTCGACATTGTCAAAAGTAGGCATGGTTAGCGCAGTGGCTGATGAGAGCAAGAACGCCATGCTTCAGCAGTACAGCCCTATTATCGAGGTGATTTGCGAACATCGCAGAAAAAGGAAGAAGCGGAAGCGTTCGTCACTGCGTAGGCCTACGACAGATCCCACTCCATCTCGAAAAAGACGAAAGGCTAGGCCGTTAATCCGTTCCAAGAAACGTCAATGGTGGCGTTCCGAGAGGTACAAGTGGCGAGCCAGGTGTGGAGGAGGAAAAGGAGGGACGTCACCCAAACGAGGCGCACGGTTCAGCTCGACGACTTCGGAAAAGCGGCCTTGCCCGAAGGGTCAAAGTCGAAAGGGCGGAGTGGCTAAATACCGCGCAGGGGTGAATACAAAGAGAAAATGGCTCAGGCTCCCTCCGAGCTACTGGCGTCACTTTCAAATTCCTGAGGGGAACAGGCCAAAGTGGAAAATGAGGCGTGACGGCAGTGCACTGCTTAGAGTTTGTGCATTTAGTGGCCTCAGGCCTGCTGGAAAACAGCCGGGACCGCGACCCCATCGTGTGCGATTCAAGCGAATCTAGTTAAGAAAAGGGGGTGGTCAGATTGAGTAACACATGCTTATTTCGTATGGTTACTTAGTTTTACTTTGTAGGTGTAATTTCAGTACTTTTAATTTTGTAAGTAACGTAATGCGGTGTAAATTTTTCAGAAGGAAAACCGCCGAACCGAAGGCTGAAAGTTAACATCGATTTGCTTTAATCATTAGGGCTAATATGTACCGAAGGTAAAAACTGGAAAATTGTTATTTTTCTAGTATTTTCAAAGGCTGAGAGTAATTTCGTATGCCTTCACTGTCATGTGGATTTGTCGTGAATTAGCATTTGGGGAAGAAGTTACCATAGGCCGAATAATTTGTAAATTGCTTGAATTTGGCGCGACACGGTGGAGCTGTCGTTGCGCGCTATGAGAATTGAGAACCATTGGTGCATGGTTTTAGCATTAATTGTTGTGAGGTGCTTTTGTTGAGTACCGCACCTAGGATTACTTTTATGTCGTTCACTGTGTGTTACAACGTAACGTAAGAATAAGTCGTTAGACCAACTGCGAAGGATTAAGCTTTTGGTTAGTAGTGCCATGAATTTTTGCAGCGCCGTAAGAATGAGAATAATTGAAAGCGCTCAGAAGAACTCAGTGTTTTGTCTTTTAATCAAAGGTGTTAGCAAAGGCAGGTAACTAACCAAACTAACCTGCTAGAAGGCAGTGTTTGTCACTTTTTTTTGTTGTCTTCTTTGAAGAATGATTGATCTAGAGATCATATAAACGGATCATTTAAGCTTTCCCTAACCATTGAGGTAGCCCATTAGGTCAAAGCTTTGGTTAAGCTTTCGGGAGGCTGGTGAACTTTATGTCTCAGTGGTAGACAATTACGGGCGGCCGTAAACAAAGACGGACGTTCGGACAAAATTAGCGCTCACTGAATCCGAGTTCCTGACTGATGCTCTCAGCAGGACAGAGCCGTGTAAGTAGTCAGCGACCAAAAAGAAAGGGGCTGCCGTTATATGTCTCGACGACAGTGGCAACGAGTATGATTCGTTCTACTTGAGCCAGAATTTGGGCTCTCGTGAGATAACGTACTGCGCTTCAGGAAAGGAGTGCGCCTGCATTGTGTAGAGCATTCACCAGTGGCAGTGTTATCTCAGGGGAGGGCTAAATTTAATGTAGATACAGGCCATTGTCTCTTGGCTGCAAACCGTGACATCAAAGAACAGTCGCCTTGTGAGGCGAAGCTTGATTCATCGAAAATATAATTTTGGCATCAGGTAAAAAAAAAGGGGCAATTTGAATGGAAACGCTGGCGTGCTCCGTCGCTCTTTCTAAACCATTCTGGAATGCTCTTGGTGTATCAAAATTGATATTTTAGTTTTTTTTCGTGCATCTTATGTAAATTTGTAAGGTAGTACGTCTGGTTTTTCAGCTCAAGTGAGTCCTGAGAGTTCTGAGAGTGAGCTTTTGTTAAAGCTAGTAATTAAAATTGGTTTATCATCCCTCTTTAGGCTTGGTTTGTTCGAAGGGGGCCGAGTGCTTGCTTGTGCATGTGGTCCAGTTTCAGAAACGGTGTCGAAGATTCGGCAATCACCCGGACCATGCCACAAGCGAAGGCCAGCTCCTGGCATTCAACCACTGACCCTTTCGTCGTCCCTGCGAGCAGCAGTGTTGACCGCTGCCCTCCGTGACTCATCTGGCGAGGGGGAAGCTGTTATGACCGACATCGGTAGGCGCCATGCTGTCGCTGAGAAGTGTAGCCGGGCCGCGTTCCCACGCCTGGAACCCAGGTTTTCTTGGAACCAGCGTCGAGGAGCGGCGCTCTTTTAATCCTCAAAGAAGTAGCCGACTCGCCGCTTGTCTATGCCCGCCAGGTATTGTCCCGGCTAGCCGGCGGATGAGACATCATGTCGCCACGAAGCTGTAAGTCGTTCCAGAGGGGACAACAAAGACAGCATATTCCTTTGAAGAAACGGCGACCGCCGCCACAAAGTGCCCTGCTAATTGAGCGGACAGATTGGCGGACCGTTTGATGTCTGCTGTCCGAAGCTTGGGACCCCTCGAACAGCGACATACACGACGAGCAAGAGCCTCTCTGGCGCCACCTTTAAGTGCAGTGATCTTGACTCGAAATTGGATGTTCACGTGCGCCGTGCCTGCTCGTACCTTGCACCGGTTGTGTGTGTGTGATTGGTGTTCCCCGCAAGAAGGAGGAGCCCGACAGGGCTTATAAGGACGCCGCTGAGTGCGGGACGTCGCTCTGGACCAAGTAAAGGTTCAACCACCACGTTCGTAGTTTGTGATGGCTCTGAACTGTGTAGCGGTTCAACCACCACGTTCGTGGTTTGCGAACTCTTAAACTTCATGCTGTAAATATTTGTAAATAGTGCCATAAACCTGTTTGTTTTTTCGTATCCCCATCTTGTAAGCGCTCGTTTCCTCAACCCGAAGCTACACCACGCTACCACAACACCCTGGGATTCCCAACAACTGGTTGGCAGCGGCGGGATGCGAACCAGCACCCCGAGTCACAACAACGTCTGTAGAGTTACCCAGCCTAATACGAACACACCATCTCTCTACCTTACCATCGTCATTCACCACTCTTTCACTTCCCGGTCACCCTTCTCCAGTGTAGAGTAGCAGGCCAGAGCAAACTATAGCTCAGGCCGACCTCTCTATCTTTCTGTAAATAAATTCTCTGTCTCTCTTATTTCGTGCGTGCTTTCTTCTTGAGGTGTGCGCTGAAAGTTTGGAGCTGCTTGCAGTTCATAACGTGACTTTTAAATGTCTTACTGGTGCTGAAAAAAATGCACAATCAACGCTCAACTACCTCTGTAACAACACAGTTTACTTTCTTGTTAAAACAATTTCTACATAGGGGGTCAGCCACGTTTTTTAAGTATATTGAGGGCCGCATTATTCTCAGCGGGCAATTCTATAGCAGCGTAAAACTTGCTGTGAGCATCGTAAGAATGTTCATTGTGATAGCGGAGCTGTTCTGGCTTAGACGACAGATGAGTGTCCGCGACGGATGCCGCGCTGCGTTTCCCGGATACAGCCGCTGATGGCGTCCCGATCTAGGATGAAGCTGAATTCACACTACGGAACTGGAAAGAACGGCCCGATAGGCTACTTTGGCAGGGGCAGCTGTGGCACGAGCTGTCACTCGTCACTTCTCGCGAATTCAAAAAAATAGCGTAATCACAGCAAAAAAAAAAAATGTGACCAAGCAAGCATGCAGCTAGAGGGAACAATGACCACGGAGCCTCTCACTCTGCCTTGAAAATCAATGTTGTCCTTGTCGTGAAACTGAATGAAAGGCCCCAACCTACTTGTTAGCGCTTCGTGCTCAGGCAGGCTAAGGCGCCAACGCTGTTTGCCTGTTTCCCAGAGGTCGCAATTGGATTATGAGGTCGGTACAATGTGCCCTTTCGAGCGATGCGCTCACACGGTAACACAATCAGCTCTACGTGAGTGAAATGTGCAGTGTGTGCGCGAGCGCGAGAGCCACCCTGGCTCACATACTCTGGGGATGTGACGCAGACAGCGCGGACGGTCCGGTGTTACCGCCGCAAGTAGAACAGCGTGTGGGGTCTACGGACCCAGAAGACCAGCGAAGGGCCGTCCGGCAGCTCGAGGTCGCACTGGCGCTGCAAAGGCGAAAGGGGGACACCCTCAGTAACCCGAGCGGCGCCGGGGCACGAAGGCCTTGAGGTCTAGGCCCGCGTGACATTAGGACTTCTAGTGTAACGTGAGATAGGGTGAACCCCACGCCCTGCGCGGCCGGAGGGAATCCCGCATGCTGGAACCCAATAAAGTTTATTCTCTCTCTCTCAGCCCGACGTTTCTAGTGGCCCACTGTCTCTTACGAAACAACACCACACTCAAGGACAAAGACGAGAAGGCCAGAAAAAAGAAGATACAAAAACCAGAAAAGATGCCGACAAATTTCACTGAATGTTTTTTTTTTTTTTGGACAAGAAGGTTTCCGAGGCTACCTCATTTAGATAGTTGATGTTCACCTAGCGACCATTTCTGCGAGTGAATTTGAGGACGCCACAGCGAACTTCCTAGGAGCCTGGATGTTTTGTTTTTAGTTCTAAATCAATCATAATGATATTTTAGGCGCAACTGAACGGTGAAAAACATTTCTCTGACACCCCGCCGCATTTACCGTTTTCTTGACGTACACTTCCAATTCCCTTCCTTCGGACAGCTACAACTACAAAAAAGGAAAAAAAAACGAATGAAATGGGAACTTTCTGCCCACTCCTTACTATGCGTGAGCAAATAGTTCTTGTTAGCATGAGGAACGGCCCTGAATGCATTATAGCTTTAAAAAAATTGTAATTTATATAGGTTGAGGATAAATAGGTTGAGGATAAATATAAAATGATCTCTCGAAGAAGAAGTCATTCGCGTTTGTTCACAAAAGGTTCTCGCAGCAATCGCTTTCCTGCACGCGTAAGATGCTCCCAGAAAAGATGCCTGGTGAAGATCTCGAACAGCGTTAAAAAGGGTGTTCGATCAAACAGAGATGCACGCAAAAGAACTTCTCAACGCCCGGGAAAATGCTTCCTTTTACACCCCTTGACTGAGTAGCTTTTCACTGGCACGCTTCTTGACTAGAAAATTACGAGCGTCTCAGTGGAACGTTTGCGTGACAAGCCATTCGGAAGCGCGAATGACCGGAAGCCCTAGCGTTAACAAACAAGGTTTTAGGGGCGAAGCTCTTTATAGCGGCACCTGTTCGTCCCTTGTAGGGTCGTAGTGTGCAACGATTGTTATATTTTTACCTCCAAGGTGGTGCCGGTAAGAGATTTTTTCTGTGCGTTGTTAAACAATAAAAAGTAATGCCCAATGTACATGCCACTAGCTGCTAATGAGGAATGAGAGATAGGAGCATTTGGCTTTTAGGTAAAGCGCATGCTGTGATCCCCATTAGCAGCCATTGGCATGTACATTGAGCACTGTCTGACAAGAAAGGGTTGCTACATTATACTCGCTGGGTGTAACCTCCTTAGTTTTACAAATGTTTAGCGAGCGTTGAGCCGCAGTGTCATGAATACAATGAACTAGTATTCACCATGAACTCGAGGTGGTTAAAGGTGGGAAGTAAACCCGAAGGGCAAGCCGTCAGAAAGTGTGCGTGTGCCACCTCTCGTTTAGTCCTTAGAATGTCCGCCGGACGGCGGTGCTTCTATGTGGGGAATGTATGGTGAAAAGATACGAGATGGTGATACATGGAGTGTTGAATAGATGGACGAACAGACACACAGACAGATGCATGGACGAACGCAGGCACGGACGCATAAACGGACGCACGCACGGACGGGCGGATTGACGATTAGACGGTCACACAGACGAACACATGGATGGACGGAAGCAAGAACGAATGGACGGATGAATGCTTCGCCCCACTCGCCATCATTCACTCCGTGGATATGCTGCCAATTTTTAGGGGCGAAGCTCCTTATAGCGGCACCCGTTCGTCCCGCGTCCCGTCGTAGTATGTAACCGGTCTTACGCTTTCACCTGCAAACATTTTGACCTCCAAGGTGGTGCCGGTGAGAGATTCCTTCCCTGAGTGGTTAAACAACAAAAATAGTGCTGAATGTACATGCCAATAGCCGATAATGGGGTATTCGGCTTTTAGTTAACGTGCACGCTGCGATCCCCATTAGCAGCCATTGCATGTACACTGAGCACTATCTGAAGGGAAAGGGTTGCTACGTTATACCCGCTGGGTGTAACCACCTTAGTTTTAGAAAGGTTTAGCGAGCGCTGAGCCGCAGTGCCATAAATACAATGAAGTAGTATATACCATGAATGAACTCGAGGTAGTTAAAGGTGGGAAGCAAGTACGAAGTGCAAGCCGTAAGGAAGTAAAATCCGAATTCTCCTGTCTCTCATTTCCCATGCAGCAATTGACATGTACATTGAGCTCTGTCTGCCAGGAAAAGGTTGCTACGTTATACTCGCTGGGCGTAACCTCTTTGGTTTTAGAAAGGTTTAGCGAGTGTTGGGCCGCAGTGCCATGAATACAGCGAACTAGTATATACCATGAACTCGAGGTGGTTAAAGGTGGGAAGTAGACCCGAAGCGCAAGCTGTTAGAAAGTGTGCGTGTGCCACCTCTCGTTTAGTCTTTGGAATGTCTGCTGGATGGCGGAGTTTCTATATGGGGAATATATGATGAAAAAATGCGAGATGGTGGTACTTGGAGTGTTGAATAGATGGACGAACGGACACACAGACAGATGCATGAATGGACGCATGAACGGACGCTGGGGCGGATGCATGGATGAACGCAGGAACGGACGCACGCACGGACGGACGGATGGACGCATGGACGGTCGCACAGACGGAAGGAAGCAAGAACAAATGGACGGACGAATGCTTCGCCCCACTCTCCATCATTCAGTGCGTGGATGTGCTGCCAATTTTTTTTAATACGAAGCATTTCTCAGTGAACTTCGGTGCCTTAAAGCGTATCTATCTATCTATCTATATCTATCTATCTATCTATCTATCTATCTATCTATCTATCTATCTATCTATCTATCTATCTATCTATCTATCTATCTATCTATCTATCTATCTATCTATCTATCTATCTATCTATCTATCTATCTATCCTTCTAGCCGCCTACGACTTTTAGCTCTCCTGACCGTTTAGATAATGGTATCGCTACCAAACTTCGTATGGCATAACATGACCGTATGACAAGCATATTTGACTAGTCATAACATGAAAATCACGATATGTATGTCATGCATGTCATTATTTACACTTTATAGCCTTGCTTCTTTTGCGGTGCTTTAGTGTACATGTTATGTTGCAAAACTGGTATGGTATGACATGATTGCATGGCGAACACAAGCGACAGACCCTAACATGAAGATCATGACATGCATGTCATGTAACAAAATGACTACATGCCGCGCTATTGATGTGCTCGCGGCTGTTTCGCTAGCGCCACATATACCAAATTTCGTATTACGGTACGGGAATGGATGACGAAGGTATTTGACTGGTGCATACATGATAATCATGAGATTCGTGAAATGTAACAACATGACTAAATGCCATGGTTATGATGCGCTGGCGCTCGTTTCGCTAGCTTCAATTATACCTAATTTGGTATTACGAGACGTTAATGGATGACGAAGGCATGATAGTGGTGCGAACATGATAAACATGAGATGCGTGTCATGTAACAACATGACTACATGCTATACTCACGATGCCCTCAAGGCCGTTCCGCTAGCTTCACATGTACCAAACTCGGTATTCCGCAACGCGAACGGACGCCATATGTTAATGACGGAGTGATTATCATGTACCTCTGGCCATGCCTACATACGAGGGATACGCGGACATGAAATCAGTCGCAGACTTTTTGCAAGAGTTACAAGATTATCGCGACGCGCAAGTCCTCACAAATGAGACTTTCCTGCTACGCGTGCTGCCCGTCGCCCTGTCTGGCTCTGCCGCACGCTTGCGTCGTCGACAGTTGGTGTTTCGACAGTTGGTCCCGTTTTGAGCAGCTATTCCGTGCCGAATTTCTTCGCCCCGACTACGTCATTCGCATGAAAGATGAACTATGCAGGCATACACAGGGTGAAGATAAATGCCTCCAAGAATACGTACGATCCTTTCAGGGGCTTTACGACAACGCATACCCTTCAGCATATGAAGCGGAAAGAGTGACTCGAGCAGTTAGGTCAGTCGCATCCACAGCCTCCTCCCGAATCCACTCTCGCGCCGTCCTGCGCATAGCATGGTCCGTCCAACCCTATGACCTCACCGACGGCCCCACTAAGAGCTCTAGACCCATTCAGTCACTACAATATGTTTGCTCCATCCGCCTTCACATCAATTATCCAGGAGCGTGGGACACCCACACCGGGCGCCTCGCCCCAAACTCAGCCCGTAGCAGCTGCCGCCCATTATAGTGCAGGAGGCACAAGCAGGAACCTTCTGGTATGCTTCCAGTGTGGAGGTTGGGGCCACTACAGAAGCTAATGTCCAGGCAGACCAGGCCCTGGCCGCCAGGGAAACGACTGGGGCCGGTGATGGGAAGCGCACACCTATCGCTTGCCAGTATTCTACCCCCCCCCCCCCCCCCGAGGGGGGGTTCTCACTTTATGCAGGTCCTAAAAAACCTAATATAGCTCCTCCGTGGGCTACGGTTCGTCTTCAAGAGAAGCCAGAAGTGCCGCAGAGGTCCCGACGCTGGTTATTTCGGTCTTCGCATCATCCAGCCGCCGGGAAGCACGGCCGCAGGAAACCTTCAGAAAAGCAGCACATGCCCAAAGAGATAACACCGCATTCTTTCCCGCTCGGACAACTACCAGAGAACCAAGAAACCAACACTCCTGCAGAGTGCCCCCCCACCCGACAGCCGCACTCTACCCTACAAAACGGTGAGCGATCTGCCATCTCTTGTTCTCCACGCTGATAAAGCACCATTCGTGACGGTTTCCATGGCAAGAGTAAAAGTCCCCGCTGTTTTAAATACTGGCTCAGCTGTATCTGTTTTCGGGGATCGCATCGAGAAAGCCTGTGACGTTAAAGGCTTAGCTTTGCGAAGAGTAAAATCTAATTTGCGTGTGGCTTCTGCTGAGGTCGTCTCTTCTACACTTGCAGCTCGTTTAGCGGTTACACTCGACGGGCGAAAATTTCGTCAACGTTTCCTACATTTACCCCGACTTTCCTGCCCCGTGATCTTGGGCGCAATTTTATGGCCAAGTGAGGAATCGTGCTCAATATCCGTACGGGCACCTGCAGCCACGACATGAACGCAAAACCACTCACGTTCGTGCCTACCTCGCCAGAACCCCCGTCTGATCTGCTTGCAACAAATGTGCATCCGTTCTTGGAGACCACTACTGACTTCTTGACTGTTACAGAATGCTTCAAAGGGCCATCAGAGCTAAAAGCTAAAATCACAACAGCCCTGAAGCCTTTTTCGCCGATGTTCACAGAGGCTCCTGGCAAGGTGAATGCATTAGAACACAGGATTTACACACGTGACACCCGCCCTATCCGTTTCAATCCGCGCCCGCTGAGCGTGCACAAGCGTGCACTTCTGAACGCTGCCCTCAAAAAATGCTCACCACTGAAGCCTAGAATGGAAACAGTAAGGGATAAAAGTTAATAAAGAGTACCTTGGTAACCTGCACTTTGCTGATGACAACGCATTGCTGAGTAACTCAGGGGACGAATTGCAACTCATGATTACGGAGCTAGACAAGGAGAGCAGAAAGGTTGGTCTTAAAATTAATCTGCAGAAAACGAAAGTAATGAACAACAACCTCGGAAGAGAGCAGCGCTTCAAGATAAGTAATAGTGTACTTCTAGTTGTAAAAGTGTATGTCTACTTAGGGCAGGTAATAACCGCGGAGCCGAACCACAAGATTGAAGTAACTAGAAGAATACGAATTAGGTAGAGCACATTTGGCAAGCACTCTCAAATTATGACAGGTAGGTTGCCACCATCCCTCAAGAGGAAAGTATATAAATGCTGTATCTTGCTGGTATTAGCTACGGAGCAGAAACTTGTAGACTTACAAAGAGGGTTCAGCTTATATTGAGGACGACGCAGCGAGAAATGGAAAGAAAAATTGTAGGTGTAACCTTAAGAGACAAGAAGAGAACAGAGTGGGAACAAACACGGGTTAAGTATATCATAATTGAAATCAAGAAGAGAAAAATGGACATGGGCAGGGCATTTAGCGCGTAGACAGGATAACCGCTGGTCATTAAGGGTAACTGACTGGATTCCCAGAGAAGGCAAGTGGGTTAGGGGGATACAGAAGGTTAGGTGGGCAGATGAGATTAAGACGTTTGCAGGTGCAGATTGGCAGCAGCAAGCACAGGACCGAGTTAACTGGCGGAAAATGGGAGAAGCCTTTGTCCTGCAGTCGACGTAGTCAGCCTGGTGATGATAATGATTGGTGCCATGAGAGCGTCCAACAGTCCATGGGCGTTTCCAGTTATTTTAGCTCTAAAGTAGGACGGCTCTGCGCGTTTGTGCGTAGACTACCGGTGCGTAAATGCCGTCATGCTTCGAGACTCCTACCCGTTCCCATCGATTGACTCTGTTATGCACTCCCTCAAGGCCGCCAAATTCTTCACTACCCTTGACTGCAGCACAGGCTTCTTGAAAATTCCGTTAGCAGAGTGCGATGCCGAGAAAACAGCATTTACTTGTCACAGGGGATCGTTTGAGTTTACGAGCTTACCCGTCGGATTGTGCAATTCACCCGCCAAATTTCAGCGCGTCATGGACATTATGCTTCGAGAGGCCAAATTCAAGTATGTAATGGCGTACATGGACGACGTGGTAGCCTTTTCGCAAACCTTCGATGAGCACCTGATCCACCTAACAACTGTATGCAAAGAATGCAGGAAGCAGGGCTCACCATCAACCCCTAGAAAGCTCAGGTCATCTCAAACGAAATCAGCCTCTTAGGTTTCGTTGTCGAGCGAGGCACAGTACAACCGGATGAACAGAAACTTCAGGCAATCCTGCATTATCCACCACCAACGGGTGTCAAGAGCTTGCAACGATTTTTGGGTATGGTAGGCTTCTACCACCACTTCATTCCTCACTGTGCTGATCTGGCCAGACCACTTCACCAGCTCTCCGGCAAGGGTGTCTATTGGCCTTGGACTAACGTGGAACATGCATCATTCCAGGCTCCTTCAAAGGCTATCGCTGATACATCACGGTTGCGCCTCCCTGACCTAAACGTGCCTTTCACTGTGCCGACCGATGCTAGTGACTATGGCTTCGGAACAGTTTCGCTCCAGGAATATCAAGGGATGCTTTAACCACTAGCATTTACGAGCCACACGCTCTTGGGCGCATGAAGTATCAGCACCGTAACAGAGAAGGAGTGCCTCACAATCGTATTCGCGCTGAATAAATTTGACATGTACCTCAATATGGACCCTCATTTACGATTAAAACCGATCACCAGGCGCTGTTATGGCTGTCGAAGATGAAAAACCCATCCGTTCGTCTGGCCCGGTGGGCTCTTTCTCTTCTGAAATATAATTACAGAGTTGAGTACAAGAAAGGTACCGGCAACAAAGTGGCTGACGCGTTTGCCAGAGCGCCACTGTCCGGAGATGGTGAACCCACCACCTAGGTCCTGGCTGTGATAATGCCTGAAGATGCATGGGGAACACAGGTCTCACGACAACAGCTTCTTGGCGCTCAGAGAAGCGACGCCCAGTGCAAGCAAATATGCAATGGCCTGGTCACAGCCAGTGTCACCGGGAACACACGGTCCGCAAACACTTAAGGCAGCTGCTTGGAAGCTGAGGACGGCCTGCTTATGCTTTATGTACCCTCTCTTGATAGGCGTCATGGCGAGCCCCCGTTACGCGTTTTCATTCCTCGGACTCTACGCAAAAGTTTCTAGGCATACTTTCATGAAAGAGGCCTCGCTTGTCACAGCGATGACAAGAGAACTTTTGAAAAGTTGTCGCGTCGCCACATGGCCGCACATGAGAAAGGACGTCACATCTCAAGTTCGCACTTGCCCTACCTGCCAGACCGCAAAACCGAGGGTAGGCAAACCACCAGGCCTCATGCAATCTGTGGAAAGCAAGTACCCATGGGAAATCGTTGCTTGTGACGCAATGGGCCCGTACCCTAGATCAGCTAGGGGGGGTCGGTACTTGTTAGTAGTCACTGATCATTATTCAAAATGTGTTTCCGTTATGCCGGCTCGATTCTAAGCTAATTTGGCATTGTCAGCTGCAGACATTCACTCGCTTCGGTTTTCCAAAGGTGCTAATAACAGACGACGCTGCATATTTCACAGGTAGAATATTTGCGGACACTTAAGTTCTTGGTGTACACCACAAAAGAACGACACCTTACCACCCTCAGGTCAATATTACTGAGCGCCTCAACAGAAACCTCAAGACAACATTAGTGGCTTTCACCGACTGACACAGGGACTGGATGCCTGCGATAGGAAATGGCATTCGCCACGCGAACAAAAGTGAATCGTTCAACTGGCTTTACTCCGGCAGCCATTCTCTTAGGTCACGAGCTCAAATTCCCTATCGAACATGCGCTCACCCATAACTCCAAATCACCGCGCTGCAACCACACGGCATTTGCACAGAATCTTTCCAGTCGCTTGGGCGAAAGTTTACGGAAAGCCAGGGAGAACTTGGAACTAGCCCACCTGGAACATTGCAGCCAATATAACAAGGGCAGGCGACCTCTAGAGTTCGCAATCGCTGATGCGGTGGTCCGCCGCACGCACCCACTCAGTAATGCAGCAAAAGCGTTTGCTGCCTCCCTCGCACCACGATGGGATGGTCCCTACGTGATTGGAAAGCAAATATTTAGGTTAGCATACCTTCTCAAAAACAAACGCGGTGGTCGAGTAACAGCCCCTGTAAACGTGTGTGACCGCAAAGCTTACTACGAGTGCCCACCAGACGCGTGAACTCATTCCCCCACCATCGTCGACATTGCTGCCCGGCGTATGAGTTGTTTGCCAATCAGGATGCGGTGCCTTTTGTTGTTGTTGTTGTTGTTGTTGTTGTTGTTGTTGCTGCTGCTGCTGTTGTTGTTGTTGTTGTCGTTGTCGTCGTCGTTGTTGTTGTTGTTGCTGCTGCTGCTGTTGTTGTTGTTGTTGTTGTTGTTGTTGTTGTTGTTGTTGTACTGCTGTGGTAATGTTGCCTTTCACAGATCACCCGCAGCGTCTTTAGTGATTTCCTATCTAGCCAGTGACAAAGCAGAAGGCTGACAAGTCATGGAACGCCGGCCCAGTCCGCTGCACACACCGCCGCGCGCTACGTGCCCTTTCCATTCTGTGCAACAGTCGGGACTGTTGCGGCTCCCGGCGCTGTTCACCAGTTGTCGCTCAGAATCCCAGCGCTGAGCACCCGTTGTTGCCGACCGGGGTCTGCCTGGTCTTTTGTGGTAGCGTGGCGTAACTTCGGGTGGAGGAAACGAACGCTGACAAGATGGGGTACGAAAAACAAGCAGGTTTATGGCACTATTTACACTTATTTAGAGCACGAGGTTAGGAGTTCACAAACCACGAGCGTGGTAGTTGAACCGTTACATGGTTCAGAGCGACGTCCCGCACTCTGCGGCGTCGTTATAAGCCCTGTCAGGCTCCTTTTTCTTGAGTGGAACACCAATCACACACACACACAACAGGCGAGAGGTACGAGCATGCACGGCCCACGTGAACATCCAATATTGAGTCGTGATCACTGCACTGCAAGGTGGCGCCAGAGGGGCTCTTCCTCGTCGTGTGTATGCCGCTGGTCGAGGGGGTCCCAAGCTCCTGACAGCAGACATCAAACGGTCCGCCAATCTGTTCGCTCAATTAGCAGAGCAATTTGTGGCGGCGGCCGCGGTTTCTTCCAAGGAAGATGCTGTCTTTGTTGTCCTCTCTGGAACGGCTTACGGTGTCGTGGCAACACGACGTCTCATCCTCCGGCTCGCATGGACAATATGCACTCGCAGTCATAGGCAGCCGGCCAGTCCGCTACTTGTATGATGATTAAAAAGAGCGCCGCTCCCCCGTATGCTCCGGACGCTGGTTTCGAGAAAACGGGGTTCCAGACGTGGGGGCGCTGCCCGGCTACGCTTCTCAACGACAGCATGGCGCCTACTGACGACGGTCATAACAGGACAAAGACAGGTCACCAAGAGTTATGTGATGTGTGCGCAAGCTCCGTCGGTGAAACTCATGACAAAGACATGCAACGAGTGGTGATGTGTTGTGATACCTGACAAACTGCGTCGACAAGGACACGTGGCTAATAATGAAGTGTTGTGATGACCGACGAACTGTGTACACTAATCAGCCACTGCTTCTTAGTTTACTATCTTGTATTATTTAAAGGGTTCATTATTTTTTTATTAGTCGCTGGATTATCACACTCAGGGGAGTGTCCATTTTTGTCGGGGAGGGGGAGTGTCGGGCCGATAGGCCATTATCTGTACACGCACGGTGGAAGCTGGGCGAAGAGAATACAGGTGCATTTCACATGCGCGGGACGAGCGTCAGCATCCAAAAGGCCACAGGGGGCAAAAAGACGGCTGGAGATAAAAAGGTGTGTGAGACGAGCCCAGGGGCTTTGTTTGTGGCAGGCAAGCGATGGGATGCGGCGTTGATTGCTTGATTGATTTGTGGGGTTTAACGTCACAAAACCACCATATGATTATGAGAGACGCTGTAGTGGAAGGCTCCGGAAATTTCGACCACCTGGTGTTCTTTAACGTGCACCCAAATCTGAGCACACGGGCCTACAACATTTCCGCCTCCATCGGAAATGCAGCAGCCGCAGCCGGGATTTGAACCCGCGACCTGCGGGTCAGCAGCCGAGTACCTTAGCCACTTGACCGCCGCGGCGGGGCAGGGGATGCGGCGTCGGTTGCGCTAGGCGCGAAGGGTGTTTCCGCCGCGCGTGCTACAGAGGCGAGGCCTCGTCGATTTTGGGGACGTCGGCTATAAGGGGGAAGTGATTTCAAATGAAAAGATGAGAAAAATGAACCCCGTAACTGTCTCTCAGGGGGAAGACACCTCAATAGTAGCTCACGACGGATGGGGGTAGAGAAAGGGTTAAAAGGATAGGATTAAAAGGTAAAGAGATAGAGAGAGAGGAAGGAGAGAGTGAGGCGCAGGGACAGCGAACGGCGGAAGTAAAAAGAAGACAGGAACGATGGACACGGTTGCAGGAGTCCGAGGACGGGGCACCACTGGCGAGAGCTTTTGTCGGCGTCAGGAGATGACGTAGGGCAAGTCCAGTAGGCCAGAGATACGCTATCGTCGAAGATCGGCGTTAGGAGATGGCGTAGGGCCAGCTCAGTAGGTCAGATGTACGCTGACGTCGGAGATCGCGAGGGCACAACCGGTCGGCACGAAATCCAGCGAGCGAGTCCCTCTTGGCTATAAGGTGAGCCGGGGGCCCGTAGTCTACAGCGAGTTGCGTGTGAGTGCTATTTCTTGCTGTTATGTTTTGTGCTGGCTTTCCTGCCGTTGTTTTGCTGTGTATGTCCCATTGACCGCCAGTCTGCGAGGATTGTTTGTTCCGGGTTTTCGGTATTTCTTTGTGCGTCAGTGTCGTGTTGAGCCGGATCGGAAGGCTGTTTGTCAATATTTTGAATCATGCGTTAAAGACGGTTCACGTTCCCTGCGTTGCTGGTTCGGGCATTGCGAATTTGGCTAACTGACCCCCCTGAGCGGATGCGGGGCCTTCAGTCAAAGAGAAACGAAAAACCATTCGGCATCGCTGTTACGCATGGTCTTCATTGGTTGTGCTATGAGTTACACCGTTCTCAGCGGCGTATACCCAAGCACGCCCGCATCAGTTTCTCCAGAAAGCTTCCAGATGACCAAGCTACAGATACTACGAACTCCCTAATGACTCATTCATGCCTAGTTCACACTGAAACATCCGCTTTTTACAGCGACCGAAATTCCCCTGCCGCCGAAACGCAGCGTCGTTCGCACTGGACGCGCCCCGCGCCGCCGAATATGCCATTTACTACGGGGCGAACGCGGGATGGATGCGCTGTCACCCGGTTGTTGTCGCGGCTCGCAAACGCTACTACGATATCCGGTGGTGTATACTTCCACGACTCTCGTACGCAAGAAACAAGAAAAGACAGTACTGCTTACTTTGCTGGCAAGTGGCTGTCTTGTAATGCACGAAGAGCAGAAAAACCTCTGACGCCAGCAGCGTCGGTAGGTTCGTTTTGCTCTGCAAGACCGCAACAAGCTCGGTCACGCCAACAGCAAGCTCGGTCACCTCTTTCACGAAATACGGAGGCGAAGTAGGCACAGAGTAGGTTAAACTCCCGTTGGTTTCAACATTCAGTTACGTGCACTGCGGCACAACAAGTGAGTAGGGCTTGGCCGCCATTCTTCAAAATTCCTTGACTAGCGCTCCTATTGGTCCGCGGTGACCGATTCGGCGGCAGACGCCGCAAAAATTGGTCCGAGAGCGATCGGCGCGGAGAGGGCCCTTTCGGCGGATCTCGCCGCCGCCGAACCGGATTCGAAGCACTTTCGGCGGCCGGAATGCTCAGTGTGAACGCGGTCTCAGACTGAGCATTCCAGCCACCGAAAGGGTTCTGATTCGGCGGCGGCGAGATTCGCCAAAAGGACCCTCTCCGCGCCGATCGCTCTTACTCCTAGTTCACACTGAAGCTTCCGCTTTCTACTGCAAGCGAAATTCTCCTGCCGGCGAAACGCAGTGTCGCTCGCACGCATCCCGTGCCGCCGAGTATGACATCTACCACGGGGCGAACGTGGGTGGATGCGCTGTCACCCGGCGGTTGCTGTCGCGGCTCGCAAACGCCACTACGCTACCCAGGATCAGATCTTGGATTGGGCCAAGAGGGTAGCGAAGACCTACGCTGGGTAGGCTCCTTTGACACTCCACCAGCGCACCTTTCCCTCTTGGGATAACTAAAGATTTAGGGACGAAGCTCCATGTGGCGTGGCTTGTGCATTCCTCGTAGTACGTAACCACCAGTGGCACATACCCGAAATAGGTATAACATTTGACCTCCAAGGTGGTGCCGGTGAGAGATTTCTTCTGTGCGTTGTTTAGCAATAAAAATAGTACTCAATGTACATACCAATGGCTGCTAATGGGGAATAAGAGACAGGAGCATTCGGCTTTTAGTCAAGGCGCACGCTGCCATCCCCGTTAGCAGCCATTGGCATGTACATTGAGCACTATCGGACAAGAAAGGGTTGGTACATTATACTCGCTGGGTGTAACCTCCTTAGTTTTAGAAAGGTTTAGCGAGCGTTGAGCCGTAGTGCCAAGGATACAATGAACTAGTATATACCATGAATGAATTCGAGGTGGTTAAAGGATGAAGTAGATACGAAGCGCAAGCCGTAAGAAATTAAAAGCTGAATCTTCCTGTCTCTCATTTCACATTAGCAGCCACTGGCATGTACATTGAGCACTATCTGACAGAAAAAGGTTGCTACGTTATACTCGCTGGGCGTAACCTCCTTGGTTTTAGAAAGGCTTAGCGAGCATTGGGCCGCAGTGCCATGAATACAGTGAACTAGTATATACCATGAACTCAAGGTGGTTGAAGGTGGGAAGTAGACCTGAAGCGCAAGCCGTAAGAAAGTGTACGTGTGCCACCTCTCGTTTAGTCCTTGGAATGTCCACTGAATGGCGGTGCTTCTATATGGAGAATATATGATAAAAAGATGCGAGATGGTGGGACTTGGAGTGTTAAATAGATGGACGAACGGACACACAGAAAGATGCATGGATGGACGCATGAAAGGACGCAGGGGCGGATGCATGAACGAACGCAGGGACGGGCGCACGAACATACGCATGGACGGTCACACAGACGGACGAATGCTTCGCCCCACTCTCCATCATTCACTCCGTGGATATGCTGCCATTTTTTTTCTCCTCCTCTCTGGTGGTCTAGACTTGGATGATTCTGGTACGCAGGATGCAACAAGGAGCAGTAGTGATTACATTGCTGGCGTTTCGCTGTCTTGTAATGCATTAGGAGCACAAAAAAAAAACGCCGACGCCAGTGGCGTTGACGGGTTCGTCTTTCTCTGCAATACCACAACAAGCTCGGTCACCTCTTCCACAAAATAGGGACAAGAATTAGGCACCGAGTAGGTGAAATTCCTGTTGGTTACAATGTTGAGTTACGTGCACAGCGACATGACGAGTAAAGCTTGGCCACCATTTTTCTAAATTCTTTGACTAGTGTTCTTATTGGTCCAGAGCGACCGATGCGGCGGCAGACGCCGCAAAAATTGGTCCGAGAGCGCGCAGAGAGAGCCCTTTCGGCAGATCTCGCCACCGCCGATTTGGATTCGGCGCACTTTTGGGCGGCTAGAACGCTCAGTGTGAACGCGCCCTTAAAGTAGAGTGTACTAGTTTTAGTACACTCTACTGTAAGAGAGTCTTCATGTGTAAGCCGCCTCCTCGGCACGCTCATGAAGGTTCCTAATCGCCCTCGGACCAATTCTTGCGGCGTCTACCGCCGCACCAGCTCGCCACGAACCAATGGGAGCGTTAGCCGATGTATTTGGAAAATCGCGGCCATGTCAGACTCACTTGTCATGTCATAGTCAAGTAATTAACATGCGCTTATCATAAGTGCTCTTATAATTGGTGAGTGACTGCCCCGTTCTATACGACAAACTCCACCCAAAGTACAAGGACAGCTTGGTAAAGGCGACTTGTGAAATAAAAACGCCAGGCCTGCGCGGAAGGCACAGCACAATCACAGCGAAAACTATAAAAACGGCCTTTCTGAGCCTTTTCGAAACCTTCATCGGGTAACTATACTGGAAGCACATTTGCTTGATACCCACTAGGGCATTAATAAGAATTTTTTCGTTAGTGGGCCGGCATTCGCTATGCTATTTTTCGTCATTGATGATGATGATTGATGTGTGGGGTTTAACGTCCCAAAACCACCATATGATTATGAGAGACGCCGTAGTGGAGGGCTCCGGAAATTTCGACCACCTGGGGTTCTTTAACGTGCACCCAAATCTGAGCACACGGGCCTACATGATTTCCGCCTCCATCGGAAATGCAGCCGCCGCAGCCGGGATTCGAACCCGCGACATGCGGGTCAGCAGCCGAGTACCTTAGCCACTAGACCACCGCGGCGGGGCTATTTTTCGTCATTCTTCTGAGAAGCGTGGTATCCGCTTAACACTTCCAAGGAATTTTGTGCCAATTCGTCATGCAGCGGCTGACGACGATGACGAATTATTGCTCAAGAGGGCATGCGCCACAGTTAATAGGGGAACAAGAACAAGCTTTTGTACTAGGTTGGAGCATCGGACGACCCACTCGTTATGCTATTCGCATTGCGCGACGACGTTTTTTCGCTGTCTGAAAGCGCTTTAAAGTCGCATTAACGCGATTGCTTTCCCGACATCAAGCCTGCCTAAGGTTAGTTTGCCAACTTATGCATACGCATGCATACGGAGAGGCAGTGAGCAAGGTGAAGGTCACAATTCACAAGCACTGGCGTAGCTCAGTGGACAATAAAGAAAAAAAACTGGCATAGCTCAGTGGTAGAATACTGGGCTGGCACCCAGCGGAGCCGGGCTCGAGCCCCACTGTATCAATGGCACTAGTTTTTAAATGCGAAGCATTTTTCGCCGAACTTCAGTGACGTTGAGCGTATCTATCTATCTATCTAGCCGCCTACGACTTTTAGCTCTCCTGGCCGTTTGGATAATGGTACTGATACCAAACTTATTATGATATAACATGGCTGTATGACGAACCTAACTGTCTAGTCATAACAAGGAATCATGACATGTATGCCATAAATGCAATAATTTACATGTCATGGTTTTGCTGCACTTAAGGTGGTGTCATTCACATGACATGTTGCAAAAATGGTATCGTATGACATAACTGCATGGCGAACAGAAGCGACAGCCCCTAACATGAAAATTATGACATGCGTGTCATGTAACAACATGAGTACATGACAAACTCATGATGTGCTCATGGCCGTGTCGCTAGCTTTGCCTTTACCGAATTTAGTATTACGGGACGTGAATGGATGAAGAAGGTACGTGACTGATGCAAACATGATAATAGTGAGATGCGTGTCATATAAAAACATGACTACATGCTACGCTCATGTTGGGCTCACGGCCGTTTCGCTAGTTTCACATGTACCAAATTCGGTATTACGGGACGTGAACGGACGACATGGGTAAATGACACGTCCAAACATGATGATCATGACATGCATGTCATGTAACAACATGACTACGTCCCATACTCAGCTGCGCTCGCGGCCATTTCGCTACCTTCGCATATGCCAAAATTTGGTATTACCAAGCATCGATACGATACCCACCAAGCATCAGTATCACTGATTATCATTACTTGGTATTATTACTTGGTATCAGTATTATTACTTGGTATTACCAAGCATCGATACGATACGCACCAAGCATCGATACGAATCGTCAACACCACCTGTCCTCTTTGATGACTCTCCACATGCCCACTGGACTCGACCGAAGAGAAGCCACCCTTCTTCATCGCTTATGGCTAGAAGTGGCATTTACAAAATCTTATTCCTTTGTCATAGGAATGGCCGACAACGCTCTCTGCGATGCCTGTCATTGTGAAGAGACGCTACACCACATCTTGTGTGACTGTCCGTTGTATGAAATCCAGAGACAGTCACTGGCATCCGCTTTTGCGCGCATCGACAACAGCCAAATGTCTGTGGACACTATTCTGTCAAGTGCCCGAGAGAAGACATTGCAACAGAAGGCGACGAAAGCTCTGTTGAAATTCCTACGCGACACCGACTTGAACAAGCGACTGTAACAGCAATGTCACACACCGCGAAAGACAAGACTGGACTATGACTGAGTGTGCGCGCGTGTGCTGCCGAATGTGCTGTTTCTCTCTTCCCTCTCTGCTCTCTTACACCTCCCCCATACTTCTCCCATGCGCAGGGTAGCAAACCGGCTGACTATAGACTGGTTAACCTCCCTGCCTTTCTTTTCCCTCTATTTTCCTTTCTTCCTTCCTTCCTTGGTATTACGTCACGTGAATGGGCGACGAAGGTATGTGGCTGGTGCGAACATGATAATCATGAGATGCGTGTCATGTAAGAGCATTAATACACGCCACACTAAAAGCGCCAATACACTTCGACGTGAGCCGGTGCCCGTGCTCGCCGTTGTTCGTTTTATCGCGTCACGCTGGCGATTCCACGCCAGGTGCCGGTTTCTCCCTACTAGAGATCAGTGGATCTGCCCACTGACTTTAATTGTGAATCTGCATGCCATATACTCGCAGGCGCGTGCCGCACTGCGTTGCTTTGACGCATGTGCGTTTCAGCATCCACGTTGTCTCTCCGTCACGAAGAGAGGCAGACGCAGTGTTGTCTGGGTAACACATTGACACGAAATGCAGCATGTCACACTTCACGCTGGTTGCCATCGGGCTGCACCGATAGACGCTGGTCGCGCCGGTCACGCCTGATGTCACACTATAGAGTGCTCACGTTTTGCTAGCGTGGGGTCGCTGCGCCTAGCCTGTGCCTGCGTCAACGTGGCGTCGGAGTATAATGAGCCCTTCATGACGCGCTCGTCGCCGTTGCGGTTGCTCCACGTGTACATACCTTGGTATCATGGGAAGTGAATAGACGACGAAGGTAAATGACACGTCCAAACCTGATAATCATAATATGAGTTTCATGCAAAATATGACTACATGCTACGCTCATAGCGTTCTCGCGGCCATTTCACTAATTCCACATATACCAAATTTAGTATTACGTGATGTGAATGGACGATGAATGTAAATGACACGTCCATATGATAATCATGATATGAATTTCATATAAAATATGACTACATGCTATGCTCGTAGCACGCTCGCGGCCGTTTTGCTAGCTCAACATATACCAAAGTTAGTATTACGTGATGTGAATAGACGAAGAAGGTAAATGAGAAGTACTTTGGTTTGGGCTAGTTGGTTCATAGTGCTCACATAGAAATGGCAGCGCAAAAAGTCGGGAAAAAAAGGACAGTAGAGACAGAGCGCTGTCTCTACTGTCCTTTTTTTTCCGAATTTTTGCGCTGCCCTTTCTATGTGAACAAGGTAAATGACACGTCCAACAAGATAATTATGGCACGCGTGTCATGTAAAACCTGACTACAACGCTCATAGCATTCTCGGAGCCCTCTCGCTCGTTTTACATATAGCGAATTCGGTGTCGGGTGACGTGTACAGATGCCGAAGGTAAATAACACGTCTAAATATGATAATCAATACGTGGAAGGCATACACGGCATATTTACCTCCGCCTCGGAACGTTGTGCTGATTTTAAAGTGACACATAAACCTTCCTCATTCGTGCTTCGCATATCATCGATTCCCACTGCACGAGTGCCTGCCTGCCTGCCTGCCTGCCTGCCTGCCTGCCTGCCTGCCTGCCTGCCCTGCCTGCCTGCCTGCCTGCCTGCCTGCCTGCCTGCCTGCCTGCCTGCCTGCCTGCCTGCCTGCCTGCCTGCCTGCCTGCCTGCCTGCCTGCCTGCCTGCCTGCCTGCCTGCCTGCCTGCCTGCCTGCCTGCCTCCTGCCTGCCTGCCTGCCTGCCTGCCTGCCTGCCTGCCTGCCTGCCTGCCTGCCTGCCTGCCTGCCTGCCTGCCTGCCTGCCTGCCTGCCTGCCTGCCTGCCTGCCTGCCTGCCTGCCTGCCTGCCCTGCCTGCCTGCCTGCCTGCCTGCCTGCCTGCCTGCCTGCCTGCCTGCCTGCCTGCCTGCCTGCCTGCCTGCCTGCCTGCCTGCCTGCCTGCCTGCCTGCCTGCCTGCCTGCCTGCCTGCCTGCCTGCCTGCCTGCCTGCCTGCCTGCCTGCCTGCCTGCCTGCCTGCCTGCCTGCCTGCCTGCCTGCCTGCCTGCCTGCCTGCCTGCCTGCCTGCCTGCCTGCCTGCCTGCCTGCCTGCCTGCCTGCCTGCCTGCCTGCCTGCCTGCCTGCCTGCCTGCCTGCCTGCCTGCCTGCCTGCCTGCCTGCCTGCCTGCCTGCCTGCCCTGCCTGCCTGCCTGCCTGCCTGCCTGCCTGCCTGCCTGCCTGCCTGCCTGCCTGCCTGCCTGCCTGCCTGCCTGCCTGCCTGCCTGCCTGCTGCCTGTCTGTCTGTCTGTCTGTCTGTCTGTCTGTCTGTCTGTCTGTCTGTCTGTCTGTCTGTCTGTCTGTCTGTCTGTCTGTCTGTCTGTCGTCTGTCTGTCTGTCTGTCTGTCTGCCTGCCTGCCTGCCTGCCTGCCTGCCTGCCTGCCTGTCTGCCTGTCTGTCTGTCTGTCTGTCTGTCTGTCTGTCTGTCTGTCTGTCCTGTCTGTCTGTCTGTCTGTCTAGTCTAGTCTGTCTATCTATCTATCTATCTATCTTGTCACTTAAGACTTTTAGCTCTCCTGCACGCTTCGATAACGATATCAATACGAAGCTTGGTATGACATAACTGGACTGTATGACGAACATATTTGACCAGTCATAACATGAAATTCATGTCATGTAGGTCATGAAAGTCATGATTTACATTCCATGGTCCTGCAGCTCTTGCGATGGTTTCACTCACATCGCATGTTGCAAAACTGGTATGGTATGACATGATTGCATGGCGAACACAAGCGACAGAGCCTAACATGAAAATCATGACATGCGTGTCGTGTAACAACATGACTACATGCCACGCTCATGACGCGTTCGGGGCCGTTTCGCTAGTGCCACATATACTAAATGTGGTGTTATGGTACGTGAATGGATGACGAAGGTATGTAACTGGTGCAAACATGATAAACATGAAGTGCGTGTCATGTATCATGACTACGTGCTACGCGCATGATGCGCTCACGGCCATTTCGCTAGCTTCGCATGTACTAAGCTCAGTATTACGTGACGCGAACGGACGACATAGGTAAATGACGCATCCAAACATGATAATGATGACATGCGTGTCATGTAACAACATGACTACATGCCACACTCATGATGCACTCGCGGCCGTTTTGCTAGCTTCACATATGCCAAATTTTGTATTGTAAGGCAACGTTTTGGCTCCAAGACACTTCTTTTACTTGCAGAGCGTCTGCCCCACAACACAGCTCAGACTGATGATGATGAGTATGTACATAAGATAAGATGAGTATGTACATAAGATAAGATGAGGCATATGAATAATGCTCCCACTTATTTTCCCCCCACGCGTGAGCGGCTAGCCCGGACGCGTCTTAGACGGAAAGCGAACGTCGAACGAATGGCTTCAGACGCAATACGTGGACAATCTCTGAACTACGACAGCGACGATCCGAAGGAAGGTCGGTGGAAGTGACACGATAGTTCACTGGTGACGTTTGTTAAATAATTGTATAGGGTCTAATGAAGAGTGACTGAAACTTGTCGCACAATGCTGGAGTACGAATGGGCGTCCAAAGCAACACTTCATCCCCCGGACTGAAGAGGACGTCCCGATGTGAGCTGTCGTAGCGTTGCTTGCGATCTTGCTGATTGACTTTTGTTTTAAAGCGAGCTCGTTGCCGACATTCCTCGAGCCTTGTGATGAACTGCTCTGATACGGTTGCCGAGGTGTCAGTTGGAACATTTAGGAAAGAGATGTCGATGGTGAATGTCGGTGAACGGCGGTACACGAGGTAGAAAGGCGAGTAGACAGTAGTTCTTTGAACAGCGGCGTTATGGGCAAACGTCACAAAAGGCAAAATCGTATCCCGGTTATCGTGGTTTGGTGCGATGTACATTGATAGCATATCTGTTAGTGTCTGATGAAATCTCTCTGTCAGCCCATTAGTTAAGGGGTGGTAGGCTGACGTCGTCTTATGTACTGTGCCACAGGTTGTGAGTAGAGTTTATGGTTGACAGGAACGTCCTGTCGCGATCACTCAGGAGGACGCGAGATGCACCGTGACGCAATACAATGGCGTTGAGAAAGAAGTCTGCGACGTCTGATGGCGAACGTGTGCCTAGTGCAGCAGTCTCTGCGTACCATGTCAGGTAATCGACAACAGTCACAATCTAACGATTACCTGCTGGCGTGATGGAAAGAGGTACGAGTAGGTCCATGCCAACGATGGCAAAAGGAGCCTCGGGACCCGGGATGGGTTGCAGAAGGCCAGCAGGAGACGAAGTTGGTCGCTTCCGCCATTGACACAGATGGCAAGATGCAACGTACTTGGCCACAAAAGTAGAGATGCCCGGCCAGAAGAAACGTTTTTGATGTGGCTTTGTGTTTTGTGAAATTCCAAGTGGCCTGCGCATGGGTCGTCATGAAAAACTTCGAGGACTTGGTGACGTAGAGAACGCGGAAGTACTGGAACCCAGTGGTGTCCATCAGCAGTGTAAATGTAACGATGGAGCACATTGTTATCGAGCTTAAATTGCCGTAGTTGTCGCCGCAATCTAGCTTTAGGAGTAGGTGATATGACATTTAGGCGTTGGATAATGCGATTTCGATATGGATCATCACGATGGCGTGTGGTGGACTCGGTGTAGTGATTTGAAGCCGGCGTGTTGATAACTGCAAGGTGTAATAATGTGACGCGTGACGCAGTGACTTGCCCACTAGACGAGCAATCAGCTGCCGTACTCGATGATGACAGTGGAAGGGGGCAGCGAGAGAGAGCATCTGCATCTTGGTGTTTTTTGCGAGACTTATAGATGACGTCAAAATCGTACTCTTGTAGGCGGAGCACCCAACGACCGAGGCGACCAGACACGTGTCTCAGTGACGGTAGCCAGCACAAGGCGGGATGGTCTCTAACAACTGTGAAGTGGCGTCCGTAAAAATACGGTCGAAAATTTTGTATGGCTCAAACGACAGTGAGGCACTCCTACTCAGTTATGGAGTAGTTCTGTTCAGCAGTCATAAGAGCACGACTAGCATACGCAATACCCTTTTCCTGTGAAGTGGCATCCCGCTGTAGAAGAACTGCACCAATGCCATGGCCATTCGCGTCGGTGTGCAGACATGTAGGTGCGTTCTCGTCGAAATGACACAGAACAGGGTCGGATGTTAAAGCATCTTGAGGGCTTGAAAGGCACGCTCGCAGTCGTCGTTTCAATCGTAAGTTGATCCGGATGTCAGCAGCTTGTGCAGTGGCGACGCGATGGCAGCAAAATGACTGATGAAGCGGCAGAAATAGGATGCCAGGCTCAGGAAACTTCGTAAGTGTTTCTGCCTTTCTGGCTGAGGGAAGCGTATCACGGCAGCAAGCTTGTGAGGATCCGGCCGAACACCATTATTGCTGACAAGGTGGCCCAACACCTTGATGTTCTTGTTGGTGAAAGGGCGTTTCTTTGTGTTTATCTGAAGTCCAGCATTAGAAATACACTTCAAAACTTTGTCAAAACAATCAAGGTGCTGACGAAAAGAAGAGGAGAAAACGACGATGTCACCTAGATAAAATAGCCCTATTTTTCATTTTAGGCCGCGTAGAACTGTGCGATCATGCGTTCAAACGTGGCAGGAGCATTGCATAAACCGAATGGCATGACGTTGAATTCATACAGCCTGTCTGGTGTCGCAAAGGCAGTTTTTTTCTTTGTCTGCTTCGTGCATAGCTATTTGCCAATAACCAGACTGTAAATAGAGGCTGGAAAAAAATTCAGCGCCTTGCAGAGAGTCAAGTGTGTCGTCGACACGTGGCGTCGGGTACACGTCTTTGCGCGTGATGTTATTAAGTGCTCGATAATAGACGCAGAATCACACGGAACCATTCTTCTTTCAGACTAGCACTACAGGTGATGACCACGAGCTGGACGAATGCCGGATAGCATCTCGTTTGAGCATATCAGCAACGTTGTCCTCTGCAGACGACATTTGATATGGGCGGTGGCGTACAATTGTATTGCCTTCCGTTTCAATTGAATGCACGGCGACGGAAGTGTGACCCAAAAGCTTGGAATTGACAACAAATGAAGCTCTGCGTTTTTGAAACATACCCAAAAGTTTGTGCCTTTGCGCTGACGTGAGATTGGGATTTTTTGCAGCTGTTTAAGCAGCCGTTGTAGCGTGGTCAACAGTACTCCTAGAGAAAAATGGCGAATCTGCGTGAAGGAGAACCAAAGAAAGTGGTTCGGTATCTGTGAAGCAAAACACACTAGTGCCCTGGGACAGTGCAACAGGCAAAGAAGTAGGGTTAACGGCCGTAACTAATGCTCTGCCATCACGAAAGCGCACTAGGCTAGGAGCGATGGTAAGTCCATCAGAGATGTAGCGTCCACATGGTGCTAGGAACACATCACCAGCCCTGATCTTATCTGATGTCAGGATCAGAATATGCTCATTACCTGAAGAAATAAAACAGTCATGAGCGGTGATGAAGCGCTGGCTATAATAATCGTTATCATACGAAAGAGCAGTATCTGACATGCGCATGACCCTCTGGCGGCAAGATATCACGGCTTAAGCTGAGTAAAGAAAGTCCCATCCTAAATGAGCTATTAGTACACGATGACAGAACGAGGAACTATATATCGCGAAGGATACCCTAAATAAAAACTCGTGCTGTGCAAACACCAGAAGGCTGAACAAAAACCGCATTAGCACAGCGAAGGCAAGGGCCATCACACGGTGTCTTCACTTTGTGCAAACGGGAACACAAGTCCACATTTATAACTGAGAGCGATGCACCTGTGTCCACCAAGGCTTCAGTCCATATACCCTCAACACACACTGAAAGTAAATTTGAGGGGCATTCCGGAGGAGTTCGATGCAGTCCGCAAAATGCAGCTTTCCCCACTGAAGCTGCACTGTTTAGTTTTCTGGGCGGTGATCAGACGCCGTGGTAGCCGGACGAAGTGGTGACGAGGTACGGCGCATAGGCGACGGGGAGCGGAAGGTACTGGCTGCATCGAAGTGCTGTGCAGATGGTGAGCGGCGTTGGTGCAGTTGGTAAGGGGTGGCGTAGTTGTGGAGTAGGGGCAAACTCATCCCTCTCGAAGTCACCATAGCCGCGCCTTTCGTTTTCTTGGCATCGATCACAGAACCGTGAGATGTGGCCTCGTATTCCGCAATAATAGCAAATTAGTCGAGATTCACGCCAGACATGGAAAGAAGGAGGCATTGTCTTTGGGGCGAGGGCATTTAGTGAACGCTGCGTAGTTGACTCAAACTGCAGCGATTGCTGAGAAGGTGACGCTGCAACCACCTGATCGTACGTCGGATTTGGAGTGGTATGCGAGCTCGGGACTTGCTCACACGTCATGGACGCTAGTTCTTCCTTTCTCACGATGTTGCGGAAGCTGCCTGCAGAAGGCGTCATGCGGAGTTCATAAGACGACCAGGTAGCCTGGAGTTGCAGGTCCTCGCGGATCATGGATAGTATCAATGCACGGAGCTCACTGTCATGCGTTGGCATGAGATCTGCTGTGTCAGGTTGTAAACGTACAAGTTGAAGGTCATTGAGTCGCTGACACGTACTGATGATATCCGCGACCGTAGTGGGGTTCTTTGCCGCTAAAGCATTAAATGCGACGGCGCCTATGCCCTTGAGCAGGTGGCGAACGCGGTCATGCTCCATCATCGAGCTGTCGACGCGACGGCATAGGGCGAGGACATCTTCAATGTACGAGGTATAGGACTTGCTGGAGTGCTGGACACGTTCAGCAAGCTTCCGTTTGGCTATGTCTGCACGGACAGAACGGTTGGCAAATATCTGACGGAGCTGCTGCTTAAAGGTAGGCCAGTCTGGGAAATCCAGCTGATGGTTGAAAAAAACTGGCAGCATATTGTTAAGGGTCGAAAGGAGGAAGTTCGCTGATAATGGCATCCCACCGCTGGCATTAGTTGTTGCGAATGGGGGTCTACGCGGTCTCTTGTGGTAGCTTGGTGTAACCGGGTGGAGGAAACGAACGCTGACAAAAAGAGGATACGAAAAACAAACAGGTTTATGCCACTATTTACACATATTTACAGCAAAGAAAGGTTAGGGGTTTCCCGAACCACGAGCGTGGTGGTTGAACATTACATAGTTCAGAGCGACGTCCAGCACTATGCGGCGTCGTTTTAAGCACTGTCGGGTTCCTCCTCTCCAAATGGAACACCAATCACACACACACACAACATGTGAGGGGGACGAGCATGCAAGGCCGACGTGAACGTCCAATATTGAGCCGTGAACACTGCACTGCAGGGTGGCGCCAGTGGTGCTCTTCCTCATCGTGTGTGTGCCGCTAGTCGAGAGGTCCCACGATCCTGACAGCATACATCAAAGGGTCCGCCGATTTGTTCGCTTAATTAGCGGGGCGATTTGCGACGGCCGCCACGGTCTCTTCCAAGGAAGATGCTGTCTTTGTTCTCCTCTCTGGAACGGTTTACGATGTCGTGGCGACACGACGTCTCATCCTCCGGACAATGCCTGGCAGGCATAGGCAGCCGGCCAGTCGGCTACTTGATTGAGGATTAAAAGAGCGCCGCTCCCTCGTTAGCTCTGGCGCCGGTCACAACCGCTTCCCCGTCTCCAGATGAGTCGCCGAGGTCATCAGGCACCACTGCTGCTTGAAGGGACGACGAAAGGGTCCGCATTTGAAAGACTGGAACTCGCCTTCGCTTGCCACATGGTCTGGGTAATTGCTCGAATCTTCGACAGCGTCTGGCAGACTGGGCGCCGAAGGGATTGAGAGCCTGCCCAGTAGACCGGCTTACGCACAATGGCATCTGCCCAGATGAATTTCCGGGCCAAACTTAACAATATCCACGGGGTGAAGGATGGAGAGTGAGGCTAAGCATCCGTCCGTCCATTCGTTCTTGATCCGTCCGTCCATAGGTCCGTCGGTGTGACCGGCCGTGCGTCCATCTGCCTGTTCGTGCGTGCGTCTGTTCGTACGTCCACACGTCCATCCGTGCGTCCGTACCTGTGTTCGTCCATGCATTCTCCCCAGCGTCCATCCATGCATATCCTTCCGTCCGTGCAGCCATCTGTGCGTCGGTCCATGCATCTGTCTGTGTGTCCATTCGTCCATCCATTCAAAACTCCAAGTACCACCATCTCGCACCTTTTCATCATATATTCCGCAGATAGAAGCACCGCCATCAAGCGGACATTTCAAGGACTAAACGAGAGGTGGCACACACACACTTTCTTATGGCATGCACTTCGTGTCTACTTCCCATTTTAATCACCTCGAGTTCATGGTATATACTAGCTGACTGTATTTATGGCACTGCGGCCCAACGCTCACTAAACCTTTCTAAAACCAAAGAGGTTACACATAGCGAGTATAACGTAGCAACCTTTTCCTGTCAGATATTGCTCAATGTACATGCCATTGGCTGCTAATGGGAAATGAGAGACAGGGGAATTCGGCCTTCACTTTCTTACGGCTTCAAATCCCGGCTGCGGCGGCTGCATTTCCGATGGAAGCTGAAATGTCGTAGGCCCGTGTGCTCAGATTTGGGTGCACATTAAAGAACGCCAGGTGGTCGAAATTTCCGGAGCCTTCCACTACGGCGTCTCACATAATCATATGGTGGTTTTGGGACGTTAAACCCCACAAATCAATCAATCATCAACATCCGATTGCAGTGAATTACGCACTGTCAGAGTCCGATCTTGGCTGTCACACAAGCGCTACCTAATGAGGAGTGAAATCATTGTGTTCCATTGAAGAAGCGATTCCATGGTGCTTACAGCGCAAGTGATGACGCAGGAGTAATATGTTTGCAGCCCATTGCTACGTTGAAGATTCGGTCCCGTGCAGCCGCGACGGCGCGCTACTCGCTGGTGGTAAAGCCCCTTTCATCTAGTGGCCCGCGCACTACTGCGGCAAATTCGTCAGGCAGGCTCGGCACAATATATCTCGGAGTGCCATTCAGTTAATACGCCAATTTGAGGTCACGCAGCTTTCTGTGGCACGCGCAGGATTACGCAAAGTGTTGTTGAAGCACAGTCGATCAGCTGACACCACCACCCTTCGCACTGCGGCAAAAAGTGAGGTATCGAACATTTAGCAGTTCCTATCATTTGAAAAAGTACCTTTGTCCGATATACATTCATTCGACGATCAAGAGTTCGACCAGTGAAAGCGGCACGGGGTGTACATACCGCTTTCCCGAACAGAAATTGAGCGCGTGTGTGCCGAGTTTTCTCTATTCGTGTTACGCGAACCCACTTGTTACGGCCCTAATTATTTCCTGCCGACATCCATCCAATATGTGCGTGACATTTGGGGAGACCAACCAGCAGACTATGCTTGCATTCATTCATTTCAATGTTTAACTTGAGAAGCTCACCGTGTGACCACCTCTCGTGCACTGCACGTGTACTCAGACCACCCGGTCTGCCGGCACTTGATTTGTTGTTCTTGGGTCAAGGCAGAGTCCTATTCAGTTGGCCGATTCAAGGTCCTTGGTGCCAGTGGCACTTACTGTGCAGAGGCAATGGCCTTTCAAGAGGATCTTAATTATCTGTTCACCGTCAGTACAAAGTTACCGGTCCATGTGTATACACGGACTGCCTGTTGCTACTGTCGGCTATCGGCTATTGCCAGCCCCAAATTTTCAGACGCACGGGAGGCGCAAATAATTAGGGAGCTCAGCAAACTAAAAGCCCACCTTGCTGTAAACCTGTTTCACGTTCGCGGGCACAGTAACGTGTATGGTAAAGATTTTGCAGATGCTGCCGCTGAGTCCGCAACAAAATTCAGTATAACCCGGTTTTCCAAATTATCAATCACATCAATTTTATGACCAGATCTATCACTTTTGGTATACCGATTGGCTTCAAAATCGTTCCAATGCAGCACTGTTGCATTGGTTTCCAAACTATAAAAAATGCCGCCATATTTCTCACCGCATCATTTAATCACACACATAATAGCGGGACACGGAAGATTCCCTTATTACCTGCACCGTTTCAAACTCGCCCCTATTTCTATGTGCCCTTGCGGCACGCTGTCCGCTAACTTTTTTCAATACCTAAATGACTGAATACTCAGACACTGCACAACTGGTAGCCGCACTTGCCCACTCTCGCAGTTCTTTATAACACCAGACGACTACCTACGATTCTGGCAGTTAAGAATAGGGCATTGCTCATCCCAGTTGAGTGCACCACCGACCAGCTGATGCCTGATTATGCCTGCCCACAGCCTGAACTGGACGGATCTTGATTTTGTTGTAAGATCACGCGATCTAAGTGCCTTCTCGGGCCCAAAACAGGCACTTCTGGTTTTATTGCAGAGGCCTTCCTTCAGGGCCTACTGCCCGCTTATCTATACAGTGGAGATTGTAACCACAGTTTCCCACGTGGCGTCGCTATTAATAGTCTAGCCGCTAAGTGGCGTGGCTGGCACACAGTCCAGCCGCTAGGACGGGTTTCACTATAGACTCAATGACAACGTCCCAGACCAAACTTGGTACGGAACCTTGTAACCGTAGCTGATTCCTATTCATGCAACAAGGAAGGCGGCTGGAGCGTGCGTGCCCACAGCAGCCGATCTCGAGCGTGCTACCTTCTCCACTTGTGCATGTTTTTGCATGCCACATGCACTTCTTTCAATGATTGACATTTGCCTGTTCCACAAAGAAACAGCATGAACAAACAGCAATGCACTCTGACATGCCATGCCACAATACAGGTGGGGTCAACCTCATTGTGCGAAAGTAAGCGTGACTAGTGCGTTGACAAGCAGGCACAACGGCTGACACATGGTCTACGTCACTGCTTCCTTTTTCGTAGCTGGGCAAGTGTGGCTCTGCTGTGGTGTGACCGTTCTTTTCAATTTTATTTTTGTTCGCGTTTAACTCTGTGCTTCTTTTCTATCACATTGCATTCATTACAAAGTTTTTCATCATTATTTCTACATCTTCATCCTCACATCATCCATACTACCAATCTATTGTTCACCTTCATCATTGAGGTGGCAAATATATTCTCAAGAACGACAACTCGTGGAATAGACGCGACGCGAACATGACCGGCTGGGTTAGAGGTTTATGGCCACCGCAAGCTCTCCTTATATATGGGGGCTGGAATATTTTTTACATGTTCCAGGCTTCATGTTACGTGTGCCTCACATATTTTCCCAGTTTTTCAGACTACATCGCAGCTCAAGGGGTCGGTCCTAACCACTCACCGATTCCTCGCAGGCATGGTTCAAGGCACACGACTTCCTCCCGGGCACTTCGGGACAACAATATATCATAGCACATACGTCAAACCATCAATGATTGTATAATGAATGGCCCACGCGAGTACGTTCTATGCTCGCTGAGCCAACGACCCAGAACCCACATGCGTTACCACGCCCATTATTTATTTTTACGATTGGTGTTAAAAACAAATTTGCGTTATGGGTAGTTCCTATACCACTTTTCATTTATGTTTAATTGGTTTTACACCTGCTATTGCATCACGTAGAAGCCGGCTTGTCACCCCCTGTATTATAACGCGTTAGCGTTAAAGAGCTCGTTTCGCAGAAAACCATCCGCCGGCGTCGGCCCCATTAGTTGTGAGCGAAAAATCGTCTGTGCGTCCGTGACCGACAAAATCAAGTTACCTAGATAGCCACGAGACGCTGCTACTTGACCACGCGTGCGCGGGCTATCACCCTGAAAAAAGCTTATCATTCGAAGAAAAAAAGTGGTCAAAGCCACACACAAGGCGCGGTAGTTTTTTGCCCTGCCACCCCTCCTTGCTTAGCTTCCAGCGAAGCTGTTGGAATCGGTGGTCGGATGTTCCAATGGATCCAGGATTATTTGACGAGAAGGTCCTTTTTTGTAGAAACCTCAGATGGTCCTACCACCAATTACTATACATCCCGTGGCGTCCCTCAGGGCGCCGTATTAAGTCCCACGTTATTTAACCTCGTGATGGTAGGACTTCGTGAAATTTTGCCAAGTACTATCCTCATATCCATATATGCTGACGATATTTGTCTATGGACTTCGGCTGTAACTCGTCTACAAGCACGTGCAAGAGTCCAGCAGGCTGCCACCCTGACATGCTCATATCTCCGCAAGCAAGGTCTTTCCATCTTAACGGAGAAATGCGCATTGGTTGCGTTTACTCGCAGAGCCATGACACAATACCCCGTTACCATCAATGGACAAAATATTCCATACCAGAAAAACCATCCCTTCCTGGGTGTGATTATTGACAGGGACCTTTCGTGGAGTGCCCAATGCAATTACCTGAAGAGAAGGCTAACTTTCATCGTCCATATAATGCGGTTCCTCTGCGGAAGATCTTGGGGCACATCGGGAATTGGAGCCGGCACGCTTGCCGACATGAAGCTCAAAACACTTCTGCTCTTGCAGGTTTTTGCGGTCTTTTGGACGGAAACTGCGCATCAGCCGTTCGGCGGGCATACGGGACACGTGTGTTCTGCCATCCCATCTGCGGATACATCACGCAAAGCGTCATCAGCTCGAGCATCTTCATCGCTGGACGAGGAGTGCTGCGATCCTTGTTGGGCCGCTTGCGTGAGCGATTACGACGGCGACAGTCACTGCATGTGTGGAACATCATGTGACCCAGAACTGGCGTATATATTTGCGCGACACCTTGGCTGCGTGGGAATTGGAGCCGGCACGCTTGCCGACATGAAGCTCAAAACACTTCTGCTCTTGCAGGTTTTTGCGGTCTTTTGGACGGAAACTGCGCATCAGCCGTTCGGCGGGCATACGGGACACGTGTGTTCTGCCATCCCATCTGCGGATACATCACGCAAAGCGTCATCAGCTCGAGCATCTTCATCGCTGGACGAGGAGTGCTGCGATCCTTGTTGGGCCGCTTGCGTGAGCGATTACGACGGCGACAGTCACTGCATGTGTGGAACATCATGTGACCCAGAACTGGCGTATATATTTGCGCGACACCTTGGCTGCGTGGGAATTGGAGCCGGCACGCTTGCCGACATGAAGCTCAAAACACTTCTGCTCTTGCAGGTTAGTGCTGTTCGTATGCTTGAAATTCCTAAAGCACTTTTAGCGTTGCCGGCTCCTCCCACAAAGGCATGTGTCGCGAGCACCACGGTGCGAGTGTGCACTGGAGTTAATGGGAAGCGTTTTCGCTTTATTGTGAACCGAGTGCTATATGTTGCTCTTCTTCTACTACTTTCTGGAGACATTGAGCTCAATCCTGGGCCTTTCGATAAAGGTGAAATGGATTATTTGAAGAAGTTGCAGGATACTATTATGAGTAAGTTAGAGAATATTGATACTAGGATAACTAACAGTGATACTAACATAGCTGAAATAAAGAGCAAGCTAGAGATGACCGAGGGCCATATAGAAAGCGTCATGAAATTGGTACATGAGCAAGCCACTGTAATAAAGAATCTAACTCAACAGATGCGAATTCTTCAAAAGAAAAATATCGACCTCGAAAACAGAAGCCGTAGAATGAACCTTGTGTTTTACGGGATAGACGATAATGACCAGCATGAAACTTGGGAACAGTCTGAGGCCCTCGTTAAGGGCATCTGCACTGCCCAACTCGGATACGAACTGACATCAGTTCAAAGGGCACATCGCGTAGGTCGTTTTAATGAAAGGAAAAAAAGGCCAATTATTGTGAACTTTTCATCTGATAAGGAAAAAGAGGTCGTCCTTAAAAAAGCCAAGAATTTGAAAGGTACACAGTACAGCATTGAGCAGGATTATTCATTCGAAACGCGCACTGTACGAAAGAAGCTTTGGGAATATGGTAAAGCGAAAAGGGCGGATAAGAAAAACCTGGTTAAGCTAAAAGCCGATAAACTGATTATAAACGGCAGAGCATTTACTTGGGATGATGAAAAGGAAGAAGTCGTTGCCTTGTCTAAACGATGACAGGAAAATTGTACCATCTGCGTTCATCGTGATTTAATTATTGCAGTAGTGAATTGCCGAAGTGTAATAAACAAAATAGACGAATTCGCTGGCTTGCTTGATACCGTGAAGGCCGATGTCGTGTTCGGTACAGAATCTTGGCTCAACCCATCCATCTCTGATCATGAAGTGTTTCCTAACAATTATACTGCCTACCGTAAAGATGGGCCGAGTCATGGGGGTGGTGTTTTCTTGTTAGTTCACTCGTCCCTTTCATCCACTAATCTTGATATCGGTAATGACGCTGTTGAATCTGTCTGGAGTACTGTTACAGTCAGTAACAATTTTTCTTTTGTAGCTGGGACGTTTTATCGACCGCCCGCCGCGAACTCCAGTATTTTGCAATTATTAGGTGACATCGTTTCACAGGCGTCTGACCGTACGATATTATTAGCAGGTGATTTTAATTTACCCGATCTAAAATGGCGAAGTCACTCATGCGAGGTGCTGCATGCCAGCCGTAATAACCTAGAAATGAAGAACATTGTTGACACTTTTGGGTTGATACAGTACGTTTTAGAACCCACAAGACTTAAGCATACCCTAGATCTTCTCTTTTGTAACTCCCCTAATTTAGTAAGTAACGTTGATATCATTCCAGGCATTAGTGACCATCAGGTTGTAGTAGCAGGTGTTACAACAAAAATTCAAAAAATCACGAAGAGTATCAGAAGAAAGTTGTTCTTTTTTGATAAAGGCGACTATCCGTCAATTTCCGCAAGGCTTCTTGATTATTTGCCTGTATTTGAATGCTTGGTAGAGGAACACAGTGTAGAGTATTTGTGGAACACATTTAAAAATAAGATACTCGAACTCTCAGAGCAGTACATACCAAGTATGGATTCGGCTAAGCTTAAGAAACGTAAAAAACCGTGGGTGACTTACAGTATCCTGAAACTAATTAAGAAACGAAGACGGGTATTCAAAAAATACAAAAAAATGAAAGGTAAGGTTCATTATAAGAAGCTACAGGAGCTAACACGTGAATATAAAGAAGAATCAGTAAATGCAAAGCAGCATTTTTTTAAACGATTGAATGAAAATATGAGTACAAATCCTAAACCTTTCTGGCAATATCTAAAGGGATGTGGGTCTGATCCGGTTGGAATATATGAACTTATTTTCGATGGACGCACTCTTTCCAATGATACGGATAAAGCCACGTGCCTAAATAATTACTTCCAATCCGTTTTTCTTCCTAAATCTGCATTGAGCTCACCCTTGCCAAGTAGCAGTGTTCCTCTCATGGAACCTCTTGAAATTAGTGTCAGCGGTATTGAGGCCTTGCTCAGGAATCTCGACGACAGTAAAGCTATCGGCCCTGACGGTGTCTCTCCAAGAGTTTTAAAACAGTGCGTTAACCCCATTTCGCTCTACCTTTACCTGATCTTTGAAAAATCACTAAGTACTGGCCAGTTGCCACAAGACTGGAAAGTGGCAAATGTAGTCCCGATCCACAAAGGAGGTCCTAAAAAAGACGTCACGAATTATAGACCTATTTCGCTTACCTCGATATCATGTAAAATCATTGAACATGTAATATATAAGGCTCTAATGAAGCATTTATTAGATTACGATTTGTTAACAAAGACTCAACACGGTTTTCGTAAGGGCTTTTCCTGTACGACCCAGCTTCTCGAGTTCTACAACGATCTAGTATCTGAAATTGATCTAGGTGGGCAAACAGACTGCATCTTTTTAGACTTCAGTAAAGCTTTCGACACTGTTTCGCATCCTCTGCTCCTCGAAAAATTACGCATATTTAATATAGATGAAAGAATTTTTAATTGGATAGAGAATTACCTGTCACAACGCCGCCAATGTGTTGTCCTGAATGGTACTACGTCGGAATTTCTAGAGGTCACGTCGGGCGTCCCCCAGGGATCTGTATTGGGGCCTCTGCTATTCATAATTTTTATAAATGACATTAACAAATATATAAGCTCAAGTATACGGCTCTTTGCTGATGATTGCGTAGTCTACAGAAAAATTCAGAAAGAACATGATGTCCTTGAATTGCAGGCTGATCTTGCACGTATTCATCAATGGTGCCTTAAGTGGCAAATGAAGTTAAACACAAATAAGTGCGTTCATGTGTGTTTTACAAAGAAGAAAAAAATATTTGATGCAAATTTTAGTCTAGGAGGAAATAAATTAGATAAAAAATACTCGTACAAATATTTGGGTGTATTGCTGTCGCATGATTGTTCCTGGAATGCACATGTGGATTATGTGGTTTCCAAAGCCGCGATAGCGTTGAATTATATTCAAAGGAATTTGAGATGTGCAGATCCTAACCTTAGAAGCACGGCCTACCTCACTTGTATTCGTCCAATCCTGGAGTATGCCTGTACTCTTTGGGACCCAACACAAACAGGTTTGATAAATAAATTAGCAAAAATACAAAACAGAGCAGCCAGGTTTGTTTTGGGTCGGTACGGACAAAAGCAGAGTTGTACCGAAATGAAAAAGGAGTTAAACTGGGAGTTACTGTCGTCCCGTCGCAAAAAATTGCGTTTGAAGCTTTTATACCAGATATTTCATAAAAAAACGGGACTAGACAGCGACACTTACTTAAAAAGACCAGATTACATATCTCAACGTACAGACCACATACACAAAATAAAGCCGTGCCGGGCCAGGACGAACCTGTATTCAAACTCGTTTTTTGTTAAAACTATTAACGAATGGAATTGTTTGACATCTGAGCAAGTGTGCAGTGTTAATGAAGATGTATTTTTTTCAACTTTGTAACCCCCCTGCTGTAACGCCTCTGGCAAAGCGGGGATATGTATGAATAAAGAATAAAGAATGAGGTCAATGATGCAGCTTTACAGGGCACTGTTTCTGGGATTTTTGCGCTACAGCTTGCCGTTACTGGAAAGTACGTGCAAGACGAACATCCGCACTCTCGAAAGTTTTCAAGGACAAGCACTACGCGTGTGCTTAGGATTGCCGCGATGCACCTCAACCTACGGGGCAATTATGATCGCAAGAGAGCATCCAATTCGAACATACATCACCGCTGACAATTTGAGAGCCCACATAAGACACCTCTGCCGAGTTCCTGGTCATCATGTTGCACTGTTGCCACTTCAAAGACCACACGCGATGTTTTCAAAGATTATTTCTGTCCATAGAGAATGCCTTCCTTTTGGCTTCACTCCAGCAACAAGACCAGCGTCACCCCCGTGGTGCCTACAACAACCACAGGTGTGCCTCACTATTCCGGGAATAACGAACAAGAGCCATCATTCAACAGTGGTCCTACGACAGGTGACATTGTCGCTACTCAACGAAAAATACGGCCAGAGGACCCACATTTACACCGATGGATCGGTCTCGGCTGACAGCTCCACAGATTCTGTTGTCATCCCGGCGTACCAGGTCACTATAAAGCTCAAACTGTCGCATAGGACAACATCCACAGCAGCGGAGCTTGCCGCCTTACGTGCTGCTATACTTTATATCGCGGAAGCCCGACTTCAAAATTGGGCTGTGTTCTGCGACTCCAAGGCATCCCTTCAGAGCTTGCAATCAGCTTTACGACAGAGGGAGCATCAACAACTAGTGAATGTAATAACAGAAGTGATTCACGAAGTTTTATCGAAAGGACATGACTTGGTGTTCCAGTGGTTACCGGGACATTGTGGTATTGTCGGTAATGACCTTGCTGATAATGCTGCCCGATCCGCCCGCGCGGATTCCCAGACAACCCCAATTCCATTGTCGAGAACCGACGCTGCAAGGGGCCTTCACTCGTTCGCTAACACCATGTCGGAAACTTGGCTGAGTGACCCCAGTGTCAGGAACCGCCGCCTACACAAATTGGACCCATCGAGAAAGCTTCAAGTTCTAACGGACCTCTCCCGCCAGGATGCAACTTTACTGTGCCGCCTGTAGTTAGGAGTAGCTTTTACAAAGGCGTACTCCTTTCGCATAGGAATGGCGGATAGCTCCCAATGTGAATCGTGCGACGCTGACGAGACAATAGAACATCTACTGTGTTCATGTGAGCGTTTTGCGAGTGAACGCAACTTGCTACGCGAAACGTTAGAGACACTAGACAGTAGACCTTTTTCCGAAGAGAAGATACTTGGCTCACGGCTCTGCGCGTCGCTGGCCAGCAAAGCGACGCGGGCATTGCTAAGTTTTCTAAAGACGACCGGACTACGCGACCGCCTATAAGCGTACAATGGACAAGGTCACATCTACACACACGTTTTCCTTCACTTCTCTCTCTCTTCTCCTTTAATCCCATCACCCCTTCCCCCAGTGCAGGGTAGCAAACCGGACGTGCGTCTGGTTGACCTCCCTGCCTTTCATTTCTTCCCTTCCTCCTCCTTCCAGGGCTTTCGTCATGGCTAGAGAAGAGATAATGCTATTGCAGCATGCGACAAACCTTTTGTACTCACTCGCATTGGACGGATTCTCAAAATTTTGTGGCGTTGAATTCGTTAGGCGATAAGCTCTTCAAGTGAATTCATCCCATGGTTACTTAAAAAAGTGTTTCAGGGCCCATTTAACGCATTTTGTTCCAAAGGTGTCACGACGAAAAAGAGCCTATTAAACGATAATAGCGCGCGCTGGTCCAGTCTACTGTGTGCGTGTTTGTGTGCGTGCGTGTGTATGTAAGTATGAATAAGTAGGCACCTAGCAGTTGAAAAGTGCACTAGGGGCCGGATTTCGCTATGGCGTTCAACTCTTAAAGGCGAAGCTTAAGGGTCCCCCAATTTTTATGTTATTTTTTTGTCTGGGTGATGGAGAGTTCGAGATGGAGCATACGTCCGTGCGTCCTATATTTTCCTATGTGATCTTTCTCTCGCAGCCATCTTGGAAATCTTGGAATGCACGGCGCGCCACCTTATAGCCCGTGCGCATTGCGAATGACACGAAAGTAACACGAGTATTCACGGAGGTAGTAGAATACTTACTCTGATGTAAGAGAGCTTGCGCAATGTCTACTGGTGTTTGACTCCTAATGCATCGCTTTACGTGAATGAATCCACGGTGACGCTGTTGTGCCACAGCCCTGCTGGTCGCTACCGGCAATCATCATCCTGTGTAAAACGACATTCATGGGCAGCTTCAACTACAGTAGTGGTGCGGCGAGTTCTGATGGGCCGTCAGCTCGCAGACCAAAAACCCTTTGAAAACCCTTTGACACGCCTAACCGATGGACTGGCCGGAGGGATGATTACAGCCTGAGCTTCCACATTCCTGGGTCGGCGGTTGTGCATTATCTTCGCTGCCTGCCAGGAACTAGCAGCTGGGAGTGAGTTAAACCAGCGCCTCCTTTATTTTTTAGGGGCGAAGCTCCTTATAGCGGCACCCGTTAGTCCCGCATCCCGTCGTAGTATGTAACCAGTCTTACGCTTTGACCTGCAAGGTGGTTGATTGACTTGTGGGGTTTAACGTCCCAAAACCACCATATGATTATGAGAGACGCCGTAGTGGAGGGCTCCGGAAATTTTGACCACCTGGGGTTCTTTAACGTGCACCCAAATCTGAGCACACGGACCTGCAAGGTGGTGCCGGTGGGAAATTTTTGACCTCCAAGGTGGTTCCGGTGAGAGATTTCTTCTGTGCGTTGTTGAACAATAAAAGATAGTGCTCAATGCACATGTTAATGGCTGCTAAGGGGGAATGAGAGACAGGAGCATTCGGCCTTTAGGTAACGCGCACGCTGCGATCCCCATTAGCAGCTATTGGTATGTACATTGAGCACGATCTGACAAGAAAGGGTTGCTACGTTATACTCGCTGGATGTAACCTCCTTGGTTTTAGAAAGGTTTAGCGAGCGTTGGGCCGCATAGCCATGAATACAGTGAGCTAGTATATACCATGAACTCGAGGTGGTTAAAGGTGGGAAGTAAACCCGAAGCGCAAGCCGTAAGAAAGTGTGCATGTGCCACCTTCCGTTTAGTCCTTGAAATGTCCACTGGGTGGCGGTGCCTCTATATGGAGAATATATGATGAAAAGATGCGAGATGGTGGTACTTGGAGTGCTGAATAGATGGACGAACGGACACACAGACAGATGCATGGATGGACGCATGAATGGACGCAGGCGCGGATGCGCGGATGAACGCTGGGACGGACGCACGAACAGACGCATGCACGGACGGGTGGATGGACGCATGGACGGTCACACAGACGTACGCATGGACGGACGGAAGCAAAAACGAATGGACGGACGAATGCTTCGCCCCACTCCCCATCGATCACTCCGTGGATATGCTGTCATTTTTTTCAGTGCCCGGGTGAAGGAGCTGATTTCAATAGGAAGCGGCCGTCGATGATAGTGCAGCGTTTCGCCGTCAGGCGTCGCAAACGTAGTAGAGATGCCACCACGTCGTCTCTCGCGCGAACGAATCTTGCGGCTGCATTCGAAGCTGCTATACGGCTCGGTTTTCGGCTGTATTTGCATTGTTTAAGATGTAAAGGAAACTTGGAAACAATAATCGTAAAACACTTGTTCTAGACACCTAGCTGAGTTCGCGTAAGTGATGCCAGTAATCCGCGGAAGATCATTTCGTGATGACGATGACTGATATGTGGACTGTAACGTCCCAAAACCACCATATGATTATGAGAGACGCCATAGTGAAGAAAAGAAGAAGCCGACGAAGCAGTTGCTGCTTGGCTAAGTAGCTCTGTCTGCATTTATCGTTCATTTTTGTTTATATTACGGCTCAGCACTGCTCAAGACGTCGGACGACTCGAAAAGGTAGCTGCCGTATCGGCGACCGACGGGTGCGGCGCAGCCCACCGCGTCGAAAGGTGCTAGAAGAAACGAAACAAGCATCAGGGAGAGCGCCGCCATGACCTCCCAAGGTGTGACACCAGGTCAGAAGCACCAGCTGATTTGCGCAAGCATACCTGACTGCAAGCGACAACACAGCGTTGAATCACAGAACGAATCAACTGTCGTCAGGGACCACAACGGGGCGAACCTTACAGATCTAGACAAGGGCGAGGGTGGTTTCCGCCTTGTGCGACATCGCAAAGACAGGACGGTGGGCATTTCTGTGTTAATTGCTCCAACATCCGAAGGAGCTAACTTGAGGCAAGTGAATCCTATTGACCTATACTCGGAAATTGAAACGATTTTCGGTGGAGCCCCAGTTAAGAGCCGTTTCACAGCACAGGGAGCCATGCTCTTAGATATAGAGACAGAACACCAAGCTAATATGCTTCTAGAGACCAACACTATCTGCGGCCTTGCCATATCTGCCCGTGTACCACACAGCTACATGAAAAATACATGCATTATAAAAGGGGTCCCAAGATGGTACTCGGACGATGAGCTGTTAACCTACCTGAGACCTCAGGTAGGTTAACTCGTAAGTTACCACGCAAGAAGAATCATACGACGGGTCGAAACCTCATCCTCTGAGTGGAAATCAAGGCGCACTGACTCTGTGGTTCTCACATTCGCTCCCAATTCGGAACGTCCAGAGAAGATCAACCTTGGCTTCACCAGACACGAGCTGGTAGACTACGTGGAGACGCTGCCACGCTGTTTTAAATGTCAGTGTTTTGGACATGTTGCTAAGCACTGTCATGGGGAACAAAGGTGTAAGTGCTGTGGGGGACCTCATGACTTTAAGACGTGTACAAGTAAAAAAACGCTTGTGTGTGCAAACTGTGGTGGCGACCACCCAGCTAGCTACGGCCGATGTCCAGCACGAACAGCTGCGAAGCGAAGAAATAAGACGTTTGTCCTCGGCCCGAAGACTGTGAACGAACCATCGCTCACAAAGAAGACGTCCGGCGCACCACAACATGGCAGTTTGGAAAACGAGTACGCAGGAAATTTTCCGCGCCTAAATCCGACAAGAGCAGCTACTGAGTCAACGCAAGTGCTCAACGCTGGTGAGAAATGTATCACGAAAGAGTCCGCCAAGCGCACCTACGCTGATGCACTGAGCCCACCTCAAGTACCATCTGGAAGCAAACAGCGAGAAAATCTCGAGCACGTAACTCGCGCTCTGTTCACCGCACTACGTTCACACGTCGCTAAGACGCATGCGAGTTCAACGAAAGATATGTTGGAAGCAGTCCTGGCTCTAGAGTCAGTGTTACATTGCTCTGCTTCCACAAACACACAGTAGAATAATGGCAATGTCTCGCCCACCTGGTCTATTTCGTCCTTCAAGAGTGCCCTTAATAATGCAATGGAACTGCGCCCGCCTGTCTTCTAAAACATCTGTGCGAACTCAACCTTTTCCTGCGCGACATTTCAATACCGATTCTAGCTCTCTCCGAAGCTGGTCTACCGAATGCAAGGACGCTACCAGGGTACACCCGACACGGCAACCCGAGCATAACGTAGTTTGCAAAAGGAAGCGCAATGATATACATAAGGCGGGAAATACCTCACGTCGCCTTACCAGTGCAAGACCTCCGTTCCAGCTCACTGGAAGTCGCAGCTGTGCAAGTGTGTCTGGGAAACGGAAAACTGAGTGTAGTATCGGTGTACATAAGCCCACGAAAAAAAGGTCTCCATGGAGACTTTCCTAAAGGACCTTTGCACTTGATGTCCCGCTCCTCGAATAATCTGTGGTGATTTTTAATGCGCACCATCTACTCTGGGGGGATAAGAGTGTAGATTTTCGAGGCAAGGAACTTCTAGCAGCTGCAGATGCTGCCGACTTATGTGTGGCGAACGATGGCAAACCTACCTTTTTCAGGTCACCAGATTCATGGAGTGCAATAGACCTTGTACTTCACTCCACGGACCTTCTGGTATCATCGACCACGGCTCCAGACAGGATGGGCAGCGACCATTTTCCCAGCTTCACCAATATCCTGGGATTTCGAACTGCTGGTCGACAATTCTGCAATGTAACACGCTGGGACACCTACAGAGAAGCGTTGGACAAATCCAGTGGTGAGCTGTTCGCAGATATGTTGCAAAGCAAGCGAGCAGCAACTTCGTTGCTGAAACTGCCCGACCATTTTCCTGCTCCTGACTTGAAATTGAAGAACCTCTGCGCAGCACGTAGACGGGCGGAGCGGAAAATAATGAGAACAAAAAGAAATCCGTCTGCGAAAACCGAATATAACAGGATAAACGCTGCGATTCGTCGCCATACAAAAAATTAAGAAGAAATCAATGGGCCGCTCTCTGTGAGAGTTTATCACTGTTTACGCCCTTGACAAAGATATGGGCAGTAATAAATAGTCTCTCTGGGAAGATCCGAACACACAGGCCATTCGAAGAACTCGCTTTGAAACAAGGGATAGATTTGCAAACCCTTGCAGAGCATTTCGCAGACGTGTACACATCTGGTAGATCAGCAGGAGCGGCGATTCCTCTGTCCCCCCAGTTTTTTCACACGATAGATACGCCATTCACCTTTCGAGAGCTGGATATGGCACTTAGCAAATTAAGAAGACGCTGTGCCGTGGGTCCCGGTTTGATCAGCAATCAAATACTGACAAATCTACCATATGAGCGAAAAGGGGCCCTTTGGACATATTTAATCATGTCTGGAGCACGGGAGAGATCCTGTTTGTTTGGAAGACAGCATGGGTGGTGCCAGTCCTAAAGTCCGGAAAGGATCCTACGAGCCTCGCGTCATGTCGACCAGTATCTCTTACATCATGCGTATCTAAGTTGATGGAAAGATTAATATGTACAAGATTAACTTGGTACCTTGAACAAGGAAGACGATGGCCATCGTGTATGACCAGATTTCGCCCACGACTGAGTGCTCAAGACAGTGTTTTGGACCTATTAAGCCACATCGAGCACCACCACGTCAGCGGACTCTCGATACTCGCCGTCTTCATGGACGTTGCCAAGGCATATGATTGTGTGCTTCAGACAGGCATCGTGAACGGGCTCCAAGCCATGGGTGTGTCGGGAAATGCTCTTCGGTTCGTAGATGAATTTCTCAAACACCGCTGTGTCCGTGTTAAGCTTGGAAATGTAACGAGCGAAGAGAGACGCGTTTCCCTCGGCGTCCCACGAGGCAGTGTTCTATCTCCCTTGCTTTTTAACGCTGCCATGGCCAGCCTTCCCGACACTCTGCACTTAGCTCTGAAAGCAGTTAAAATATCCATCTACGCCGATGACATCTGCATTTGGATCTCAGGGTACCAGCACAAACGTTTGGCGCGGATTGCACAGAGCGCTATTTCAATCATTGAGCGTCACTTGTTGACACTTGGCCTATATCAGCGGAAAAATCAGCCTTCATGCTCTTCCCGGGAGCGCGACGGAAGTCAACACGTCTGTCGCTGAATATTCGAGGTCACTCAATTCGTTGTGCAACAAGTGTCCGTTTCCTGGGCATTACCATCGACAACAAGCTATTATGGCGACGTGCGGTTGATGGTATAGTCACTGCATCAGTGCAAAGGATCAACGCTCTTCGTCGCATGGCAGGGGTCCGTTGGGGCAACAATCCTATGTCCATGCTTAAATTGAATGAGCGCTTATAACAAGCCGCATTCTTTATCAGCTGCCCCTGATATCACTATCACCAAGCCAGTTCGAACGCCTAGAGGCAGTGCACAGAAAGGGTCTTCGCTTGGCAATGGGAATCCCTCAGGTGGCTTCAAACACGAAGGTCACCAGTGAAGCCGAGTCTCTTCCGCTCCGCCTTTTGGCGTCTCAGGCCTTATTGACGCAGCTGTCAAGACTGGGCGAGTCCTTCGCAGGCACGGCGCTTCTCCGGCGGCTAAGAGCAAGAACTGGCTCACATTTTAACGCGGCACTAAACACATTTCGATATTTAGGATTGAAACTGCCTAAACGGCGGCCGATGGACCCGCCATGGTCGTTTCTGGATGTTGCATGTAACTTCAGCGTACCCAATCTACCAGCGAAGCGCACCATTCCAGCCGCGGAAGCAAAATTTCTTGCACTGGACCACTTGAGCACCATGTACCGCAGCCACCTACAAGTGTACACCGACGGATCAGTGTGCATACAAACGGATAGCTGCGCAGCGGCTTTCTGCATACCCTGCCTTGGCGTGTCATGGTCGGGCCGCCTGGATCGCGTGGTTTCGTCCACAATGGTAGAAAGCGCTGCAATCACGGGGGCTTTGCGAAAATTGCGATCCTTTCTGCACGAGATGTTGTAGTGCTGACGGGCTCCAAATCGGCGCTACAAAGACTGAATTGTGGCCTACCTCAAGAAAAGTTCACCAGGCAATCTCTGGCACTAATCAAACACCTAAATGGCAAGAGTTTCAATATAAAGTTCCAGTGGATCCCATCCCACGTTGGCATTGAGGACAATGAAAAGGCTGATGCCCTTGCATGCGAAGCACGTACATCGTCTCCAAAAGTAAGAACTCACAAGACTTACCAGAACAACAAAGATGTGATACGCAATCATTTCAAGGTGATCTACAAGTTTCCACACCAAGCATGTGTAATTCATGGACTTTCTCGTGAAGAAGCGACGCTGTTGTCCCGCATAAGAACCGGCTCCGCATACACCCCAGCCTGGTTATTCAAGAATGGAAGATATGCTTCCACGTTCTGTACCTTCTGTGGTGACATCGGGGATATTGAACATTTCATTTGGCTTTGCCCACTGTTTGATGTGCAAAGAGCAGCGATGATTCGCACTTTGCGAAAAGGCTGTCATAGGCACCGGGCAGTTGATGACGTCATCTTTCCTGAAGGACCCACGGCAACTAGGAGGAACGTGCAACGAATTTTGTTAGTCTTCCTGCGAGACACTGGGCTGTCTGACACGTGGTGACATTTTCCAAATTCAGGAGATGCTAAGGCGGAACAATTGCCGGCCATGCAGGCCAAGCTAACCCCGCCTGCTGCAACGTCACCACCACCATCACCACCACGCCATAGTGAAGGGCTGTGAAAATTTTAATTACCTGGGGTTTTCTAACGTGCACCCATATTTGGGTAGATGGGCCTACAGCATTTTCGCCTCCATCGAAAATGCAGCCGCCGCAGCCGGGATACCTGCATGCGGGTGAGCAGCCGAGTACCTTAGCAACTAGACCACCGCGGCGGGGCGGAAAATCTATCTATCTATCTATCTATCTATCTATCTATCTATCTATCTATCTATCTATCTATCTATCTATCTATCTATCTATCTATCTATCTATCTATCTATCTATCTATCTATCTATCTATCTATCTATCTATCTATCTATCTATCTAGCCGCCTACGAATTTTAGCTCTCCTGCCGTTTAGATAATGGTATCAATACCAAACTTGGTATAGCATAACATGACAGTATGAAGAACATATTTGACTAGTCATCACATGAAAATCATGACATGTATGTGATGAGTGTCATGATTTACATTTCACGATCCTGCAGTTCTTACGGTGGTTTAGTTCACATGGCATGTTGCAAGACTGGTATGGTATGACATGATTGCATGGCGGACACAAGCGACCGACCATAACATGAAAATGATGACATGCGTGTCATGTAACAACATGACTACATGCCACGCTCATGATCAGCTCGCAGCCATTTGGCTAGCGTCACATATTCCAAATTGTGTACTACGGTACGTGAATCGATGACGAAGGTATGTGACTGGTGCAAACCTTATAATCATGACATGCGTGTCATGTAACAACATGACTACATGCCACGCTCATGATGCGCTCACGCCCGTTTCGCTAGCGTCACATATACCAAATTTGGTATTACGGGACGTGAATGGATGAAGAAGGTCTGATACTGGTGCAAACATGATAAACATGAGATGCTTGTCATGTTACAACATTACTACATGCTACGCTCATGAAGCGCACGCGGTTGTTGTGCTAGCTCCACATGTACCGAACTCGGTATTACGTGATGCGAATGGACGACATAGGTAAATGACACATTCAAACATGATAACCATGACATGCGGGTCATGTAACAACATGACTACATGCCACACTCGTGATGCTCTCGCGGCCGCTTCGCTAGCTTCACATATGCCAAATTTTGTATTACGTGACGTAAATAGGTGACGAAGGTATGTGACTGGTACAAACATGTTAATTATGTGATGCTTGTATTGTCAGAACATGACTACATACCACAGTCAAGGCGGCAATAAATTTCGACGTGCCGCGTTGGGCGTGCTCGCCGGCGTTCATTTCGTCGCGTCAAGGCGGCGTTGCCACGCCAGGCACCAGTCCCCGTTGCGTTTCTATAACGTATGCACGTTTCAGCGCGTCCGGCATCCCTCCGTCACGAAAAGAGAGAGACGCAGTGTTGTCTGGGTAAGGCATTGGCGGAAAACGCACCATGTCGTATTTCGCGCCGGTTGACGTTGGGCCGCGCTGACGGACGCTGGTCGCACCGGTCGCACCTAGCGTCAGAGTATAGCGTGCTCGCGCTTGCTAATGTAGCGTCGCTGTGTCCAGTGTGCACGCACGTCAACACTACATTGGAGTATATTGGGCCCTTCACGATGCAATCGCAGCCGTTTTGCTGACTCCACATATAGCAAATTTAGCGTTACCTGACGTCAATGGAAGAAAAAAGTCTATGACTGCTTCAAACATGATAATGCTGACAGGCGTGTCATTTAAGAAAATGACAACATATACCACGCTCATAGCGTGCTCGCGGCCGTTTCGCTAGGTCCACATATATGAAATTTGATATCACGTGACGTGAATAGATGACGAAGGTAAGCGACACATCCAAACATGCTAATGATGACACGTAAGTTTATGTACGGCATCATTTACTTCCACGTAGTAACATTGCGCTGATTTTAAAGGGACATATCAACCTTCCTCATTCGTGCTTCGCATATCATCGACTCCCACTGTACGCGGGACTACCTTTTTTTTACAAACTGAAAGTAGAGTTTTCAGAGAAAGAAGCCTTTGCCAGGAGCTAATAAAGAAAGCTTAGGTGCCTAGTGTTCTCCGATGCTTGCTACTATCTAGTGGCGCAGCACATTATGCGCAAGCCAGGAGCTTATGCAATAAATAGCACAAAATGCCATTAGACTTCTTCCAGGGATATAGGTCATCATCCGTTCCCTTCGCAAAGCATTACATGTGTTGCCACCGAGGAAAAGCAAGTGTCAGAAAATGAGGAACTATGGCAGGTGATTTCACGATTTCAAAGCTAAAGCAATGAAATCATCGAGAAAGAAAGAAGAACAGCTGCATATGCGGCGCGATTTCTGCGATCATTGCATATTTCTGCGATCATGGCACAGGCGCTGTGTATGTTTGAACAGGCATTGCCTACGTTTTGCACAGTTCTGAGTGCACTTCACAACAGTCCGAAGTCTAATGCCGACTCTCAACTTGAGCCAAAGCGACAGGCATGAAAAGTGCATGAAAAGTTGCTTGAGCTTGTCTGCGTATTCGTAGATGGATTGTTGTAGCTTTAATATTAAGCTGCTGAGCTCAATTTTTTTTCTTCTTCCCTCTGGACTCCTAATTCAGTAGCGAGCAGAGTAGAGCCGATCGAATACCTGTCTGGTGCCCATGGGCTCCCATTCAGCTTCGCGGCGTAATGTTCGTGTTGCACACGGCAGTGATCGTGAGGCAGCATTGTTACTGATAGACTGATTTGTTGACTGTTCGGATGCAGCGAACTCCCGTTTAGTGATACCAATTGACATGTTGCAAAACGTGACGGGTAGTCTTCAGCCACCACTACTTATAATGTATAGAATACTCCGGTTGTAAATGACGGCTACATATTAGAGTGTAGCACGAAGGTTTATTAGGAGACCAATTGTTCTGCCTGATTACTGCAAGCACGCTCTCCCCGAACAACAGCGGAAGGTGCAATTTCAAAGAGCTACAGACGTACAGTGCATAAGGCGGTGGCTTTAAATGCCTCATCAAAAGCGAAAATTGGTTGCCGGCGGCGTGCAGCGTTTTCTCGCATGCGTGGCGTGGACACGAGTGATGCAAGAAATATGCAGAGTGGTACACAGCAGTATTATATACTGAGTCATGCAAATGATGAGGTTGCATTAGCTTGAAAGAGAAAACAAAACGCTAATTCTATAAAACTCGAACGCATATATTGAACCGGCAGCACGGCCTGACAGAGCCAAGTGAGTACAGCGCGCCGCTATGTTCGTGTTACTTTTCATGCTCCCTGCACGCATGAAAGCCGTCAAGAAGCATGGCTGCAAATTAACTCGCATGAAAGCATGAATTCGCGAGCTTCCTAATACGCGCGGCCGTTCAGCGCCAGCATCCCATAGTCTACTCGCGCAGCGCCTTCATGCGGCAGCGGTGAGCGGAGGCGGAGCGCGCGCTCGACGGCCTGAAGAGGTTGTTCGCCCGGGCGCTAAAAAAAGTAGAGGAGGCGCTAGTCAAACCTGAATCTTGCCAACCGGAGGAGTCGATTCCACGCGAGGAGTTCCAGGTCTTTGAACTGAGCCAAAGGTGAGGTATTGCTCCTCCCTGTAAAGGTCTGCGTGATTTGCAATTTCCTAGAAGGAGGTTTAACTGCCTCTCTGGGGCCGGAGTGAAAGAAGACGCCATATTGGAGGGACCTGGACTCAATTGTCTTCCACCGCAAGGAATCCTGGGAAAACGAAGAGTATGAAACGTGAGCGCAGAGACGTTCGGGTGTTCTTCATCTGTTTCATGTTTTCCACGTTGCTCTACAGATGTATATTGCCGCGTGCATAGCTGAATTTAGCGGCGAGATAGCGACGACAACGAAGAACGCGGATTTGCTCGAGAGGCGCAGGGCAGCAGAGTGAAGAAGACGATAATCTCAGCGGCCTTCTCTGAGAGCGTCTCTACAAGTCCCACTGTCCGTGTTTTTAAATAAACCCCCTGTATTTTATAACTCGCGACACTGGTGGAGGAGCTGGGTACTACCACTTCATGATCAGCACCCCTGTGAGAAGCCCCGAGTCCAGCCCTACGAGACAGCCACGCGTGGAGACGCCTGTGCACCGCTCAAGCCGTCGCCTTCAAGGTCTTGAACCAGAATTTGGCCTTTTAAAGGGAGCAACACTTCCGACAACCACCCCTACTCAAGAAATGGCAAGGAGTCCTGCACAGGTGACGGTCCAGAATATGCGCATTCCTGAACCATTTCATGGCCGGCCGAACGAAGATGCGCAAGACTGGCTTGAGCAGTTCGAACGGGTAGCTAAATCGAACTACTGGAGTCTCGATGGAAAGCTCTTCCACGTATACTTCGCCCTTGAAGACGGCGCGAAGACGTGGTTTATAAACCGGGAGGCAACCTTGACGACATGGGAGGAGTTTTGTCATCGGTTTCTTGACACCTTCGGTAACGCGGACCGACGCGAAAACGCACAACGCCTTCTTGAAGGACGCACCCAACAGCTGCATGAAAGCGTCGCCATGTTTGCTGAGGATATGGTGCGCTTGTGCCACCGCGCGGACCCCAACATGCCCGAGGCTCGAAAGCTAAGCCATCTCATGAGGGGCGTCAAAGAGCAGCTATTTGTTGGTCTTGTGCGCAATCCGCCGACAACAGTGGACGAGTTCACCAGGGAGGCCACCGCAATAGAGCGTGCGCTACAGCAACGGTACCGACAGTCTGACCGCCCGGCCACCGGCGCAGCTGCAGGCGCCACCGCACTTACCGAAAACGACGAGTTTTCACTACGCCACCTGATTAGACAGATCGTGCGTGAGGAGATCGCGAAGGAGATCGCAAAATACACGTTGCAGTCACAGGCGCCCCCGCAGCAGGAGTCCACGGTAGCCTCCGTCGCTGAAATCGTTCGCCATGAACTTCGACAAGCGTTTGCCTCTCCTCAGCATTATTTCTCTCCACCGCACCGTCCAAACTCGTGTACCTATGCAGACGCTGTGCGTCGTCCATTGGCTCCAGAAGTATCGTACCAGCCGAACGGATACAGCCATGCAGACGCTGTTCATCGACCCACGCCCATGCCAGCGCCGCAGTACCTCGAACCGTATCCTGTGGCAGCCTGGGCTCAGCAGGATTCTGTCAGGCGACCCTATATGCGGAAGACCGACATATGGCGCACTGCAGATCGTCGACCACTCTGCTATAACTGTGGAGAACCAGGGCACATTTGCCGTTTTTGCCCACATCGCCGAGCTGAATACCGCGGTAGTGCACCTACAGCTACGCGCCGACAGTTCGACGAAAGCCGTGCCCCCATTGACGACGACCAGGCTGGTAGGCGGGAAGGCTCTTCTACCTTCCGGACGCGCTCACCATCACCGGCTCGCTTTGCTTCACCAAGCCGCCGTAGTTTTGCTGACGCCGTCAGAGGTCGGTCTCCCAGCCCACGGCGGGGAAACTGAAAGCAGCGACCTCTGGGGGGAAGGTTGCAAGCCGTCGAATTGCCGAAAAACCCCCACTGCTGCCGAAACACGTGAGAGACGACGATGAAGACTTCACCGGGAAAACTGTGACTGCCGACCTTGCTGTGACGATTGACGGCGTTGAAGTGACGGCCTTAGTCGATACGGGTGCAGACTTCTCCATATTGAGTGAACGATTGGCAGACGAACTCAAGAAATTTAGGATGGAATGGACGGGCCCTTATATCCGAAGTGCTGGAGGCCAGATAATGACTCCCACGGGAAAATGTACCGCAAGACTCACTATTGAGAATGTGGCTTTTGTACCCACATTTCTGATTCTACCGGAGTGCTGCAAACCTATGATTCTGGGAATGGACTTCTTAAGAGAGTACGGTGCTGTGGTCGACATACGCGACGATGTGATCACATTCGCCGCTGACAAGTCTGTGACCACTGATCCAGACCAAGAACCCAGGGTGTTACGTGTGGTCGACGACGACGTCTGCGTGCCACCACTGTCTTGTAATCTTGTTTCCGTGTGTTGCGCCGTGCACTGTAATGAAGACGCCATAGCCGAACGCATCACTGACCTTTTTTTTCACCAAGGCATCGCCATCGCTCGCGGTATCGTCAGCTTAGTGGATGGGCGCGCAGACGTGCTTCTGACCAACTTCACGAATGAGCGCCGGCACATCGGTAAAGGCACGGCTGTGGCGTACCTCGAAGAGCTCGACGACTCTCACGACTGTCTTCTAATGCAAGGGGAAGCCACAGCTCAATCACCTCCACATACACCACCAGTTGATATCGGTCCGAGTCTAACACCGACTGAAAGATGTCGTCTTATGGAGCTGCTCGACCAGTTCAAGGACTGCTTCTCATCGACATCACGAGTGGGTCGAACGCCTCTGACTAAGCATCGCATAATTACGGAAGACACAGCAAGACCGATCCGACAGAACCCATATCGCGTCGCTCAGAAAGAACGTGAGGTGATCCAGCAGCAAGTCAAGAAGATGCTAGAAGATGACGTTATCCAACCATCAAAGAGTCCTTGGGCATCGCCAGTGGTACTCGTGAAAAAGAAAGACGGCAGCTTGCGTTTCTGCATCGATTATCGTAAGCTGAACCATGTTACAAAAAAAGACGTTTATCCATTACCACGCATCGATGACTCTTTGGACAGGCTACGGCATGCGCGCTACTTCTCGTCAATGGACCTTAAAAGTGGATACTGGCAAATAGAAGTAGATGAGCGCGACCGAGAAAAGACCGCCTTCGTGACGCCAGACGGGCTTTATGAATTCAAAGTCCTCCCTTTCGGTCTATGCTCAGCCCCAGCCACGTTTCAGAGACTTATGAATACCATTCTGTCCGGCCTGAAATGGAAAACATGCCTTGTGTACCTCGATGACGTGATCGTTTTTTCGGCCACGTTTGAAGAGCATCTAAAGCGGCTACTGTCAGTCCTTCAAGCCATACGGTCCGCTGGACTCACACTCAAACCGGAAAAATGTCACTTCGGCTTCGAAGAACTCCAGTTCCTGGGACACGTGATCAGTCGCGAAGGTGTAAAGCCTGACCCAGATAAAACAGCAGCCGTCGCAAAGTTCGCAAGGCCTTTTGATAAGAAAGTGGTCAGGCGTTTTCTGGGTCTCTGCGCCTACTACCGGCGATTTATAGCAGGCTTTGCACACTCCACTCACCCGCCTTACAAGCGAAGACATCGCATTTGTATGGGGTGAAGAGCAAGAAGCTTCATTGAACGAGCTGCGACAGCGTCTACAAAGTCCACCTGTCCTCGCTCACTTCGACGAGAATGCACCAACAGCCATCCATACAGACGCCAGCAATGTGGGCCTAGGTGCTGTTCTTGTCCAATGCCAAGATGGTGTGGAGAGAGTGGTTGCCTACGCTAGTAGAACGTTGACACGCGCCGAGTCCAACTACTCAACAACGGAGAAAGAGTGTCTGGCCGTCATTTGGGCAGTTGCGAAGTTCCGCCCGTACTTATATGGCCGCGCTTTCCAAGTCGTAAGCGACCATCACTCTCTTTGTTGGTTGACCAACATGAAAGACCCATCTGGACGTTTAGCACGATGGAGCTTACGGCTCCAAGAGTACGACATGACGATAGTTTACAAGTCCGGAAGGCAACACTTAGACGCCGACTGTTTGTCAAGGTCACCGATTGAATCACCGGCTATAGAGGATGATGATTTCCCAGGTTTTTTAGGAGTTGTTGATGCAGCCATCATTTCTCGGCAACAACAAGATGACCGGGAGCTCAACTCGCTTATAGAATTCTTGAACGGACGAGCCGCCAATGCACCAAGAGTGTTCTCGAAGAACTTATCGTCATTCTGTTTACGGGACGGAATTCTGTACAAAAAGAACTTTTCATCGACAGGTAGAAGCTATCTGCTGGTAGTTCCTGGAGCTCTCCGCAGCGAAATGTTACAAGCCTGCCATGACGAAGCCACTGCGGGCCACCTCGGTTTCACAAGAACACTGACACGCATCAAAGAAAAATATTACTGGCCAAAAATCGCAGCAGAGGTTAAACATTACGTCCGAACATGCATTGACTGTCAGCGGCGCAAGGTACCACCTGTCAAACCCGCTGGACTATTACATCCTGTGCCCGTGCCAGAAACCCCGTTTTCTCAAATCGGAATGGATCTGCTGGGCCCATTCCCAACATCGGACAGTGGCAACAAATGGGTTATAGTGGTGACGGACTACCTCGCCCGATACGCGGAGACCAAGGCAATCGCGAGTGGCACTGCAGCTGAAGCAGCCCAGTTATTCATTGAGAACATTGTTCTGAGACATGGTGCTCCAGCTGTCGTCATAACAGACAAAGGTACTGCGTTTACAGCCGAGCTTTTGCGCACTGTGCTTACGCTCAGTGGCACAGCGCATAGGAAAACGACAGCTTACCATCCACAAACGAATGGGCTTACAGAAAGACTTAACAAGACAATCGCTGACATGCTTTGCATGTACGTCGACGTAGAACACAAGAATTTGGACCAAATATTGCCGTACATCACAATCGCGTATAATACAGCGCGCCAGGAAACAACAAAAATGACGCCGTTCGCACTAATTCATGGCAGAGAAGTTACGACAATTCTTGACGCCATGCTGCCTTACGATTGCAATGATTCAGAAACAGACGCCGCAGACTTCACTGAGCGCGCCGAAGAAGCAAGGCAGCTTGCCCGCGTCAGAATAATGAACCAGCAGTAACTTGACGCCCAACGGTACAACCTTCGCCATCGATTCGTCGTTTATCAACCAGGAGATAGAGTCTGGGTTTGGTTTCCTGTACGACGACGAGGCCTCTCAGAGAAACTTCTACGGCGATACTTCGGACCCTACAAGGTTCTGCGCCGTCTTAGCGACGTGACGTACGAAGTCGTGCCCGACGCCTCCTCCTGTTCGAAACGTCGCCAGCATCTGCCTGAGACAGTGCACGTGGTCCGCATGAAACTTTACCACTCTCAGTGATGTAAACACTAGATGGCCGCATCTCTACCTGTTGAGCGTCGGGACGACGCTCACTCTGGCGGGAGGGTAATGCCGCGTGCATAGCTGAATTTAGCGGCGAGATAGCGACGACAACGAAGAACGCGGATTTGCTCGAGAGGCGCAGGGCAGCAGAGTGAAGAAGACGATAATCTCAGCGGCCTTCTCTGAGAGCGTCTCTACAAGTCCCACTGTCCGTGTTTTTAAATAAACCCCCTGTATTTTATAACTCGCGACAATATACTGCACATAAACGCTTCTTTCTACCTTTTCCGGCTTCTCCACTCGTCTTCTCCTGGGACTCGGATGGGTCTAGTCAGGACCACGCTACCCAAGATCGCCACAATCATGGACGTGGTGGGTTGTGTTGACACTTCATTCCTAATAGTGACCTTACTTCATCTTCGTAGGAAGTGCTATATTAAACTACGCAGCGACTGTGTAATGGGATTCTTTCTTGCGTACCTTGTGTACCCCAATTATGGGCTCCCTACAAAGATGAACCTAATTGTTTATTATTGATCTTATTTCGCGGCTTGGCACCGCTTGGACGTAGGAAATTATTTCGGCAAACTCCGCCCTGTATTTCGGGTCAAAGCTCCCCAAAGTGCATCTAGAGGAGCGAAGACGTGGCAGTCGTGTTGTGAACCCATGAGGGCTGTCAGCGCGCATTTTCAGACCCTTTCGATATTCCCGATCGACTTTGATGTTTCTACGGCTTAGCAAGAGCTCTTTGTAGACGAGGCTGCTTGCTTTGTTCAGCGTGCTACTAAATTATTGGTCGAGAGCATCCGGGATCCGTCTTCGAGCTCGTTTCCCCCCCTACGTGGCCCCGGTGACCCGTGGACGCATGTGCTTCGTTCTTCGCGCTTGCGCAGCGACACCACCACCAAATCTTAGGCACGCAAGCCGCTTTGGTACCCAGCACTAAAGTTCTCTATTCAACACCACTGCCGGAAAGGAAACGTAATGCGTGTGTGTCTTCCCTATGGCCAGTCGCGATTTTTCGCAAGGTGAATGTATGTGGGGAACGCGAAGTTAAACCAGGAGAAGCAAGCATAGAGGTAGCTACCAGTCACAGATCTGATTTAGACGCCAAGCTTCTTATGATCACGATCAATTCGGTGTGCAGCGTGAGCATCCTGACTGTGCATGCATGCTCCTCCCCTTATTTTCTATGCTCGCTCCCTATTTCTCTGTCTACTTGACATCCATCCCAGCTGCATTAGCACCCACATAGCGCATGCACGTCCCCTGCCCTTCTCTATCATCACCTATGCTCCCACGCAGACACAGGCACCGTCTCCTCGCGCTGCCCAACCGTTGCCTGGCGACCCCGTTTATACAGACACTGGATCTTAACCTGCAAGTTGGGGCCGGTGGGAGGTTTCTCCTGTGCGCTGTTGAACGATAAAAATTCGCGGTGTGCGCGTTAACTAAAAGCGGGTCTCTGTGTCCAATCGCCGTCTTCCGTCTTTCTTTGCCCATTAGCAACGAATCGCATGTTCCAGTAGGAAACACTGACACATGACTGCGTGCTTTGCTCCTCCCCAGGTTTATCACCTGCACAATGCGGCGATTAGCCCCACTGCAAGCGTTAGCACCCGCTGCTTCGCATCTACATCTGGTTTCCTTTAGGGGCGAAGCTCCTTAAACCGTGGCTCGTGCGTCCGCGATGTATGTATGTAGTAGTAGTAGCAGTAGTATTAGTATTAGTATAAGTATTAGTAGTAGTAGTAGTAGTAGTAGTAGTAGTAGTAGTAGTAGTAGTAGTAGTAGTAGGAGGAGGAGGAGGAGGAGGAGGAGGAGGAGGGCAGGAGGAGGTAGCCACCTCTTGTTTAGTCCTTGGAATATTCAGTGGTTGGCGGTACTTCCATATAATGAATATATGATGAAAAGATGCCAGATGGTGGTACTTGTAGTGTTCATAAGATCAACGAACGGACGCACGAACGGACAGGCAGACACGCAGACGGACGGATGGCCGGACGCGCAGACGGATGGAAGCAAGAACGAACGGACGGACGGAAGAGCAGACGGCCTGACAAACGCTTCGCCCCACTCATTATCATTAACTCCGTGGATACGCTCTGATGTTTTTTTTTTTTTGTCGTAAGGACGGTTGCTATGAGTGACGCTGACGCTTAAGGTAAGGTCGTCACCTGGCGGTGTGTTACGGCGTTGACGAAATCACACTTCTATTAGAAATGCGTTTTTCCTAGTGAATGGCACGGACGCGTACGAAATGACGCATCGAAGAAACTAATAGTGGATCTAAAGGCTATGATACCTTCGTTCATTTTACCAAGAGCACCACGAAAGGACGGTGTTTGATATAAATGGCTTATTTTTAAACCCCAAAATAGGTCAATGGATAGCGTGCCCAGCATCTACTGTCGCGGAAAGAGAAGTGATGACTTCGACTCACGTTGATAGGATAGGACTTTTTATATTTGTTTTTTGATTGTGTGTGTTTTTTCAGCGTCATTGATGTGACCCAAATACGTCACTGAGATCTTAACGGATTTCGACATAAAACAATTCAGTGTTTGAAAAGATAACGAAAGTTGAAAATTCAATCAAGCAATGCCTAATTGATCGCATTGTGCTGCGCGAATGTCATGCAAGGAACGATGATTTCACAGTACAACAAATTTTTAATGGAAAGCGAAAAACTGTATATTACGCGTTAGCAACTGTAATTGATTCGTATCTTTTTGGGAACACTCGTGTGTCTGTGTCTTCTGTGTTGTGAGTGTTCGAGCTGTTACTGCTTTATGGCTAAGTCTGTATGAGTGCCTAAAATAAAACCGTCCGCCCCTCCTCCCAACCCACTATTTTTCTCTCGTTATAACATTGGTGCGAAACACCACCAAAGCAAAAGTTGAGGAAAATAAACGGTTGATAGAGTGTCAAACAAAACACAGATGAAAAAAGACCCGGGTGTATGGTTGAAGACGTAAAACCTTTAAATGGCATCAAAAGTGCGAAAAACTTGCAGCCCATATAATAAGAACAATTTATATCAGGTGTCTTGGTAAAGAAAATTTTGCTCAAAAATACGGTAAAGGAGACGATTAATTGCTATTTAACACAAATCAAACGCTATTTTCCAACTGCCCAACTTCAGCTGTAGTTTTGGCTAATTGATTTCGTCTTTACGATACAATATTGTCATTAAAAATCTGAAAATACGCACCTGAAGACTTCCTTTAGGGCAGTACTCTTTTACAAGACAACAGTGTGGCGGGTCAATGCAGGCTCCAATGAAGCGAACGATGTGGTCGTGCTGGAGGTCTTCATCTGAAAGTATGATAGAATGATGCAGATATTGGAGATATTATTGGGGACGAGCGCCGGCTTTCTAATATTGAGGCTCATTTGATTCTGCACTACAATTTTTGGCATGCGAAAAATTATCAAGGTTCTCATGTTCTGTACAAACAATTCTGCATGTGAAGGTGCGTCAGTGGTGAAGTACTCTATAATACCGGTCATGATGTGAAGCTAACGAGGAGCCCAGAATCTCAAACTTATGAATCAAAAGGAAACATATTTTTATTGGCGACATGTAAATGCCTGAGCATAGTTTTGAAGATGACTACAATTTTGTGCTACAGTAAGTACGAATATTCTCAATTTATTACATAGTACTTCGTGGCAGTGCACACATGTATTTTTACTCGCGGGTACCTTGCACACTAACGTGATGATCTCGGATACGGAAGCTGGCGATTCTATCCCCATCTTCCTAGTAATGTCGAAAACGACAGCAGGCGCCGCCACTTAGTAGGGAATAGAAAGACAACGATTTGGAGGTCAGACTCCCCAACATATGCGGGCCCGTCACACTGGATTAGGAGTACGAAGCGGGCTGTCACGGTTAGGAGAAATCAGATATTCAGCAGGTACTATTTTTCCTCCACTTAAACACCTCTATCATCATCATCATCATCAGCCTGACTACGTCCACTGCAGGACAAAGGCCTCTCCCATGTTCCGCCAGTTAACCCGGTCCTGTGCTTGCTGCTGCCAATTTATACCCGCAAACTTCTTAATCTCATCTGCTCACCTAACCTTCTGTCTCCCCTAACCCCCTTCCCTTCTCTGAGAATCCAGTTAGTTACCCTTAATGACCAGCGGTTATCCTGTCTACGCGCTGCATGCCCGGCCCATGTCCATTTGCTCTTCTTTATTTCAGCTATTATATCCTTAACCCCCGTTTGTTCCCTAATCCACTCTGCCCTCTTCTTGTCTCTTAAGGTTACACCTACAATTTTTCTTTCCATTGCTCGCTGCGTCGTCCTCAATTTAAGCTGAACCCTCTTTGTAAGTCTCCAGGTTTCTGCTCCGTAGCTAAGTACCGGCAAGATCCAGCTGTTATATACCTTCCTCTTGAGGGATAGTGGCAATCTACCTGTCATAATTTCAGAGTGCTTGCCGAATGTGCTCCACCCCATTCTTATTCTTCTAGTCACTTCAATCTCGTGGTTCGGCTCTGCGTTATTACCTATCCTAAGTAAACATAGTCTTTTACAACTTCAAGTACACTATTACCTATCTTGAAGCGCTGCTCCTTTCCGAGGTTGTTGTACATTACTTTCGTTTTCTGCAGATTAATTTTAAGACCCACCTTTCTGTTTGTTTGTTTGCCACAAATACCTCTATATTTGCCTCTAAATACCGTGCTCACGTGTCCTCGCCCCCTGCGGCGCGGTGCTTTTCAGGGACGAACAATGGTGTTCAATAGCACTCAAGTTTACTTTTGATTTGGAGGCTGTCGACGAGTCCTGCTTCAGCGGCTGGCTGACACGCTCTCTCGTGGAAGTCGCATCACAATCGAACCATGAGACATCCTTCGGTGTACATGTGTAAATAATCTCCCACTGTAGCTTACTTTGGCCTCATTCAATGATGGTCATTTTTCAGTTGCGATAATGTTGAGCCTGACAGCGGTCATCATAACCGAATAGCCATTTCTTTTTGTTCATGTAGCTTCTAAAGTTAGCGGTCACTCATACCTATCCCTCTCTACCACGCCACCAACAATAACTGCCTTTCGAAGAGGACATCTCAACCGGAACTCACACGGGAAAGGGGATGAAATAGTGACGGATCGAGATAAAGACTGAAAGCCCCCCCTTGTGCCACCCAAAACGTGTGCGGATGCACCTAACTGGTCGAATAGGAGCTGCGAAAAGTGCCGCAATGCGCTGAAATGAAGCGCTGAACAGGGGCTTTTTTTTCTTTGATCGACATACCTTTGTCTTCTCTAGAAACCGTCGCTCACTTGTCCTCTGCTGACCGTTTGCTTTTCACGCTGCAGACCACTCACGTAGGCTGCCTGGCCAGCTATCCTCCGTGACAAATATTGCCGGAATTCAAGATTAAGTGACGAGTTCTATCGTGGATGTTACATCACATGTGAGCCATGAGACTTTATATCCTTCCGTGCACATGTGTAAATGAACCCCTCTGTCGCTCTCTTACCTTGACTGATGGCCACTATTCAGTTGCAGGCTCCTATTCATGCATGGCCACTATTCAGTGAGCCTGACGTCATTCTCTTCTGTGGAGAAGTGGTCAGCTGTGGCGTGATCTGGAGGTAACCGCGAGGTAGCGCCACTGCTAGTGCTCCCAGTGCTAAAAATTGTGGGATTGCTGGCCCTGTTTTGAATAGTGCTAGATCCCAGTAATATAAATCAATAAAATAGATAGTTATTTATCCTTCAGTTGCGTTTTAGGTCGCGAATCGTTGCTACAAGGTCTATAGCTACTGGCTGACGCAAAAATCTTGGCATGAGTAAATTTGATGTCAGTGCTCCTATAAGCACTTTCTTCGTCTACCATGCAGCACCAACCAGCCCAATCAAGCACCTTGTTAACGCTTATTGACAAATTTTTACTTGTTTCACTGATTTTCATAACAACGGTGTCTCTGTCTAAAATGTTTTTTTTTTTTGCACAGAGATTTTATGAGTGTTCAGTTATTTCTTCTTCTCGCTGTTTTTTTTTCTTTTTGCTGTTGATCTGCACTTAATTTTTTCCGCTGTAATGAATTTGTGTAATTGTGCTTCAAGTTGATGTACATGTTGTATTTTCAGAGAATATTGTTATTATACACTCATACTTTACACGCACGCACGCACGCACGCACGCACGCCCACCCAGTGCCCCGTCCTCAGACTCCTGCAACCGTGTCCTTCTTTTCCGTCTTCTCCTTACTTCTGACGCTCGCTGTCCCTGCGACTCCATCGCTCCTTCCTTTTTTCCTATCTCTCTACCTTTTTTTCCTATCGTTTTATTCCCTTCTCTACCCCCCATTCCTTGTGAGCTACTGTTGAGGTGTCCTCCCCCGAGGGGGTTCCGAAAAAAGAAAGCACATCTGCAACAGTTCCTTGCCTCCCGTTCTAATCTACCCGAAGTCATTGCCCTCCAAGAAACTCACGGGCCAGTCAGCTTCCCAGGATATAATGTCCACCAAACTAAAAAGCTGTCCCGGCCTGATACGGCAATTCTTACTCAAAAACACCTCACTGCAAATCACTCCCACTTCGACGGCGTCGATATAGAGCATGATTTTTTGGAGATTATCCCTCATAAGAATAACACATCTGCTCTTTACCTTCTGAATGTCTACAGCCGCCCTCGAGACAAACATCACCGCTTTGACTCCCTTTTTACTCAAGCCATTTCCGCTGCCAAAGACCATCCCCTTTTAATTCTTGGGGATTTCAATGCACCCAACCTGTTGTGGGGTCACACTGTTTCTACTCCTAAGGGCAGAGCCCTGTGGATACACATACAAGACCACAGACTCACGCTACATAATGACGTCGATGCACCAACCAGGCTAGGAAACAGCGTATCGAGAGATACCTCTCCCGATCTTACCCTTACACGCAGAATTCAGCACGTTACATGGAGCAACTTGCAAGTTAATCTCGGTAGTGATCACTACATCATTACTACTACAGTACATTTCAAGCACAAACCCTTCGCACCTAAGCCAATCAGTCACACCAATTGGGACAAATTTCGAGAGGCCCGCCAGATATCAGCTCCCAGAAACATCCAAGACATCTCAGAATGGGTGAAGCAACTTCACTCAGATGCTGGGGTGCATACTACAACTTTGCCCCCCGAAACCCCCCTCACCACGGTTGATGCCAAGCTTTTACATATGTGGGAAGCCAAACAGTCTCTCTTGAAGAGATGGAAAAAAGGACGGCACAACCGAAAGCTAAAACTCCGAATAGCCAAGCTTGACCTGCAGATCCAGGAGTACGCCACACAACTGGCCTGCCAGCAATGGGGCCAGGTGTGTGACAGCATGCAAGGAAACCTTGACAGCAAACGCACATGGCAACTACTGCGCCACCTCTTAGACCCTACCACATCACGCACACATCAAAACCAGAGCATAAAGAAACTTGTATATGCTCACAAAAACGATCTAAACGGACTCTTCGACGACCTCCGCGATAAACATCTGCCTCCTGCTCAGAAGTATAACACACCAAAGTACACTGGAAAGCCCAACGAGTTATTGAGCGCCGCTATCACGGAAGCAGAGGTTCGGCATGCTATGGCCACTCTGCGCACAACGTCAGCACCAGGCCCAGACCACATTACCAACAAAGTACTTCGCAATCTGGACGACAACTCCGTCACGGCAATCACAGATTATTTCAATCACTGCTTTGACACTGGCACCCTTCCAAGTTCCTGGAAGGATGCCAGGGTAATTTTCATTCCAAAGCAAAACAAACCAGTGAACACTTCCAATCTCAGGCCTATTTCACTAACCTCTTGTCTTGGTAAAACGCTTGAACACGTTATACTCAACCGTCTGAATAAATACATGGAAGACAACAATGTTTATCCACCAGAAATGGTGGGTTTTCGAAAATCTCTGTCATGTCAAGATGTCATGCTTCGACTGAAGCATGATATCATTACACCCAACAGCAGCCTAGATACGCAAGCAATCTTGAGTCTGGACATCCATGGAGCTTTCAACAACGTTGCTCATTCCGCCATCCTCCGCGAGCTTAATCTCATAGGGGTTGGCGCAAAGACATATAACTATATAGCTACTTTTTTAGCCAACCGTACCGCAACCATACACATAGGCGCAGATCAATCTCAGTCTTACGCTTTGGGAAGTTACGGCACGCCCCAAGGGTCTGTGCTGTCACCGTTTCTTTTTAATGTCTCTATGATGCCGTTGGCGCAAGCATTGAGATCTATCCCTGACCTCAAGTTTTCACTCTACGCCGACGACATCACTCTTTGGATGACTGGCGGCTCCGATGGAGAGATTCAAGACACCCTGCAAGCTGCGGCAAATACGGTTGTGGCACTTACAGGGTCTATGAATCTTTCATGTTCCCCACAGAAATCTCAGCTACTTCTCCTACCATCTCACAGAGGGGGCGTAAAACACATATCCAATATACAGGTAATTCTAGATGACGTACCAGTTACTCGAGTGGACAGGATCCGCGTGCTCGGTTTACACATTCAAAGCAATCGGCTCAACACATACACACTAAAGACACTTCACACCACCGTTGATCATACCTTGCGACTTTTGGGTCGGGTCAGTAATAAACATGGCGGACTAAAGGAGGTCGAACTCCTCCGCTTGGTCCAAGCCTTCGTTATCAGTAAAATAACTTTTACAACGCCTTACCTACACTTTCTTAAATCAGAATCCGACCAGATAGACATCCTTTTACGCAAAGCGTATAAGTTCGCTTTAGGGGTGCCTATACGGACCTCCACTGAAAGGCTTATGCGTACTGGCACCTTCAACACCCTTGCTGAACTAGGAGAAGCCCATATTGCATCTCAGTATAACAGACTTTCTAACACCGTGACAGGCCGACACATTCTACAAACCCTTTCTGTCACTCCGGCATCCATCACTAAGGTCAAGTACACCATTCCACACCACATACACGAGAACCTATACATTCCACCACTTCCAAAAAACATGCACCCTGAGCACCAGAAACAGCGCAGGATGCAGCGCGCGAGGGCCCTCAAAAAACAATTCTCCTCCTCCAATGATGTGCTCTATGTTGACGCCGCCGATTACGGTAACAGGCATCATTATGCAATATCGGTAATCAACTCTCACGGCCAGGTCGCTGCGGCCGCCTCCGTTCTTGCTTCTTCTTCGGAGGAAGCGGAAGAGGCGGCCATAGCCCTGGCCCTGACAATACCTAGTTCATCCGTTATAATCAGTGACTCCAAAACAGCTATATATAATTTCGGAGCGGGCAGGGTTTCTAGGCCAGCCCTTTCCCTACTTTTGCATCATCCCCTTGATCGACTTGTAGCACTAATCTGGACTCCCGCGCATGCGGGCCTTGCCGGAAACGAGGCGGCTCATGCGAGTGCCCGAGGATTCACAGTCCGGGCACACGCATCCGATGTGTCGCAATTCGCTACGGATGAGGCGCCATTTACAGCGCGGGATCGCCTTATTTCATTCCACGATATTTGCACACACTACCGTTTAGAGCGATTAACCTTCCCGCCACTCACGCGCAAATCTTCACGCAGGTGCGAAATTCTGTGGCGACAGCTGCAGACTCGCACCTTTCTTTCGCCTTACCTCCTACACCGCATTCATCCATCCTGTTACCCTTCCCCCTCATGTAAATTTTGTGCCTCTTCCACAGCAGACTTGAACCACATCATGTGGCGCTGCCCTAAGCACCCTCTTCCCCCATTCCTGAAACGCCTAATTTCTAGTGAGGAGCAGTGGGAGGCTGCCTTGCGCAGCTCGAGGCCCGCTATCCAGGAGGCCATCCTGGAGTGGGCTGAGAGGGTAGAGGAGGACTACTTCAAGTAGTTCATCCCCACCACACCCTTTCCTGTTGCCCCCTTCCCTTTAACAAGGGATAAATAAAGTTGTTCATTCATTCATTCATTCCCCCGAGAGACAGTTACTGGGCTCACTTTTCTCTTCATTTAAAATCACTTCCCCCCAAACGCGAGCCGCACGAAGGTCACACACGCTCGCAGCGCCATAGCGTCTTGTCGCGTAACTATTGTTTAAATATTTTTACGATTTCAAATGTTAAATTAAACACGGAAAGTGACATGAAGTAAAATACTTTTATTAAATTATTTTAAATATTATGACAGTTATCAACACAAAACCAAAAAAAGCTTTTTGGTATGCGCTGCACTTGCGACTGAATCCGCCACCGACGATGCCAAGCAATCGACACGGCCGGTCATTGTCCTACAAGCGCGACAACCGAACAACGGTGTAACGTCTAACTGTATGTAACATTTAGCTTGTACGTGTAACGTTAACGAGTTACCGGATACCGGTTTGCGTTTACCGTCTTACCGCAACGGCTGTCTTCCAACGTTTTGAGCTTCTCATACGTAAACGTGTATGCCTATCCGTTTCCTCAAGCCATAAATGGTGATGCTAGCTGCATTTAAACTGCATTTAACTTACATATGATTGAATCATCATTGCGGCAAAATCACGAGACCATTTTTTTTTCATCGTGTACAGTATCCTGGTATACGCAAAAAAGTGAAAAATACAAGGCGACTGTAACGATAGTGTAGACATCTTGTGACACTTCGTGCAACCACAGTCGTGAACATGTTGACTTACGCGTAATGTTTTTCAGGGGAAACTTATTTTTTAAAAAAAGTAACTGATTTGTAATAACGCCACTGCGCGGTTTTTGCACCAGACGTACAATGCACAATGTTTCTGCAATAGCAGTGTTCTGATTGCCTAATTCACTATGACCACACTAGATGGCGCCACCTATTCAGCTGGTCGGGGGCTGGCATATATTTGGTTTCTATGTTTCAGGCCATTCTAGCTTTGTTAAACTGGTTTAAGCAATGTAATCGCTATTGGAGCTCGCACTTTGGCTTATTGTAACTCGACAGCTAGAGTATCCGCAGTGTGGACACCGAGAGTTCCTGCAAAGGTGGACCTTACAAGGCGGCTGGTTCATGCTGTACGAGATTTTGCGCGTTTGTGCCATCGTATTTGTATAGTGGCTAGCCACTGCAATGTTTGTGCTTGAAACATAAAAATCAAAGTGATGGCGCTGGCCAGCCTAGGCTTTGTTCGCCGTGAAGGCGGGTGACGTCACGGGTAACATGATGCGCCATGATGTGCGCCAGCAGGAGGCCAGTGGTGGCAGCGTTGTTTATGGCCGCGCGAACGCATGGCCCCAACGATCTTGCGCCGCATCTGTTTGAGGTTTCGCGCATGTGCAATGCCGCCGCTCCAACGTCCTCGGTACCCAAGCGGCTTGCGTACCGACGACGTAGGGGCGGCGGTATTGCGCATGCGAGAAACCCTAAACGAATGCGGCGAAAGATCGCTGGGGCCACGCGTCCGCACGGCCATAAACAACGCTGCCATCACTGGCCTCCTAGCGGAGATAAGCTGCCCTGGCGCACATGATGGCGCATCATGTTACCCGTGACGTCACCCGCCTTCACGGCGAGCATAGCCTAGGCTGACCAGCGCCACCACTTTGACTTTTATGTTTCAAGCACAAGTATTACAGTGGCTAGCCACTATACAAATATGATGGCACAAAGGCGCAAAATCTCGGACAGCATGAATCGGCCGCCTTGTATGGCCCACCTTTTCAGGAACTCTCGGTGTCCACACTGTGAATACTCTAACTGACGAGTTAAAATAAGCCAAAGTGCGATCTCCAATAGCGATTACATTGCTTCAGCCAGATTACCAAAGCTAGAATGGCCTGAAACATAGAAACCAAAAATATGCCAACCCCCCTCCAGCTGAACAGGTGGCGCCATCTAGCGCTGTCATAGTGAACCAGGTAATCACAACATTTCAGCAGAAACATCGTGCATTGTACGTCTGGTGCGAAATACGAGTGGAGCGCCGCGTATTGCCGCAGAGGCTGGCAAGCGTGTGCAATGTCATTTCTGGCCCGCTTTTGGACAACGCATGCAGTAGGGATTGCGCACAGGGTTGCTTTTGGGCTTGTCATGCTTGGCTCAATTCATTGGAGTAAGGTAGAAACAGACGACAGCTGTAGTTTGGAAGAGTAGTTACACTTTGAAGTATTTTCAGTTGTCCAGTGCCCATCGCAGCTACAGTGTGGTTAACTCGGTTATTGTCATTATTACCGTTATTGTTTTATAATGCTTTATTTGCTGCTTTACCCGGATTCTCATTTATTCCTCTATCGAGGGTGTTAAATCGGTGGATGAGGTACGACTCGTTGTTCACCTTCTCGGTCTGATTTAAATTCCGTTTCTAAGAGTATTACTCATAGTGTGTCGAATGCATGGTCAGGAAGGTTGAGATGTTTTTATACAGGTAGACATGGTGCTGATTTAACGTGGGCTCTGATTATTGAAACGAATGCTAAATGGTGTTTGTTTGTCCGATGTACTGCATACTGTACACGTTGTGTTCGAGCAGGTATATCACATTAGAAGAATCGCATGTTAGATTTCCTCGTATGTTAGTCGAAAACTTGATTGTGTGCTGTTTGCTTTGTCTGTTTCTCACATCGTTTTACATACAAGACACCGTGACTTTAAATTAGGTGGCCATGAATTATTAGGGGGCGAAGTATTAATTTGAGGGTGGACAAGTGCGTCTTTGAGGTTGCTTGGTCGTCGGTAAACGACGCCAGGAGCGGATGGGAAGGCGCGTTTCAGACATTCACTTTGTTTCAGAATGTTTTGATGTAATTAAAAAAAATGTTTACATTGGAGAGGTTTGTGCTGTAAGTTAGGCAAAAGTTTGTACGTTGCGACTCTTCTTGCGGAAGTCTCTTCATAAGTCATCACGCTTCAGTTTTCTCGCTTTCTGAAAGGCGTCATCAATTGCATGTGGGAGGGGGGGGGGGGTATTTTAGGGGCGAAGCTCCTTATGGCGTGGCTTGTGCATTCCTCGTAGTACGTAACCACCAGTGGCACATACCCGAAATAGGTATAACATTTGACCTCCAAGGTAGTGCCGGTGAAAGATTTCTTCTGTGCGTTGTTTAACAATAAAAATTAGTGCTCAATGTACATGCCAATGGCTGATAATGAGGAATGAAAGACAGGAGCATTCGGCTTTTAGTCGACGCGCACGCTGCGATCCCCATTAGCAGCCATTGGCATGTACATTGAGCACTATCGGACAAGAAAGGGTTGGTACATTATACTCGCTGGGTGTAACCTCCTTAGTTTTAGAAAGGTTTAGCGAGCGTTGAGCCGCAAAGCCATGAATACAATGAACTAGTATATACCATGAATGAATTCGAGGTGGTTAAAGGGGGGAAGCAGATACGAAGCGCAAGCCGTAAGAAATTAAAAGCTGAATCCTCCTGTCTCTCATTTCACATTAGCAGCCACTGGCATGTACATTGAGCACTATCTGACAGGAAAAGGTTGCTACGTTATACTCGCTGGGCGTAACCTCCTTGGTTTTAGAAAGGTTTAGCGAGCATTGGGCCGCAGTGCCATGAATACAGTGAACTAGTATATACTATGAACTCAAGGTGGTTGAAGGTGGGAAGTAGACCCGAAGCGCAAGCCGTAAGAAAGTGTGCGTGTACCACCTCTCGTTTAGTCCTTGAAATGTCCACTGAATGGCGGTGCTTCTATATGGGGAATATATGATAAAAAGATGCGAGATGGTCGGACTTGTAGTGTTGAATAGATGGACGAACGGACACACAGACAGATGCATGGATGGACGCATGAACGGATGTAGGGGCGGATGCATGAACGAACGGAGGGACGGGCGCACGAACAGACGCATGGACGGCCACACAGACGGTCGCATGGACGGACGAATGCTTCGCCCCACTCTCCATCATTCATTCCGTGGATATGCTGCCATTTTTTTGTTTATTGAGCATGAGTATAGCCACTGTGAGCTCGTGTCAAAATCGGCGTCTCTTGAGCAGATTCGTATAAAGCGGGGAACCTGGCTGTATGAAATACTGTTTTTACGGTGGCAAGGGTCATCGTTTTGGTATGAAAGTATCGTTGTCGATCTCTTCGTTTGTGATAAAGGGCTGTAGAAAGCTTGCCTTGTTCTATCGTTATGGTAACATCAAGAAAAATTACGGTTGCTTGCGAGTAGGTGTGTAGGAAGTATATGTTCAGATGTACAGCGTTGTAAGTGTCGATAAAGTTGAGAAGTTCATCCTCGCTGTGATTTGATTGATATGTGGAGTTTAACGTTCCTAAACCACCGTTTGATTACGAGAGACGCCGTAGTGGAGGGCTCCGGAAATTTCGACCACCTGGGGTTCTTTAACGTGCACCCAAATCTGAGCACACGGGCCTACAACATTTCCGCCTCCATCGGACATGCAGCCGCCGCAGCCGGGATTCGAACCTGCGACCTGCGGGTCAGCAGCCGAGTACCTTAGCCACTAGACCTCCGCGGCGGGGCATCCTCGCTGTGGCTCCAAACAAGAAAAATGTCGTCTATGTATCTTCTATATAAGAGTGGTTTCAAGGAACTTTGTGCAGAAAATTCGGATTCTAGCTTTCCCATGAATATTTTGGCATAATTGGGTGTCATTTTGGTACCCATAGAGGTCCCGCTAATTTGTCGAAAATACTCTTGAACAAACTCAAATGAATTTATTTCTAGGACCATCGTCGTCAATGTTGCGATGGTATAGAAATCTGGGGTGTCAGGTTGTCTATGGTCTGTGTACATGTTTTTAATGCAGCTACGCCATCATCATGAGAAATATTTGTATAAAATGAGGACACATCAAGAGTAACCAAGTACAAGTTTTCCGGCACACACAGACGTGCAATGTCTCGAACAAAATGTGTGGTGCCTTTTATGTACGACGCGAGTAGTAACAAGGCGCTCGCAAGTGTCACATGAATTCCTAGTGCAGTCCCTGCACTGAGGAAACCACCCCCATGCTGAGCGGCATATTTCTCTGTGTCATTCAAGAATGCTATATATTCTTCAATAAATGCCACACTCTTAGATTTCTCTCTAGGTCCCTTTGAGGGTATTCAAGATGTCATCACAAAAATTATTCGTTCCATAAGTCGCACGAATTGCTCTGTTGGTTGAAATGAACGATAAATATTGTCCAACTTGTCTTCGTAAAAAAAGCCCTTTCAATACTTTTTCACTGAGCAGCTGAAATTCTAAATGTACACGCATTTTATAAAAAAAAATTGGCTGAAAATGGGCTAATGTCAAGTGTGGCATGACTTTCAATGTCAATGCGTCCTTGTCTAATTTCCATGCTTCTTTTATAACGCCAACAAGTGCGTCGCCACTTGGAATCTGGAGTCCCTTAGAGACAAATGCATTCCGTATGCATTTGACAATGTGCGGAAAATCAGAAATGAAGTGTAGGCTTCTTGCTCCGTCTACGGGATGAGGAACCTTGCACTTCATTTCCCGCGATGAAGCTGGAAAAACAATAATGCTGTTTGAATACCGAAGTGATTGCAAAGTAATAATGCAACAACACATTGACACCTTGTGAATAACTGGAGCAAGCTAGTGCAAATTCTGCCGCACCACATGAAGTGCCCACCTTTGATTCCAAATCGTTTCCAGAGGGAGCGATTCCAAGAAGCACCTTCACTGATCCAAAAGTCGGTGAAGAGCCCAGCCTTTCAGCTAGTAGCGTGGCCTCCAGCAAAATTTTGGACAGTACAGGAGCTTTAACATTTTCATGGGCAGCAAATACACCCAATATTTTAATCCATTTTCCTGCAAAAGTGAGAGGCAGCACCAAAAAGAATGAGTTGCGAGCAAAGTTCTGCTTTTAAGGCAAAACACCCGCATTCTTTATTGCTGTTCTGTAAAAAAATGACAAAACAAACAAGACAATATTATCTAGGGACACAACACTACGCGAAAATTTATGCAATGCTTAAGTGCTGAAACTTTTGTAGAATAGGTGTACCCACCTTGAAATGGCTGGAACATGACGACAACGCCATGGTCACTTGTTGTAGACTTCGTAGAATCTTCCGTAAGTGAACCAAGGTCCACAAAGCCAGTGAGCTCGCCAGATGGTTTTGCACTGATGTTTTCTGAAAGTTTTACTTCATCGAACGCAAGACCACCATGGCAACTAAACTTGTCCATGCCCTGTGTCTTCAGCTGCAGAGCTGAAAGAATCTTGGAATTGACGCCAAATGCACTCTTGAAACTTTGCATATGCTTATCTAGGCAGGATTTACTCGGCAGTGCCCTTATCTCCTGCCGCCTGATATGCTCGTATAGTCTGGGAATTCGCATATGCACAAGTATGCATTTTAGTATCTACAGCTTCTTACACTGCATGCCACGGCTTGATTTTCTGCGGGCGGCTTCAAAGCAGGTTTTCACGGCAAGGCGTTGTTTGGGCGGAAGCCCACTAATCTTTCTTTCTAGAACATAGTATGCAATGGAGTCGATCAAATGAAGTTCTGCAACACTCTTCTCGACGTTTGCGAGCTTTCTTTTAGTTCGCAGTAATTGGAGAGACTTCTTGGCACTGCATTGCCTGTAGGAACTTACAGGTTTTTCCTTAAGCCGGTATGAGTTGTTCTGTACAAGCTTCTTGGTGTATTTCCACCGTAAACAGAGCCTTCCGCGAGTTGAGGCACCCATGCAGTTTTTTTGCGAAGTTTCTGCCTCCAGTGCGAACACACTGGTCTGCGCAGACTGGCTCGATTTCAAATCCTGGGCATGGTACTATGCTATCAGCCCTTGTCAACGCAGCCACAACCTCGTCAGCTGTTTTGACGCAAGCTTCCTCTACATTTACGCTGCGACAGAACACACAGCAACGGTACCCAGCTGTATCGGCATGCACGTTATCTGTGCAGGGCGTGAAGACATGCTTTATGACATGAAGAGAGTCTAAACCAGTGCTGTTATGCCGCCCAAAGCATAACGCAGAAGAGTCGTTTTGCCGCACCATTCAGTTGCCGAGCGCTGAAGGGAGTGGGATGTCGCTGAAGGGCTGCCGTGTTGCCTCTGGGGAGCTGTCATTCTCGGGTTCCTGATCAGCTTCGTCTTCCACGTGCTTGTTTCCAGCTCGGCGTTTTGATGCCGGAGTGTATCTCCCTACTAGATTCCTCTCTTTTCTTTTTTTCGGTATGCTCTTAGACATGTTGGAGGGTGCGTCTTGAAAAATAGTTGGGACGGCGTCCTCAGCAAGAGTTGGCCGCTCACTATCTATCTCTACAAGCTCTCCATTATTGATGAGCTTGAAGGTCCTCACAATGAAGCGATCGTCAAAATGATGAGAACACACAAGGCATGTCTCGTCCAGCACTCTGTCTTTTCGTTTTATGTTCCTCGCCCATTTTTCTCGACGAAGAGCGTCTGCCGGAGCACGGAACAGGGAAACTTTTTCGGCAAACGTTTTGTACCCGCCTTTGCACTGCGGCACGAAGCATGTCCTGCCTTTCTTAGCAGGCATATTCAAAAATACGAAGAAATCATGGTAATGTCATAGTTGATGTTCGGTGGACACATACCATGTAAGCCGCAATAGCGCAGAAAAGAGGCGTACGTTGGCTCACCACGTCCAGAGACGAACAAAACTCGCGCTTACACACAACCAAGCACCAGTCCAAGCAAACAAACAATGATCGCAAGCGGCAGAAGGGGCCAGCTCGTCAGCGCGTCTCTAACTAGGATGGATGGATGGATAGATGGATGGATGGATGGATAGATATGGCTGTACCCTTTAGATCGGGCGGTGGCTAGCGCCATTATGCCGTAATAGTTAATGAACCAAAAATTAAATTTATTTTTTTTCCTTAAATAGTGAGGTTGAGGATTCGCACTTTGCACTGAAGGGTTTATTTTCACACGTGCCTAGATTTTAGCCACCAATCAGGCGACCTCCTTCAATTTAATTCTACCCGCTTAAAGTCTATTTTGCCCTCACTGTCCCTAAACCCCAGTGCTTTGAAAAACTCGGCGCCATCATACTGAACTATAGGGTGAAGCACTTTACAGAACATTACCAAGTGTTCGGCAGTTTCTTTTTCCTCTCCACACGCATTGCATACCGTGCCTACCCCTTCGTATTTGGCCCGATATGTCTTGGTTCGCAATACTCCCGTCCTGGCCTCAAACAGTAGAGAACTACCTCGAGTATTATTATAGATTCTTTCTTTGGCAATTTCCTGCTTAAAAGTTCGATAGATCTCTAGTGCGGACATCTTAATCATGCCAATTCTCCACATATCGGTCTCAGCTTCCTTCACCTTCTTCTTAACCGATAATTCTTTTTGGTTTGGCCCCCTGCTGTTTTCCAAGTATTTACCAGTCAATTTTCTGGTTCGTTTCCGACATTCTTTATGTATAAGTAGCTGAATACCTTCCTAGCCCAACGCTCCTCCCCCATTTCTCTCAATCGCTTCTTCAAATTTTATCTTGCTGCTAGCTTCCCTACGCTCAAATGATGTCCATCCCATATCACCTTGTACTCCCTGATTTTGTGTATTCCCGTTAGCTCCTAAAGCAAGCTTACCTATTCCACGTTGCTTAATTTCTAATTTTGCTTGAACTTCTGACCTCATGCACAAGACCGCATTGCCGAACGTCAGACCAGGAACCAGGAACCATGACCCATTTCCATATTCCTCTCACAACATCATCCCTATTGTAATTCTAAAGTGCCCTGTTTTTCATTACCGCTGCATTCCTGTTACCTTTAGTCGTCACGTACGTTTCGTGTTCCCTAAGGTACTCGGCCCCATTGCTTATCCATACGCCCAGATATTTGTATTTATCTGTTATCTCTAGCGTGACCTCCTGTATTCTAAGCTCACTACCTTCATTGTCATTAAAAATCATGACTGCTGCTTTTCCTTACTGAATCTGAAATCTAACCTACCTCCCTCATTACCGCAGATGTCCACCAATCTCTGGAAATCTTCCTTGTTGTCGGCCATTAGCACTATATCATCTGCGCACATCAATGCTGGTAGTGCCTGTTCAATGAGTTTTCCTTGTTTGACAGAAGAGACCACTTCCCTCTAATTTGGCCTCTAATCCTTGTAGGTACATCATGAATAATAAGGGTGACAGGGGACACCCCTGCCTAAGCCCCCGTTTTACCTCTGCAGGCTTGAATACTTGTTTTTCCCTTTTTATAATAACCTTGTTACCTTTATAGATATTCTTTAATAGATTAGTGACTACATCTTCCACGCCTAGTGTGTGCAGCATTCCCAACAATTCTTCTTGAACCACGCTATCGCACGCTCCCTTGATATCCAAAAATGCTAGTTACAGGGGCCTGTGTTCCTTTTCTGCTATTTCGATGCACTGCGTCAGTGAGAACAGATTGTCTTCCAACTTCCTGTGTTTCCGAAACCCATTCTGCAGTTCTCCCAGCGCCCCCTCATCCTCTATCCATGCCTGCAGTCTTTCCTTTATAATCTGCATCACCAGTCTGTAGACCACTGATGTCACTGTTATAGGACGGTAGTTGTTTATGTCAGCTTTACCCTTCTACTTAGCGCAGCGCCACCTAGCGGAGTTATAAAAACACGTTTCACAGCGGCGACCCAAGAGGCGCCTGCTCACGACCCTAGCCCAACCCTTCTAGCCTCTTAGCTTCACCTATACTAAATTTGGCATCACATGGCGTGAACAGACGGCGAAGATAACTGACACGTCCAAACATGATAATCATGTCATGCGCATAACGTAAAAAATGACTACTACATGATGCGCTCATAGCGCTCTCGCGACCGTTTAGCTAGCTTCACATACACCAAATTTGGTATTTCTTCACATGAATAGACGACGAGTACAAATGCCAGGCGCAAACTAGATTATCATGACATGGAAGTCATGTACGGCAGAATTCAGATCCACTTGGAAACGTTGTGCTGATTTTAAAGTGGTAATTCAATCTTCGTCATTCGCGCTTCGCATATCATCGATTCCCACTGTACGTGGGATTTACCAAGGTTTCTTAACATTCACACTATAATATTACCGATGTATGTTCTCGCCGTTCATGAGTAGATATGAAGTGTATCTCTAGTGGTACATATGGGTATGTGCCACTGGTGATAAAGACCAGGTATTTTCCCAGAAACGGCCAAAACATGCATGGGTAATTGAACGCGTGAGCGTTGAGGTAATCCTCACAATGGCCGAGTTGACCGGACGAATGTAGAGTAAAAATGTCAGGGTCCCAGTAGGAATGAAACCCTATTGTTCCAGCAGGACTCGAGCACCCGCCTGTGGGTTTGTATTTTACTAGTGATCGCGAGATCAACCAGACAGAGGCAGACAGACAGACAGACAGAGGCAGACAGACAGACAGACAGACAGACAGACAGACAGACAGACAGACAGACAGACAGACAGAGGCAGACAGACAGACAGACAGACAGACAGACAGACACACACACACACACACACACACACAGAGAGAGAGAGAGAGAGAGAGATAGACAAACATATAAATAGATAGACAAACATATAAATAGATAGATAGATAAATAAATGGATAGATAGCTAGATAAATAAATGGATAGATAGCTAGATAAATAGATAGATAAAGAGATAAATAGATAGATAGACAAGCATATAAATAGATAGATAGATAGATGATAAAGAGATAAATAGATAGATAAAGAGATAAAGAGATAAAGAGATAGATAAATAGATAAATAAATAGATAGATAGATAGATAGATAGATAGATAGATAGATAGATAGATAGATAGATAGATAGATAGATAGATAGATTCCAACAAAATGCTTGCAGTGCGCAAAGAAGAACATGAAAGAGAAAGGAAAGGCAGGGATGTTAACCAGTTCGACATAATCAGTATACTACCCTACACAGGCGAAAGGAAGAGTGAACAGAGAGTAGGCACACAGACACACACACACACACACACACACACAGCGAGAGAGAGAGAGAGAAAATGTGACAGCGCAGAGCAGCAGCCAATGCCACTCGAAAATTCCTCGGAAATTGAAGCAACCAAGGCATTGCTAACGTGTCTAAGGACAACAGACTTGTACGAGTGACCGTAGGCTGGTGCCGTGAATCGCACAAGAGATATGTAAAGACAACGTTGTATGCTTAAGCTGCACCTTTCTAAGGGCGGGGATGTTTTCAGTAGTAAGAGTAAGTACTTAGTGCAAGATGCGAGCTAATGTAACAAACAATAAGAAGCCGCTGTAATCGTTAAAAATTTTCATTTTATTCTTCCATGTGCTTACTATCCGAGCTCAAATAAGCATTCGTGAAGCCCACGTACATGGAAGCAAAAGCCCTTATGTTTGATTTTAAAATCCATCACGTGCAGGAAAAAAGTTCGATTCGCTTATCAAGTCGGTCGCCCGCGAGCTGTGAAATTGAATACAGCTAGTGAAAGTCCTTCACGCGAGAGAAGCGGAAGAATAACTTCCGTTAGAAGCTCGAGTTTTTGCGCAGCAGCGAGGGTCGCATCTGTTTCAACCGAAGTGCATGCCACGCACATACGCACAGAATTAAAGGCTAACTTTTCTAGCGCTGCTTTTTTAAATCTATTATTTTAAAAGAACTGTTGGGTGCGCTATTCCACTTTTCGAGCAGTTAGCACTTGAACAAAGTGAGCTTGGGTACCAGGCTACGAAATCCTGCATAAACACAAATAGAAGACTCGCCTTTGATATGCGTGTCAAACAGCGAGCGAAAAATGGAGCCCGCCGACGCAAATCGGCTGGCTGGCTTCAGACACATCCTTTTAACGCCTATGGCTTCACTCTCGGAACAGAAAAAAAAGAAAAGAAAAGTAGACGTTTATAGTCGGAGAGCCCCCATCTGTAAGACGAAGTATAAGATTTTCTTCGGCTTCTCTTCTCGCTAGATAATACCATCCACGAGCACTTACGTATTTCAGCTCCAGTAGAAGGGACCTGGTGATGTCTATTCTCGCCTTGTTCAATGGCTTAATTGCCACGAGAGTGTCCTGCGAACAGCGACGCAGTGTAAATACGCAAAACGTGGATATCTTCACTACAGATTGCGAATGATTTTTTTTTCACTGTGACAAAGTGCGTACAACAAACACCATGGGCACAAAAAACTCTCGAACAGTGGCAAATGTTTGGCGAACGAACGTGTCATCGCACACACTGATGTGTCTGGTGTGAAGCAAGTATGTTGACTCAAGTGCCGATTTATCGAGCAATGGTTACATGAACACCACTTCATAGTAGCCGGTCAAGAATTGTATTCTTACCTTGTAGTAGGCAGTTCGAATGAACATCTGTCTGTCGTTTCGCAGCGCCAGAGTTTCTGACGACGTGCTGCTCTGCACAACATAAGCATCACCAACACGAGTTTTACTGAATTTGTCAAATCAAATCAAAAGAGGTTACTCAGACGTGCACACAAAACAAGATGCGTACATAATAGTTAGACCCTTAGGCTGTGTGGCTATAGTAGCTGATCCAATACAGAAAGCACATAAAAGTCTGCAACGCACATGTTTGGTCATGAAAATTATTAGTTTTTACATATGGAAGTTTAAACAATGTACAATCTACGTATGGAAAGGGGACTATGATTGACTAGACAAGAAAACGCGTTTAGAAGAAAGGTTAAAGTTACGCATAGTTTTTATTTCTTGGGGCACAATGTTGCACGTTTGAGCTTCGAAAAATTCTAATAATCTTTCGCCATAGATATTGGTGCAGGGAAAAATATTTAATTTAGACTGACTTGTTTTCCTGGTGTTTGCAAGCGGGAAGTTGAATATGGTGTTAAGTAGCGAAAAGTGTGTTTACAGTATTTTGTGAACTTGGCAAATTAGTTTATAATTTATTAGCGCCGTAAATGAGGGAACATGAAGATCATTGAATAGGATGCTACTGAAGTAATTAGCGGGAGAGACTTAGTATTTAAACATGTTTTGCACCTGCAGCATAGGTCTTAAATAAGTTTTGTATGTTAGGTTCCAAGCCTCACAGCAATAACCGAGGTGTGAACGAAATGGGGAAAAACACGAGTATATGCAACGAAGTATGGAGCGAGGAAGATATTGGCGCGAACGGACCACTACTTCACTTCAAACGCATCACTTGCTCATTAAAACTCTTGCTTTCTACTCAAAAGATGTCCAAATAATGTATTTAACAGAAGTATAATGATAACTTTCATTGCACCCACTAATAAAAGAGGAATCAAAAGTTGACTACTTTTGTATCAAATTCCACACTTTAGATGCATGCTGGCACTGATCGTAATCCTATGCGTGCGTCAAAAATAAACAGCTATCTTATGATGAAAAAAAAAAACCTCATTACAGCACCCCTTCCTCGGACATTCTTCTCATAAAAAATGGTATTTGACTAAAATTTTTGGTGTCTCAGAACCTAAGGGTCTCAGGAGGCAAGTGTATGTGGTGCTTCCGTTATTTGACTAACTTTACACTAAGAACATTGACTCTACGTTTATACCTGTGAGAGACACGCGCGTAGCGCTGCCTTTAGCGAGGCACGTTGACTCTTTACGGCTATCGCGGGTTGCACACGACTCTTCTGAAGAGAGTGAGAGTACCACGCGCGTGGCGCTCACAGGCATAGAAGGAGCCAAATAACATCTTTTTTTTTTCCTTTTTGCAGTGCAATACAAGGATGCGATATTATAAAAAAGTTTACAGTTTATGAGTTTCACAAGGAAAATGTAACAAAATAAGCAGTGATATCGCCATAAATTAAGCGGCCTCTGAGCAAGACAAAGTAAATAAAAAGAAATAATTGTTAAATGTAGTGACATTTTAGATTGCAAATTCGCACACCAACAGTTGAGCGACTGCGAGCAAGGCCACCATATTGCCATAATGCGGCGCTATAGGTGAAACATTTATCTAATAGCGTGTGGAGGAAAGAGGCGCTTATAAGCTCAAAAACGTTAAATTGTATACCCCATTGTAGGTGCACACGAGTACAATGGTCAACGCAACTTACATTTGTTTTTCCCAAGCTGATTCTCGATCCGAACGCCCCGTGCTTGTTGGAGAGTGTTTCATTAATATCTTCCCACCGAATCTTCCATGTCATCGACGCAAGTTCAGCTTCCAACTTAAAATGCCTGCGTTCATTCGAAGAGAAGAAACACGTGTTGTTAACAATATATTTGACGTTACCTATTTCAAATGCTACGGGCAGGATGACTGGTACTTCAGGCATCATTCTGTCTGCGAATGTGTCAAAATCATGCAGCATATTTTCAAAGCACTCATTATTTCATTCTAAGAAAGAAAATGAAGCAATGTGCTATTTTGTGCGAGTTTCAGTAATTTTCAAATTAGTGCACAATTGAACATTTAATTTCCATTCAGGTAATCACGCCTCATTTTCACATGAAAAAAAAAAATCATTTGCCCCAAAATGCTTGCATAAGTCGTTTTTGGTTGTACTCATTTCAGGGACAAAATATTTGACTTTGGCTCTAAAGCAAGACCCTTCGAACGACCCATCCAATATCTAAGCACCTTCAGAAAAATGCTCTATTACCGCCACACTCAGCACACTAAAGGTTAGTCAATACATACAGACTATGTAGATGATTCAGTACATCAAAGGAGCAATGTATGTTGCTCTCTTTTGACCACACGTTGATACAACAAGCATAAACATTTCTGCACGCAGGCACCACCCCCGAAAGGGATATACGATATGAGAGTGAAGACACATCTTCAGATAATTATCCGCTATGCAGCATTAAAGTGAATTTGCTCCAATTAGACGTGCACATGTAGACAGCAGCATAAAATGGGAGCATGACTTATCTCAGTGCAAATTCTTTACGTGAAAAAGTGACGTCACAGTTATATTTGTATAATTTTTCACGTTCCCCAGATTAATATTTTGTAACATACAGAGGTGCAAGAATGGGTGTTCGTCTATTGTCCCTGTTGTCCGTCATGCATTACTGCTTCTGTAGCCATCTCCTTGTTGCTCATAATTTTTTTACATTTAATCCAAGAAAATTCAACAGACGGGGGAAAGTAGAAACAGTACTTGCACTACAGTAAAATATATGCGCTACAACAAACCGACAAATTAAGAATAATGAATACAATGCTTACTTCGCACACATCCAAGTTAATCTTTAGCAAGCCGAATACAGTTCCACTTGTCGTGACGAATGCATTTTAAAATAAGTGAATCAAGGCAGAAAAGCACCGCTTCAATAAAGCGGATAGTATGAATGGCTTAGAAAAGACATCACTGTTGGAGGAAAAGTTGAACTTTTGCAAAAAGTACTCGTTACACGTCTCATCATCGTTTTTTTAACCCTTAGAACGCAGGCGCTCCCGTGAAAGACTGAAACTGTTTTATCAGATCTATCACAGTAACCTTGGAATCGATAAAACTAAATATATTCTACCGTCGAAATCACGTATAACCCTGTCACAACACAGCAAGAAAGTCCAGAAATTTTCATGCACAGCCACTGCTTTCGAAAAATAATTTTTTTCCCGAGCAGCACGTAGTTGGAATGCCCTGCCCGATGAAGCTGTTTCATCCACAACTGTCGCTTCATTCATGAATACGATAGCAAATCTGCCAGCTATCCTTTGAACTTTTTTTCTTTCTTTCTTTTTATTTCATTCTCACCGCATTTAATTTCTCCCATGTGTGTCTGAGTTGTATTACTTTCCTACGTTCAGCGCTAGCTCAATTGTGTCACGCTTCGTCGATTGTGTCGATACGTGTTTTTCTCGCCTTTTTTTTTATCAACAAAACTTGCTCATTCTGAAGCGCTCCATTGACTTCAATGTTTGTAAATCCCTGTTTTTCTTCTATATTTCCCCCAACATACTTTTTCTGTTTTAAGCTTCTGTTGTTTTCTTGCCCTGGAAAATGTCCAATCAAGTGTATCTGTCACCCACTCCTGCCTACGACTTCGCATAGAAGTCGGCAATATTCACTAAATAAATAAAAACAATGTACCTCGGCAAGAATAAACTGAAACGTGTCATAAAGGTCAAACAGGAGTGGTGCACTTTGTAATTACCTGTAAACGAAGAATGAAGCAAGGCATACTATAATCATGAGAGTTCCAAGTACTGATGTGATGATCACGTATTTGCCTTGGCTCTCTGAAAGCAAGAAGAAAAACGTTCGGTGCAATTAACAAAAAGGTATGTATCATGTTATCATATTGGATACAAAGCCAGGTAGAATGGTTCAAGCATTCTTTGTATAATGAAATAATATGAGGAAGCTTGCTTTTGTAAAATACCTAGTTTACTCGAAAGATGTTTCCTTAGAGAATATACGCTCAGAGGTTGCTCGCGGACGTTTCCGTTCCCCATTTTTAGTGGTATGGCAAATCAATATAAAAGAGGATATACGAGATGGATAAACATCTGACCTGCACTGGAGAGGTGGAAGTTATGCATTCACAAATCGCTTACCTTTCGATTTTCTCACTTACAAAAATTAACTGGACAGGAATCAAAGTCTGCCTGAGGAGAAAGTACGACTTGACGCGCGTTGCGCGCCATACCACATGGCCTATGCCGAAAGCTGCATTCGCAAAGAACATCAGAAGAAGCGAGGATGCCTTAACGAGATTAATCTGGAGAGATCGGGGGCGCGAAGCAGGGGATGCAAGATTTCTTTTATGCTCGGTCAGCTCTCCTCTATTCTTTATTCATTGAATACCCCGCAGCACCCGAAGGAATGACGTATATCATCGTACGCACACAAAATACATCAAAAACTGAAATACACATTTGTTCACACACATAATACAGTTATTTTCACAGATAAATACATATTAGTTCAGCATACAGAAAGGGATTACAGCATTGAATAAAATACATCTTCATTCGGACTATGGGCTTGCTTTTCAGTTAACTTCTTGGACTGTTCAATTGTTCTAGGGAAAAAAATGAAGTGGCATACATGTTCGTTTAAGCTTGGTATTCCAGGATCTTGCAACCATGATAAAAACGTTTTGATATGTAATGAGGTTTATGTAGGTAAATGTCTCTAATAATTCAAGTTTTATTATTGTAAATCAAATAAGGAAACTTAAATCTCTGTTTATGGCGGTGGTCACCAAGACACTCCCATCCTAGCTCAGCCTCCATTGCAGTGCAGCTCTCCCACCTTCCGTACTGTCCCAAGACGAACCGAGCAGCGCGATTCTGAATTTGTGCAAAAGCGGCAATGAAGGTTACCTCGGCGGGGTCCCACGCGACACAACCGTATTCCAAGATAGCTCTAATAAAAGTAGTGTATGCCATGCGTTTTAAATTCACATGCGAACATCGCAGGTTTTTCTGAATAAAATTTAAGGCCTTACCAGCTTTCGCTATGAGAGTGTCCACTTGAGGCCTCTATGAACACTCAGATGATAATAGCCCCCCTAAATGCTTATACGTACTATCTTGTTTCAACTGTACATTCTTCAGATGAAACCATAAGTGAAATGGTTTCACCTTTTAGTAAATTAAATATGTACACACTTTGTTATATTTAAATTAATTTTCCATTTGATACACCAGCTATGAATCAGTGGTAAGTCTTTCTGAAGTTCTGTTGTATCTTTGGGATCAAAAATTTTTTTGTACAAAACACAGTGATCCGCAAGCGACCGCATAGAAGATAAAATTCTTGCACAGATATCATTCAACAGATGCCAAAAGGCAGGCTTCCATTCACACACCTCCGGTCCTGCTGTGATTGGTCGATGCCGCAAAAATTTTGCTTCCCCTAATGAACTTGCACTCATTATATGGGCCACGCGGAATGAGATTGGAGTTGGGCAGGTTATAATTCACGTCTCGGCGACCTCCCTTCAAGAGCTCGGCAACTTTTCCCTCTCTGTCGCCCGTCGAACGGTGAAAGTTCGATGCCTTGAAAACTGGGACGAAGAGTGAAATCTAAAGCGTATGATGCCTAAACGGCATCCAGTAAGCATGGAATTCTTTTTCCCACGGTGTACATGCGGATACGCGTTTACAGAAATTACTAGTACTTCAGCGAAGAGAACAAGGCAGCACAATCGAAGCACCCCAGTTCAACCTTTGCCGGCGTGCTTAAGGCTTTCAAATCGAAATGGAACAGAAGGCTATTTTTTGTGTTTAGTTATTAGGCGCATGTGAGTATGTACCAATAAAGCTGGCATAAAATAGAGAATTAAAACCTCATATCGTCTCACGTGTGTGTTTGTTTTTCTTGTTTGTCACTTTGTCGTTAAGACGCACTAGTATGTACTGTCCTTGATCGTTCTCTTTAACTATAAAAATAAAGACTTTCAGCGTGTAATCCTAACCTCCAGCTTCATGATATCCTCGCTAGTTCTGCGCATACACGTCAGGGGGTGCTTGAGTAGGTGTATACACCCCAAGTTATCTTCTAGAACAGGGTCTCCTTTGCACTGCCGGCATACGCATCTGCTCAGAACTAGCAGCCGTCACGTACAAACATTAAGAAAGAACATTACGAGAAATGTACTATAGTCCGAAAGTCTGATGCAAGCGCGTTTCAAGAGGAAAGGCCAATTCACTTTCATTTACACGCAAACCTACGAGAAGAAAATTTTAAAGATAGGGTTGGCTGACCAATAAGGAGGTTCTACTTTAACGCATTTCGTGCTTTCGTTTTGAACCGTCCTTGTAGTAAAAACACAGGGCGAAAACTTTGGATGCGGCAATGGAAAGCCACTCTACATATATCGCTACACCTTCTTTCTGTTGGCGTTCCACTTCTTCAGAAAAGTGCAGGCGAGATAATCACAGCTCCTTGCAGACTCCCTCGGGAAATTTGTTCATGAGCATCTACCCTTTTACGCCGAAATGAATTCGACATACGTATATGGCACAAAAAGAAATGAAATACTAATCTTTCTAGCACCTGACTACACATTTTGTTTTTACAGGAACAGAGAACTGGCCAAACAGGCAGCTTCAAAAGTCATCAGGCGAAATAGGCGATAAAGCTAAAAAAACTGAATAGGTCACTCTGGATGGGAAGCGCGGTAAGGCCATCGTGTATCCAAATCTGCGCTCTATAACACACCTTTTACTTAACCAGTGCTGAAAGCCATTTAATTACAGAAGCTTCCGTGACCGCATGTATCTACGCTGACTTCTCATAAATCATGATTGTCAGGGGGCCACCGAATCAAGAAGTAATTTATTTATTTATTTATTTAAAAATGCTGCAGACCCTACTCGGGCCCAAACAGGAGTGGGAATATCATTAAAAACAATACCAACAATAAAGCTTAGAACTGTCGACAACTTAAGTAGTAAACAGAAAATAACTAGCAAAAGAAAATGAATAAATAAATATGCTTCGCAATAACAAATACACAACATTATAAATGATAAATATGCACGTACAATATTTTAACACATGAGATGAACACTATGCATAAAAAAAACACGAGAATGAACTAAGTCGAATAATAAGGTGAATGCTAAATTCGATGACGCGTGTCATAGACAAACACACACAAAAAAGTTGCTACGAAAAGGCGTCCCATAAAAATTAAGAAAACGAAAATTGTGACGCTATTTTACCAACAAAAAGAACTTTTTTCTTAATCATCAGCAAAAGTTTTGGCTTGACTGCTCTGCATTCTGAGTTAGAGACACCAGCATACTACTGTTTACAATGTCCACTGATTGGCTTGTAGAGGAAAGGTGGGCAAGCAGGTGAGCAAGCGCCGACAGCTCAGTGATGCATCCGTGCTTTCACCACCCGTCGAAGTACGCATCGGAAGGGCGCCTATAAAACCTGCTGAAAGGCCTGAAAGTCAAGCTGCGAAAGTTCAGGATCAATCCCTTCACATAGGGACGTGCGCACGTGGAACCCGTTATGGGAGCAGCTCATCCACCGTAACGCAAACCTTACCTCGACTGAAAAAAAATTAATCATTCAAGGCTCTTGTTTAAAGCCAACGTTCAGCTGCTGCCCCGCAGGTCGTGAGATCAAATCCCGGCTGCACTTTCGATCAAGGCGAAAATGCTGTAGGCCCATGGGCTCAGATTTGGGTGCACGCTAAAGGACCCCAGGTGGTCGAAACTTCCGGAGCCCTCCACTAAGGCGTCTCTCATAATCGTATGGTAGTTTTGGGACGTGAAACTCAACATATCAATCATTTGAAAGCTAACACGACGGTGGCCATATCGGCGCTTCCTGCAATCGAAGCATGTTACAAAGACGCGTTGGCAATCTAGAGAAGACGTTTCGGTGATACAAAGCGCTTGAAGCAGGAATATTGCCACGGAGTCGTGACGTGGCCGAAGACAGGAGACTTCGTGTTGGGATTTAACTGTTTATTTGGGCGAACCTGTGCCCTGTAAACGGAAAGTCCAATTACAGCAGCAGTCTTGCACAGATAGCAGTCTCGGACTGATAGCGGCGAACGCAGCGTCGGCCTTCGATCAACAACTGACATGCGGCGCAGCGCGTCGGCATTTATACTCTTGCCGTCGAATGTTCTAGCGTTATCGCTGCCGGTAGCGTAGGTTCCAGAACAATCTGTACCGTTCGTACAGTGGGCGTGATCTTATCGAAATGATCTACTACAGTCGGGAGCCTTCTCGAAAACTGCAGGCGCGGTTTTCGCTGAGAATCGTGTGGTGTTTTGGAACGATAACAAAAACTTGGGAAATGGAACGTGGCATTGCCCCCCTCTGAAAAAGGCATCGTCCCATGCTTTAACTAAAGATGAAGGTACAACAATAATGCAAGAAAGTACAATGAATAAATTACGATACAACAATAATACAAAAAACACTGTTGATTCTTGATACGGAGACGCGCGAGTTGTCAGGCTTCTTCGGCCCGTTGAAGGTACTCACTCACATCGAGGTTTTCTTAAGCGATGACGTTGGGTAACATGGCATCGAGCGTCGTTGCCGGGCTCCTTCCGTAGACCAATTTGTACGGAGATATTTGCGTCGTCTCCTGCACCGCCGTGTTGTATGCGAAGGTCACATACGGAAGAATGGCGTCCCACGTCTTGTGTTCGATATCGACGTACATTGACAGCATGTCGGCGATCGTCTTGTTAAGCCGCTCGGTGAGGCCGTTGGTCTGTGGGTGGTACGCTGTCGTCCGGCGGCGGTTTGTTTGGCTGTATGCCAAGATCGCTTGAGTTAAGTCGGCAGTGAATGCCGTTCCTCTGTCGGTGATAACGACCTCCGGGGCGCCGTGACGTAGGACGATATTTTCGACGAAGAACTTAGCTACCTTGGATGCACTGCCTTTTGGCAGGGCTTTTGTCTCGGCGTAGCGGGTGAGGTAGTCGGTAGCTACCACGATCCACTTGTTTCCGAAAGACGACCTCGGGAACGGCCCCAGTAGGTCCATACCCATCTGCTGGAAAGGTCGGCAAGGTGGATCAACTGGCTGCAGAAGCCCCGCTGGCCTTGTCGGCGGTGTCTTGCGTCGCTGACAGTCCCGGCATGTCCTCACATAACGAGTGACGTCGGTGGTAAGACGTGGCCAGTAGTACCTTTCTTGTATCCTCGCGAGCATGTGAGAAACACCGAGGCGCCCTGTCGTCGGATCGTCGTGCACGGCCTGCAGGAGTTCTGGCCGCAGAGCTGAAAGCATCGCAAGGAGGTACTTGGCTCGGAGTGGTGAAAAGTTTTTATTTTGGAGAAGACCGTTTCGCAGTAAGAACGACGCAAGTGCGCGCTTGTCATGGGGTCGTGACGTGGCCGAAGACAGAAGACTTTATGTTGGGATTTAACTGTTTATTGGGGTGAACCTGTGCCCGGTAAACGGAAAGTCTGATTACAGTAGCAGTAGATTACTGGCAGGAAGCTCCCAATGGAAAAGAGAGAGACGTTCCAGGCATAGTTTTTCTAGGAGGCATTGGGCTAAGAATTGCTCCGTAATTAACAAAAAATAAACGACAGCATCGTTGCCTACCTCAGATCTAGCGCAACAGAGCGTGTATGGTCCATCATCAGCAACGTTCTGGTTCAGCATGTCACGGAACTAGGGGGGCTATGCAGGATGGCCCGAGCTTCTCAAGCAGACAAGTTTGTCACGGAACTAGGGGGGCTATGCAGGATGGCCCGAGCTTCTCGGGCAGACGAGTTTGCTCCGTGTTCACTCTGCAGCGGCCATGGCATGAAGACAGTGCGGTGCACGTGATAACAGCGTTGATAAAAATGGCTAAAGCAAGGCACGTGGCGTTGAAAACGCATGTGGGGCATTTGCGAGAGTTATTAAAGAAACACCACGTGCGAACACGTCACCACAGCCAATCAAGAAAATTTAACAGTGCATTTTAACTCAACACGCACATCCCACAGGCGTGTTTGTAGGCGTATGTCCTCCTTCGGACAGGTTTTCTCGTTTCAGCTGCAGCGTGGAAAGTTCCACTCTCGAAGGCAGTAAGGGTGCACACGCAGCACTCTCGTGCTGCTCTTTTCGCTTCTATCAAATATTGCAGATAAATATAAGGACAGGGAGTCACCAAGGGCGCTCGCATCATGGTGGCAAGGCAGCTGTGAGTGGATTCCGTGATGAGCGGGTTCCGTGATAAGATAAAGCAGCGCGAGCTTCTGGCGGTGGCCCAAGCACTTGAGATTGACATCCTTTTTATTCAGGAGACCAACTTCAGGTCCCCACTCGATGTCGCTGTCTTTAAAAGAGAATGCCGCATCGAAGCTTTATTTTTCCCTGACGTGTGCCAGGTCATGCGGTGTTGGCGCCATCTTTATCTCGGGAAGATTCCATCGCAAGGCCCACTGTATCATTGGGGAGGATGGGCACTCCCTGATGCTCGACGTCTACATCAACGGCAGGAGGGTCCGATTTGTGTCTATTTACGCACCAGTCACGCGAACGGACACGAATGCCTTCTTCAGAGGGATGCACGACAACCTGCAGGAACCACTACCCCACGTTCTGTTAGGCGATTTAAACTGCGTGGTGGACTCGACACGGGACATCAGAGGCCCGGGCAGTGGGGGGGTCTACTTTCAATGCTAAGGGATTAGTCAGAATCCTGCGTCATCACAGGCTCACGGATGCTTAGGTACACCTTCATGACAATCTTTTTGTACCGACCCGTGTATCCAGGACCACCGCGAGCAGGATCGACAGGATTTATGTTCCAGACTTCCTGCTACCTTCAGTGGTGTCATGCGAAACAGCAGCCCTCTCCTCCGGGGTAGAAAGCATGACGGATCATGCCCCGGTCGTGTTGACAGTCAAAGGGACAGCCGGACCTCGTCACGACGACTCAGCATGGCGACTTGACGCCACTCTGTTACAGGACAAAACCAGCCTGCAAAATATCAGGTCTTTCCTGGAAAAGTCGGCGCAGAAAGCCCCTTTTATAACACCAGATGTCTGGGAGAGCTTGAAAAAAGAGTGGAAGGTGTTCCTGTAGAGCGAAGGAAGGAACAGAAAGCGCCGCCTGACGGCACAAATGGCGGAAGTGTTACGCAGAATGCGAATCGTTAAAGGCGCAGAGACCCTTACCTCCTGCACAAGGGACTACTTGGCATCCCTTGAAGTCGAATACAAACGACTCCTACAAGAGAGGACGCGTAAGACGTCAGGAACGCATGGATCGTCGGGCGAAACGGACGTGACGGCTGACTTGCGCGAGGTTTGCGGTAAAGGAAGCTCTAGAATAACACAGGCCATGCGTCCGCACAGGTCGACCACGGATGATCAAGCGGAAATAGCTGCCATTTTCCGAAGCTATTTCAAGTCCCTCTTTCAGGAAGTCACCCCTGAAGACGGCTACTCACTCTCTCAACCGGTTGCAGATCTCTGCCGGAAACTCCGCAGACTTGGCGAAGGCGCTTACGAGACCCTGTGCGGTGAAGCGTCAATTGAGGAGGTGCGATACGTAGTCGCCAACATGTCCCCGAACTCGGCCCTAGGAATGGATGGCATTACGGCCGGATTTTACCAGACCTTTCTTGACCTCTTAGGGGAACCGCTTGTAGCACTTGTGAACGAGGTGCCAAAACAGCACCGGAAACCAGCCTCATTCGGTGTAGGTCGAATTGCGCTGCTGCTGAAGGACGCCCCCCCCCCCACGGCTCTGCCATCGTCTTGGCACCCCATAACCCTCCTCAATATCCACTACTAGGTTGTGGTCACAGTTATTAACAACCGTGTGAAATGGTTCCTACCAGAAATCATCTCTCTAAGCCAGACTTGCGCTGTCCCCGGAAGATCCATGTTCGCAAACCTGACAGTAACTAGAGATGCCTTTGAGTATGCAGCCAGCAAGAGACTCTCGGGTGCATTCCTGTCGCTTGACCAGGCACAACATTCGACAGAATCAGGCACGAATACCTGTTTGTGCTCTCGCGAGAATTCGACCTACCAGAGGACTTCATCCACGTTATCAAGTTGCTATGTAGTGACCTGACATGCTGCGTGGCCGTCAATGGCATAACAACGGCAAGCTTTGCCTACACCAGAGGCATAAGGCAGGGGTGCCCGCTGGGCCACACTCTTTTTGTTCTATCTATCGAGCCGTTGCTGACGAGTCTATCAGGTGATGCGCCCTTCAGGGGACTACCACCGACTGGAAATGAGGAGTTGAAGGTATTGGCCTATGCCGTCGATGTCTCCTTGTTTTTTAGGGACAGAAGCGGCCTTGAGCGGTTTCGACACACCTACAGCCGCTACGCCGAAGCGTCGGGAGCCGGAATCAACGAGCAGAAAAGCAAGACTTTGACTTTCGGTTAGTTTCTATCGAATGCAATGGGTAACATGGAAGTGGTCACTACAATAAAGGTCATGGGTGTCTATTTCTCAAGGGAAGGCATAGCACCCACAACGTGGCAGAAAGCCCTGGAGAGAGCTCAAAGCGTTGCTGAAAGAGCCAACCACTTAACGCTGACCCTCCGAGAAAAGGCCGTTATTGTAAAAACTGCCATGTGTGCCTTCGCGTTCTTCCCGAGTAGAGTGGCAGTGATGCCAGCGGCAACCGCAAGTAAGCTGACCAGCATCATCACAGGCTCCCTATGGGGAGGAAAGCCGGCACCGGTAAAAAGAAGCCTCCTACAGCTGCCCGCGAAGGAAGGGGGCCTAGCATTGGCACACGTGCTAACTACCAGCAAAGTGCTCGCCTTAAAAACGGCATGCTCCCTGCACCAGATGGGAGACTGCATGGGGAAAAACCTCCTTCTGTACTGGTCCAGTACCAATAATGGATTTCTAGGAGCCGACAGGCACCCAGGTCCGTAGGCTGGAAAACCCCTCCCCCTTCTACAAGGCGGCGGCGAACACCAATAAGATGCTCGACAAGGAGGTCGCGGAGTGCGACGTCGACAAAGAACCACCGGTCCGTGTAGTGGAGGAGGTGACGAGACGCAAGATGTCGGAGGAGGAGAGAAGCAAAGTACGGAAATGGCGAAGGAAACAGGCGAAGCTTGGGGGCGGCTTACCAGAGGAGATCCAAGATTTTATTTGAAGAGGAATTGGGGCTCCTTCCAACAAGGGACAGATTCCATCGGTTTGGGGTAGTCCCATCCGAACGCTGCCCTAACTGCCGTGATGATGCGTCAGCGGAGCACACACTCCTCGAATGCCCTGCGGCCAGGCCTATCTGGCGACTGGTGACAAGGGATTTCCGCATACGGCCACCGCCGGCTCTTGACCGTAACAAAGGTGCATTCGCTAGGTTGGTGGTCGCTTGCACGCTTTAAGTAATATGGCAAAGGCGATGCTTAGCGGAAGCCAAGCACAGGACCATTAGAGCGGCCTACCCAGCGGCATCCCGCATTAGACTTTTGCTCTGGCAGCATTTCACAAGAGAGCTTGAGACCAGCGGCGAGGAGAAGTTCCTCCGCCACTGGTATACCAGGTTTTTCTTTTTATTTAAACAACGGCAGACTGTTGAGCCCAGTCACGCCTTATTGACCCCTCCCCACCCGGCTTTTCTTTTTCTTTTCTTTTTTTGGGAGGGGGCAGAAGAGTTGCAAACCCACCTTTTACTATGTCTAAATGAGTTAGCCAAAAGGCTGTGCATGAGTGTACTCTGCGGGGTGAACACTGTTAAGAGAAAGGGCATGCTTGCATGCTAAGCCGTTATATACATGTTCGCCAATGTATAATGACACACTCCAATATATTGTATCAGTATGAATCGCCAGTACCGATCAGCTATTTTGTACCATTTCTACAATCACAATTACATGCCCTGTTCATTCGAGCAACAATGTACGGCCACAGCGCCCCTGTCAATATTCCCGATAAGTTTAAAAAAATCAACTATGTGCTATGTTATGAGAAGTGTATGTGTATATTGACTACACTGTTATTCGTTGAATAAAAATTCCCTTTGCGCTGTATGTGCAAGACTGCTACTGTAATCATACTTTCCGTTTACCGGGCACAGGTTCACCCCAATAAACAGTTAAATCCCAACATAAAGTCTCCTGTCTTCGGCCACGTCACGACCCCATGACAACTGCGTCGCACTTGCGTCCGTTCTTACTGCGAAACGGTCTTCTCCAAAATAAAAACTTTTCACCGCTCCGAGCCAAGTACCTCCTTGCGATGCTTTCAGCTCTGCGGCCAGAACTCCTGCAGGCCGTGCACGACGATCCGACGACAGGGCGCCTTCGGTGTTTCTCACATGCTCGCGAGGATACAAGAAAGGTACTACTGGCCACGTCTTCCCACCAACGTCCCTCGTTATGTGAGGGCATTCCAGCACTGTCAGCGACGCAAGACAGCGCCGACAAGGCCAGCTGGACTTCTGCAGCCAATCGAACCACCTCGCCAACCATTCCAGCAGATTGGTATGGACCTACTGGGACCGTTCCGCGACGTCGGCTTTCGGAAACAAGTGGATCGTGGTAGCTACCGACTACCTCACTCGCTACACCAAGACAAAGCCCTGCCCAAAGGCAGTGCGTCCGAGGTAGCTAAGTTCTTCGTCAAAAATATCGTCCCACGTCACGGTGCCCCGCAGGTCCTTATCACCGACAGAGGAACGGCATTTATTGCTGACCTTACTCAATTGATCTTGTTATACAGCCAGACAAACCAACGCTGGACTATAGCGTACCACCCACAGACCAACGGCCTCACCGAGCGGCTAAACAAGACGAATCGTCGACATGCTGGCAATCTGCATCGATGTCGAACACAATACGTGGGACGCCATTCTTCCGTACGTGACCTTCGATACAACACGACGATGCAGGAGACGACGCAGATATCTCCATACAAATTAGTCTACGGAAGGAGCCCAGCAACGACGCTCGATGCCATGTTACCCAACGTCATCGCTTAAGAAAACCTCGATGTGAGTGAGTACCTTCAACGGGCCGAAGAAGCCCGGCAACTCGCGCGTCTCCGTATCAAGAATCAACAGACGACCGACAGCCGCCGTTACAATCTTCGACGCCGCTTCGTGGAATACCAGCCCGGTGAACGTGTTCGGGTGTGGACGCCGATACGCCGACGTGACACTAAGTGAAAAGCTTCTGCGACGGTACTTCGGACCGTACAGGGTGGTTCGATGTCTCAGGCCCACTTGATTACGAGGTTGTTCCCGACGGCATCACGAACTCTCAACGACGCTGATCGCGACCGAAAGTCGTCTATGTCGCGCGCCTAAATCCGCTTTATGAACGTTAACAAACTGAAACAGTGTTTTTTGTATTATTGCTGTATTGTAATTTATTTATTGCACTTTCTTGCATTATTGATGTACCTTCATTTTTAGTTAAAGCATCGGTACGATGCCTTTTTCAGAGGGGGGCAATGCCACGTTCCATTTTCCAAGTTTTGTTATCGCCCCAATACACTACACAATTCTCAGCGCGAACCGCGCCTGCAGTTTTTCGAGAAGCTTCAGGACTGTAGTAGATCATTTCGATAAGACCACGCCTACTCTGCGAACTGTACAGATTATTCCGGAACCTATGTCACCGCCAGTGATAACGCTAGAACATTCCATGGCAAGAGTATAAATGCCGACGCACTTCGCCACCTTGTGAGTAGTTGATCGACGGCCGGTGCTCCGTTCACTTGCTATCTGTGCAAGACTGCAAGTGTAATCAAACTTTCCGATTACGGGGTACAGGTTTGCTCCAATAAACAGTGAAATTCCAACATAAAGTTTCCTGTCTTCGGCGCGACACGACCCCGTGACAATATTATTGGCCTACCTAACTGCGTCTCTTCATCCGTTCATTTGTATGCCGATTACTGTGTGCTTTACGAGAATATACGTACAAATGATGACAAGAACATCTTGCAGACAGACCTAAATTATCATTATGAATTGGTGCACTAAATGGCCTCATGAAAAAATCCCAACAAATGCAAGCTAATAACAGTCTCCCGCCAGCTCAATTGCTCCTCAACATACAAACTGGGTGATGTTTCTCTTGACCGAGTATCGTCATACCGGTACTTGGGACGTTACCATTTCTTTCAATCTAACATGGGTTGCTCATATTAACGTCATCATGAACAGTGCTAACCATAGATGGGGATTCATACGTCGTAATTTTAGCAAAGCCCCACTTTCACTCAAGATGCTTCTTTATAAAACGCTTGTGTGCTAGAAATCAGAGTACACTGCTGCAATATAGAACCTTCACCACGAAAACTTGTGCAGGTATCTTGAGCTCATTCAAAATAACGCTGCACGTTTTATTCTATTACAGTATCACCGTAAATCAAGCGTAGCAGCAATGAAACACCATTTATCACTGCCACCATTATCACTACGTCGGAAGTACTTCCGTTTTTCGCCTTTTACATAAGGCCTACCATCATCCAGTACTGCGTAGTAAGCTCCTTTTGTTCCGTTTCACTGAATAGAGATGTTATTTTACTTCAGTCTTGTTCATATATAGCACGTTTTGTTTTGTTGTTTTGTATTATCTTTCATTTTGTAACCCGCTCCCCTCTGTAATGCTTTGGCGATTGAGGGTAACAAAAATAAAAAATAAAGTAAAATAAAAACTTATGCACAGGTTTTGGCACTGGCGCCTTCTCCGACACCATCCCATACGTTTTCCATTCACGAGTCGATGACGGGTCTCTCACCACGACCATCGCTTCCGCCTCCCAGCTCCATTTGTATGCTATAATTGTGGAATGCATGGTCACATTGCCCGCTTTTTCCGACGCCGTCAACATGATGAAAGGCGGGGTTACGACTACTATGAAAGATACGAGATGCCTGGTCCGATAATACCAAACAGTCGACCGTAACGACGGTACGATCACCACTCGCCGTCCCCTGCAAAACCTCAAAGGAGTCGATCCTTCCCGTTTCCAGCGTCGCCACTCCCCACCACCCATGCGCCGCTCCTCTTCACCCCTTCCACGAGCTACCTGAACTCCGGGCCAACACCCACAAAACTAAGAAGAGCAGCTTTGGGAGGGAAAGCTGTATGTTTTGGGATAAGCCAAACTCCTCCGCAGTGTTCCTAAAATGTACTGTTAGTATTACGGTGGGTTATTAAATACAGGGGGTTTATTTAGGAACACGGAGAATTGAACTTGTAGAGATGCTCTAGAAAGAGGGCGTTAAGATTGATGATGATGATGATGAACCTTCGGCTTTGCTGGCACTCGCCCACAAAGGGGGATCGGCCAAGAACCGGGCGGCAGGGTCATCAAGTGTGTTCAGTCAGGCATTCAGGTAGTCTCCTAGCCGTAAATAATAACAATAGGCTAACAGGGTAATCTTTTTGTTGCCCTTATGTACTCGCACACAGCAGAGAAAACCTCCCTGTGGCTATAACCTAATGTAATCCCTCCGAAGGATCCCTCCGAAGGATAAAATTAGTTCCACGTTTATTTTTAAACCTAGCTTCTCAATTGGTTCGACCAGGTATCTTTTCCTTTGATAAGCATAACGTTTACAGGATAAAAAGAAATGATCTATTGATTCCGATTCCTTGCAAAAGAGGCACAACGGAGAGGCTGTTAGTCCAGCTTTATGTAGGTAGTAATTCAGATGCGGAATTCTGCATCGTAATCTGGTGATTGTAGTTTCTAACTGCCGAGATGCACACCACTGTTTGTTCCAGCAACATCTTAGATGTACGAAGTCTCTGATTTTATCTAATGATAATTTTTCTATTTCTTTGTGCAAACAAGCCTTTCCATATCTTAGTGCTGTTACGTAAGCGAAATCAGGTAAAATAGGTAAGATTGGTCCGCTTAAAGATGCTTTGGCTAACGAGTCTGCCATCTCATTTGGATAAATCCCGCAGTGGCCGGGTATCCATAGCAAGTGAATTTTTTTTTCAGGTTTTCTGGTAATAAACTGCTAATCATACTCAATAGTCGTCAAATTTTTTGCTGTAGATAGTGCAGTGCATACTGAGAGAGAATCGGTAAGTATGACCGCATTCTGATTCAGCTTGCAGGAAGTTTACGAAGCGCTAGAATTATAGCAAATATTTCAGCGATGAATATAGGCGTGTAATCTGGTAATCGAACTGAGAAAGACCAGTCGAAGAGAAGTACACAAGATGCCTATTCCAGCCTTTTCGTTCAATACGGATGCATTCCGTCGCAATAATGTTGTTTATGGACAGATGAGTCAAGTAATCTTTTAACCGAATATTTAAATATTGAAGGGGCAGTTGTTTTGCATTAGAGGGGAAAATATCATCAAATTTAATTTCAAGTTTCGAATTAGGGGTCTTCGTTATGCAAATCTGATAAATATTTACATTGAGAGGCTCTAGCAACGCTTGGACGAACCTCATCTGAGGGGAGTGTAGTCTAGACCATTGTGTTCCAAAGAATGCGGATGGTTCTTGAATAAAAACGTATGAAGCTTGTCGCAGAGGCGAATTGTATATTTTTAAGAAAGTTTGAACTGTAAGTATTCTAAACCGAGTTAACAAAGGTGGAAGGCGCGCTTCCACATACAAAACATTATTTGCCGCAAATTTTGGGAGTCCAATACACAAGCGCAAAGCTTCTCTTTCTAATAATATTAAATGTCTCATCTTGTAAGCCGCGCTGCCTGAAAATAATACACACCCGAATTCCATAATAGGCCGTACATACATCTTGTAAATCATTATCAATAAACTCCTACGCAATCCTATTTTTCTGTTTCCCAATTTGCGTAACCACCCCAAGGTACGTGACGCTTTACAGCCAACCTTCGTCTATATGGCTTTTTCAATTTAGCGTCCTATTATATACGATGCCTAGGTATTTCAGGAAATCGACCTGGGGAATGAGCTCGGTACGATACATCAGAGAAATGTTGACACAATCCTTAAAAGAGAATAACAGATGCGCGCTTTTTTTGACGTTCAATGACATATGAATATTGTCAAGCCATCCTTCTAGCATGTTCATGTAATTCTGTAATGCCTGATACAATGAGTGCAGATCACTGTTTGTTGCAAAGAAAGCAATATCATCTGCATATAACGTAAATTTGGATATCCTGATGAGTTGGAATAGAACTTAGTAATATGTTGAATAACACCGGGGATAATACTGAGCCTTGAGGTACACCTCATCTCTGCTTATATTTTTTAGAAGAGCATCCATCCAAGAAGCAATAAAATTCTCTGTCTTTCACAAACTCTGTAATCCATGCTGTTATATATTTTGGAAAGCGATGGTCTTGCATCTGCTGGATTTGGATAGGATATTCCACTTTGTCGTACGCTTTAGCTAAGTCTAGAGTGACTAGTTCACAGTATTTGCGGCGATGCCGAGCCAGCTGTATGCGACTTTCCAAATCCACATGTGCACACCAAATGGAGTATCCCGATCTAAAGCCAATTTGTCTGGGGTTTAGTATTGTATGTTCATTGATGTAGTTTATTATACGGGCATTTAAGACTCTCTACAAGCTTGACCAGGTTAGATGTCAATGAAATAGACCTTATGTTATCCAGAGTAAACTCCATTCCCTGTTTCTTAAGTAGCGGAATTATTTTGGAAAGCTTCCAATCGGCCGGAATCCAAGAATTTTTCAGTGAATAATTAACTGTATTACGGATTTCATGTGGCGATATTTCGTATAACACTTTAATCATTGTAGAGGTCACCCCATCAGGTCCGGGAGCAGCGGGTGGTAAGCTCTTCATCACATCCGCCAGTTCAGCTAAAGATGCCTCCTGGAAATCACAAACCACCCTTAATTTCAGCATGGACTTTGGCATAATTGTCGTAAACCTGGTTTGCAAGCCTTTAGCAATATTTTCCAAGAATTCAGAGAGTTCGCGAGGAGACATAATGGTGGAGTGACTGCTTTCTGTCTGTGGAATCATTTTTCTCGCACGTAAAAATATGAAAAGCATTTTCTTAATTTTTAGACTTAGACAGATAATTAAATTTATTCATATCATAGTCTTCTTTTGCTTTGCGCACTAGACGCTTAAAATCGGCGGCCATGAATTTATAATAACTCCAATTTTCGGGGCATTGGTTAATTAACAGCTTTTTCCAAGCTGCTTTTCGCTTTCTATACCCCCTGACACATTCTAGATTCCACTACGGGCTAAAAGATCCCACTGTGTTCGAGTTTACAGTAAACGTTGAATTTTTTAGTGATCGTTTCAACACCGCACATAGACTCATAGCCCTAAGGTCTTCCTGCATTTCCTCGCGAAAAGTTAACGTAGATTATAAGTCTTTTTGTAATTTAGCATAATTTACGAATGAGCCAACTTTTCCCTGCCAAACTAAACCTCGGGAACTTAATTTCAAACGTAATGGGAAGGTGGTCGCTGTTTGTAGCCCAATCTAATATATTCCACGAGGATATGCTTTAAGTGGAGCTGGAAAATGTTAAATCAATAGTCGATTTAGAGGTACCTCTTACAAATGTAGCAACGTGTGAGTTCAAGCAGGCAAAAGTTATTATCAAGCGTCCATTCCCACAAACGTCTTCCGCATACATCAGCTTTGAAGCCCCAAGACACATGGTGTGAATTGAAATCGCCACACAGTACTATTTCTTTTCTGCATGAAGCTACCACAATATCGAGGCATCTTGTGTCTTGAACTCCTGCAGGAAAGTATACATTTGCAAAAGAGAAAGGCGAGCAGTCTGGTAGTGTTATGTCTAACACCAGAATTTCATAATTCGTATCCATACACTGATACGATATCTCGGCTCTGTGACTAAATTTAGTTGATATTAAGAAAGCCAGACCGCCACCTCTACTCGGCTGATCCAGCCGTATTAATCGATAATTTTTCATGTAAAAGTTTTTACCGTTACCAAGCCAGGTTTTCTGAATGGCAATTATGTCGGGAGAAATTTGTGAAGAAATATATTGTAAATCTGTAGTTGCCGACCAAATAGACCGGCAGTTCCACTGCAGAATTTTTAGGGAACCTATTTTGATGCTATACTGGCAGAAGAAACTGCCTGATCCAGAATATCTTTTTTCAAGAAATCATTTTTTGAAAGGTTCTCAAAGAAGTCTTTCTTTGACAAGTATTTCTTGAATTTGGGGTTCTGAGAAGACTATTTAGAAGGGGGAGATCTGTTACGTTTCAAAGTTCTTAGAGATTCTGTGTCCATATCTGTAAAGTCTCCTGAATCATCTGTCACAGGTTCTGACTCAGCCTGAACTCTATTTTTTGAAGGTCCTGCTTTCGGAGAGATAGATCTGATTGACTGTCTGATGTTTCTCCTCTGTACCCCTTGAAATCAACAGAGCGTGCGAATCCCGATTTTGCACAGAAACTGTACCAATAATTTGTGTCAGCTGTTGTGTTAACATATCAGCCAAGGCTTCAAAAAGAGTAGCTACCAGACACTGCATTGCCTTTTCAGTGGACTTTTCAATAGCCTCAGTTATCGACTTTGCGAGCGATGCATCCATTGCCGCTGTTTGCCGGGATGTTATGCCTGCGTAACCTATCGATCTTTCGTGCATTTCTGCTATCGCCTCCCTCCTAGAGCAACGCCTGCGCTCTATGATTTCTAGAACACCCATTTCTCTTTCTTTTGCACCACATTCAGCAGAGTCTGAAGGGTGCGCTCCATTACACAAGCAGCACTTCTGTTCATCGAATTTGGAATCGCAGCTGTCATGACTCTCTCCGCACAGACGACATCTAGCCTGTGATCTGCATCCTTTTATGCTGCGGCTGAATCGCCAACATTTTGAGCACTGCAAAGTTTTCGGGGAAAGTGGTTCTACTTTGTTGATTAGTGGCCATGCCTTAATTTCTGTTGGCCTAACTCTTCCTGCAAAAGTTACTATAACTGATTCAGTAGGCGATTTTGTTTTATCAGTCGTTCGGGTGCATCGATAGACTGAAACTGCCCCAGCTACAGCAAATAAGTCAAGAATTTCTTGAGGTGCCAGACTCGTATCCACCCCACGGACTATGCCCTTCGTACATGCAAGATGAGCTGGAATAAACGGGCTCACCGGCTGTGCAGCAAATTCAGAGCAATTCAGGAGCTCTCGGACGCAATCCTGGTCTGCAGAGCAGCACAGGATACCCCATCGGCCAAACTGGCGGACCTCCGTAACCTTCTGGAAAAGTGACGAGGCTTTCTGAAGCTCCAGTTGTATCATATTCGGATTCTTCATTGGAATGAAACCCCCATTTGTAGGAACCAGAGCCACAGGGACGTAGCTATCTCCACTGCGTAGCAAGGTATCGAGCGGCCAATCCTTGACCGGTAGTGAGGCCAGCCAAGGGGAGTGCCCTTGGCCGGGTGATGAGAAAGACATCAGAATATTCTGACTTGCCTGACCTCCAAAGGGCTGCAACAACGTTTCAGTTGAGAGAAACTAACAAGAAATACTAGGAATGAAAAGCAAACCAAATCTTAGCTACAAGGATCCTGCCGCTCGACGCTGAGCCGATCTCCAATGGCGCTGCACGAGCCGACCTGAGATGGCACCTGAGATGGACCTGAGATTGTCGAGAGGCGCTGCGCCTCTCGAGCAAATCCACGATCTTCATTGTCGTCACTATCTCACAGCTAGACGCAGCTATGCACGCGGCATTACTCTCCCGCCAGTCACCAGGTAGAGATGCGGCTAGCATTTGTTTACATCACTCAGAACGGTAAGGTTTCATGCGGACCTCGTTTACTGTCTCAGGCAGATGCTGGCGAAATTTCGAACAGGAGGAGGCGTCGGGCATGACTTCGTACACCACGTCGCTAAGACGGCGCAAAACCTTGTAGGGTCCAAAGTATCGGCGTAAAAGTTTTTCTGGGAAGCCTCGCCGTCGTACTAGGAAATCAAACCCAGGCTCTTTCTCTTGGTTGATAGGCGACGAATCGATGGGGAAGGCTGTACTGTTGGGCGTCAAGTTGCTGCTGGTTGATTATTCTGACACGGGCAAGCTGATTTGCGTCCTCGGCACGCTCAGTGAAGTCTGCGGCGTGTGTCTTTTAATCATTGCAATCTTAAGGCAGCATGGCGTCAAGCATTGTAGTAACTTTTCTGCTATTAATTAGTGCGGACGGTGTCATTTTCTGTTGTTTTCTGGCGCGCCGTATTGTACGCGAATGTGATGTACGGCAAGATTCGGTCCCAATTCTTGTGTTCCACGTCAACGTACATGCAAAGCATGCCAGCAATCATCTTGTTAAGTTGTTCTGTAAGTCCATTCACTTGTGGGTGGTAAGCTGTCGTATTCCTATGCGCAGTGCCACTGAGCGTAAGCACAGTGTGCAAAAGGTTGGCTGTAAACGTGGTACCTTTGTCTGTCATGACTACAGCTGGAGCACCATGTCTCAGGACAATGTTCTCAATGAAGAACCGGGCCGTTTCAGCTGCACTGCTACTCGGAATCGCCTTGGTCTCCGCGTATCGGGTGATGTAGTCCGTCACCACTATAACCCATTTGTTGCCGCAGTCAGTTGTTGGGAATGGGCCCAGCAGATCCATTCCGATTTGAGAAAACGGATTTTCTGGCACTGGCACATTAGCCCAGCGGGTTTGACAGGTGGTACCTTGCACCGCGGACAGACAATGCACGTTCGGACGTAAAGTTTCACCTCTGCTGCGATTCTTGACCAGTGGTACTTGCTACGCATGTCGGTGTTCTTATGAAACAGAGGTGGCCAGCCGTGGCTTTGTCATGGAAGGCTTGTAAAATTTCGCTACGAATGTTTTCAGGAACTACCAGCAGAGAGCGTCTACTCATTGATGAGAATTACTTTCTGTAGAGAATTCCGTCCCGTAAACAGAATGGTGATAAAGTCTTCGAAAACACTCTTGGTGTATTGGCAGCTCGTTCGTTCGAGAATTCTGTAAGTGAGTTAAGCTACTGATCATCTTGTTGCTGTCGAGAAATGATAGCCGCGTCACTAACTCCTAAAAAATCTGTGAATTTGTCATCCTGTGTAGCCAGGGATTCAATCAGTGACCTTGATAAACAGCCGGCGTCTAAGTGTTGCCTTACGGACTTGTAAACTACGGTCATACCGTACTCTTGGAGCCGTAAGCTCCATCGTGCCAGATCTCCAGATGGGTCTTTCATGTTGGTCGACCAACAAAGAGAGTGGTGGCCGCTTACGATTTGGAAAGCGCGGCCATATAAGTACGGGCGGAACTTCGCAACTGCCCAAACGGCAGCTACACGCTTCTTTTCCATTGTTCAGTAGTTAGACTCGGCGCGTGTCAACGTTCTGCAAGCGTAGGCAACTACCCTCTCCGTACCATCTTGGCACTAGACAAGAACAGCACCTAGGCCCACATTGCTGGCGTCTGTATGGATGGCTGTTGGCGCATCCTCGTCGATGTGAGCGAGGAAGGGCGGAGTTTGTAGACGCTGCCGCCGCTGGTTGAACGAAGCTTCTTGCTTTTCAGCCCATACAAACGCAACGTCTTTCCTTGTAAGGCGGATGCGTGGAGAATTCATGTGTGCAAAGTATGCTATAAATCGCTGGTACTATGCGCAGAGACCCAGGAAACATATGACCGCTTTCTCAACAACAGGCCTTGCGAACACCTTGCGACGGCTGCAGTTTAAGCTGGGTCAGACCTCACACCGTCGCGACTGACCGCGTGTCCGAAAAACTGGAGTTCTTCAAACACAAAGTGGCATTTTTGCGGTTTTAGTTCGAGTTCAGTGAACCATATATGGCTTGAAGAACTGACAGTGGCCGCTTTAGATGTTCTTCAAACGTGGCCGAAAAAACAATCACGTCGTCGAGGCACACAAGGCATGTTTTCCTTTTCAGACCGGAGAGAATGGTATCCATGAGTCTCTGAAACATGGCTAGGGCTGAACATAAACCGAAAAGGAGGACTTCGAGTTCATAAAGCCAGTCTGGCGTCACGAAGGCGGTCTTATCTCGGTCGCACTAATTTACCTATATTTGCCAGCACCCACTTTTAAGGTGCATTGAGGAGAAGTAGCGCGCATGTCGTAGCCTGTCCAAAGAGTCATCGATCCGTGGTAACGGATAAACGTCTTTTTTCGTAACGTGGTTCAGCTTACGGTAATAGATGCAGAAACGCAAGCTGCCATCTTTCGTTTTCACGAGTACCACTGGATATGCCCAATGAATTTTTGATGGCTGGATTACATCTTCCTGACTTCCTGCTGGATTACCTCACGTCCTTTTGAGCGACGCTATATGAGTTTTGTCAGATCGGTCTTGCTTTGTCTTCCGTAATGTTGCGATGTTTAGTCAGAGGCGTTCGACCTACTAGTGACATCGATGAGAAGCAGTCCTTGAACTATTTGAGCATCTACATAAGACGACACCTTTCAGTCGGTGTTAGACTCGGACCGATGTCGACTGGTGGTGTATGTGGAGCTGAATGGGCTGTGGCTTCCCCTTGCATAACAAGACAGTCATCAGAGTTGTCGAGCTCCTCGAGGTATGCCACAACCGTGCCTTTACCGATGTGCCTGCGCTCATTCTTGAAGTTGGTCAGAAGCACCCCTGCACGCCCATCCACGAAGCTGACGAAGCTGACGAAGCTGTCTGTATCTTTCCTCAAAATTCCGAAGGCTGTTTTGATCTGGCCATTGGGGTGTCATTGGGGTGGCATTGGGGTGTCATGATCTGGCCATTGGGGTGGAACACAAAGAAAGCCTGGATCTCAGCCGACGACCCATGAGCAGTTTGGCAGGGCTATATCCATTCTTCAAAGGAGTCGACCTGCAAGCTAGAAGTGTCGGGTAAGGGTCCTTGGTTTTCGTCATGGATGTCTTGATGATTTTCACTGTAGCCTCTGCAAGTCCATTACCCTGAGGATAGTGAGGGCTAGATGTAATGTGCTTGAAACCATAGTTTTGGGCGAAGAGTGAAAACTCAGTCAACGAAAACTGTGGGCCATTGTCGGAAACCACTTCCTCGGAAATTTCGTGGCGTGCATAAATTGACTTGCAGTGGCTGATTATGGCTGCAGAAGTACGCTTCTCAAGTCGAACTAGTTCGGGGTATCTTGATTAATAGTCGGTAGCTATCAACCAACACTAATTCTTGAAGTGAAACAAATCCATCGCAATGCGTTGCCAAGACCTCTTGGGAATTCGGAGCTTGATAGTGGCATTTTTCTGTTTACTCTTGTTTTGATGCATTGCTGACTTCGCTTCACCAGGGACGAGACGCCAGATTTTATGGTGCCTACCAGACACAGCCTCTGGCTTGAGCTAATGTCTTCGTTATGCCGAAGTGTCCTTCGTGCAAGAGTCGTATGATTTCTTTTCGGCACGAGTCGGGGACGACAACTCGCGATGGATAGAGGAGTAAATCATTCTCGACAGTGAAATGGTGTCGGTGCTAATAGAATGGTTTTAGGTTAAGTCCCAAGTCTCTCATGGAGGGCTATTCTTTCTCACACAGCAGACGACGTTGTGTGCAAATAGGTTCTCCTTGTTGGGATGTTTTTAACCATTGTGAACAATGTCGCTTTAACAGAATAGAGGTTGTCATGAAGCACAGGAAACGCTCCACGCTTTCTTTGAGCTCGCTGTCTCCCGTCTCTCGCAGAGGCGCTTTCGAAAGTGCATCTGCGGCTTGAAGTTCCTTGCCTGGTACGTATGCAACCTCATATCAATATCGCGTCATTCTCATCTTTAGCCGCTGTAATCTAGATGTCAAATCGTCAAACTCTTTGAAGTGAAGATTGGAACCAACGGCTTGTGATTCGTCTCTAGCTTGAACTTGCAGACTCAGCCAACAACATTCTTAACGACATCTTCATATGGAGTACTGCAAATTATTTATTGATCAACACAAAAAAATCCAAAGCTGTGGTATTCGCACCGGTTCAGAAGGCTGTCTGTCGTGGTTTGGATATATATCTCGGGCCCGAAAAAATTGAGGTTGTCAAAGAAGTTTCATCATTAGGAGTAATTTTTAATTAAAATCTTAATTGGGACGAACACGTTAATAAAGTAACTAGAAATGTTGCTAGGACGTGTGGCGCTCTCTAAATTTCGACAGATACTTCCAGCAAACATTAAACTTTTACTCTATAATACGTTGTTTTCATCTCACATAAACTATTGTATTCTAGTGTGGGCAGATACATCTAAAGCAAATCGGAACAAAAGATTTTCACTGCAGAAAAAAGCGATTCGTTATATTGCAAACGTACCATACGACGCACATACAAGTCATTTATTCAGAGAATATAAGATTTTACCCATCGATCACATACACAGCTTCAACCTTATTATGAAATACAAACAAAGCTTGCTATCAAACAACACTTGTTTTCTTAAACTGTGGTAACCTCAGAAAAAATACAGAATCCTATTATGACATTCGGAAAAGGCCTTCCTGGTTCGTTCCTTATTCGCGAACTAATCATGGTTTGAGAAGACTTGAACACTGTATTCCAGCTTGTTTTAACGTGTCTGAAAATAAAAACATCGACATCTTTAATATACATAAAAAACAACTTAAGAACCTTCTCATCCAAAATGCCGGCGTGAAGTTTAGCTTCTTCTAGTTGTCCGGCTACAATACTATATGTAAGTGAAACACCCTATAATAGTGCTCGTGTGTAACATGGCATCCTATGATGTTTGCTTTCTTTGACATTTTTTGCGTTGCTTTTTTTACAAGTAAAACATGCTACATTTCACTCATCAGTGTTTCTCTTGTGCATTAAAACTTGTGCTTTTCGCATACCCAGTGTTGTAAACGTTGTATAATCATTTTGTAATACTTTGGTAGCCGTTTAGCAACGTGTGCATTGTTTCATGATTGACCGCACGCTATTGTCTTTTTTTGTTGTTTTCCTCTCTTTGTGGTTTGCTTATTTTATGTAAACCTGAAACTGATGTAATTTTGATGCATTTTCTTTTTATTTCCTAATTTCTTGAAGTTTTGAAAATCAACGTCAAATTGTTTTTTCATGTTTTGTGCTCTGCGGATTTTTGTAATGCCAAGTGAAAAGGGGTAGGAGCCTCGTCAAGCTGCTAACATAGCAGCTTTTTGCTCTTATCCTTGCGTTTTCTTCTTTGCATTTCTGTAAAGAAAATGCTCAATAAAACTGAAACTGAAACTGAACAGCTTACTAACAAGGTAATCACTGAATTTATCGCATGCCCAGACTAAAGCAGCAAGAGCACCTTTTTCAATCTGAGAGTAGCGTCTCAGTTTCTGAGAGTAACCTCGAGGCGTAAGCGATCACAGAAAACTTGCCATTGGTTTGCTTCTGCCGGATTAATACTCCCAGTTCGAATGATGATGCGCTGGCGGTGACGACTGTTTCTTTTAATGGGTCGTAGACGCCAAGAACAGGACGAGATTAGAGCACCGACTTCCACCTGCTGAATGCCTGCTCTTGTGGAGAACCCCAAACAAATTCTTGCTTTTTTGACAACAGGAGTGTGAGCGGCTGCAGAATATCAGAAAGATTAGGAAGGAATCTCGCGAGGTATGTTGCCATTCTGAGAACTCTCTCCAGCTCAGTTCTGTTTTTGGGACTCTCCAGTTTTATTATGGCTTCAACCTTCTTTTCATCGGGTCTTATTCTGTATTCATCGAGCTAGTGTCCTAGGGATGTTAGGCGCCGAACATTAAACACGCACTTGCTGTCGTTCAGTGTCACTCCAGCCTTTGCAAGGGCCTGCAGCATGTTTCGGAGCGTCTCATTGTGCTCTTGGCTGTTGGAACCTCAGATGAGGATGTCGTCCATATGACAGACAACTCGACAGGTGCCTTGTAATATGTAGGCCATCTGAACCTGAAAGTGTTCATTCAGAACCTGACGCAACGCAAAATGGTAGTCGGTTGAAGAAGAAACACTAAACGGTGATATGAAGGTGAGTTTCCTTGATTCTTCACAAAGTGGAATTTGCCGAAATCCAGAGTTGGCATCAAGTTTGGAGAACACCTTAGCTCCGTGAAAAAGTCCGAGAGTGTGCTCCACGGAAGGATTAGGATGCCATTATTTGAGAACGTGTCAGTTCAGCTCTGTAAAGTCGACGCATATTGTCACGTCTCCAGAGGGCTTTGGGACGACTACCATTGGTGCACACCACTCGGTCGGCTCATCAACAGGTGATATGACACCGAGTTTCTGCATCCTTTGATGTTCCAACTTTGTTTCCTCGCACAATAGAATTGGGATGCAGCTCGGGGGGGGGGGGGGGCTGAGTGCGAAAGGTTTTGCTCCTGGTTGAAGCTGAATCCTGTGTTTTTTTGAGCAGCTTGCCGAGTCCTTGAAACACCACTAGAAATTCTTCTTTCAAGTTCACTTTGTTCGTAACGGCGTTTACAAAGGTCAGAATCTGTAGCTTTTTGATGGCTGGCTTGCCTAGCAATAGAGTGCAGATCTGATCTAAGACGTATATATCCTGAATAGTCCCGTGGTTGCGGTAGATGAGGTGAAGTTGAGCCACTCCTGCTGCTAGAAGAAACTTACCATCTAAGCCATGCAGTTGACGAGGAGCAGCTGATAGAAGCGGCCTGTCCTTGAGCGTCTGAAATATGTGCGTCAGGAAGACGGTTTCGTCGGCACCAGTGTCAATTTTGAAGTCTACTGGCTGGCCTTGATCCAAGATTGTTGTTTCCCAGTTTCCAGTATCTGTCGTCTTGACTGCTACAAGAAATCCTGCTTCTAAAGTTCCGTGCTCGGTTTCGACACAATCGAGGCGTCGCGAGAGGCATACGGAGGCATAGTGACTTCTCTCCCGGCAATTCCTGCAGACTTGCGAGCGTTCTGAGCAGAGAGTGCGGGAGTGACGCTCTTGACCACACCAACGGCATGGTTGCTGCTCTCTCTTTTTACCAGAGGGTGAAGATGGCTTGCTGGCCCCGTGTAGTTAACTGCCGCTTTTGTCTTGCATTGAAGCACGTCGACTGGTTTGCGCACTGGATGCAACTTTGTTCAAAGATGGCACTTCCTGTTGAAGCTCGACTCGTTGCTGACGGACACTTTTGATATGGCGAATGGAATCTAGAGCCTTTTGTAGTATGAGCTCTGCGTAGAGCTGTAATCTGGCGGATAACTGCTTGGCTTTTATCCCAACGACGAAGCTGTCACGAACGAACTCCTCTCGAAGAGCACCAAACTCGCAATCTTTCGAAAGCGTGTGCAGCGCAGTGACGAACTCTTCAGCCGACTCACCATCTTGTTGTAGCCTGGTGTTGAATCTGGCTCGTTCGAAGATTACGTTGCATCGCGGAGTGAAATACTTGTCGAACTGTTCCACGATGGCGTCGAATTTCTTGGAGTTTTCTTCGGATAAAGCGAAGATGGCGTAGATTTTATCCGCTTGCTCATTCATGATGTAGAATACGGTGGCTACTTGATGTTGCTCGGGCTTCACGCACAAGCCTGAAGAGGTCCGAGAACGTTCAAAACGCTGTTTCCGTTTCAGCCACTCATTCGGCGACGAAAAGTCCTTCGCTAGGATGATGACTAGAAGACGATGTCCACTAGTAGTACCTGTTTTTCTGACATCATGTTGAAGTCGTCAGGGACGAGCGAGAAGGCAGGAGGCTGGGTTACGCGGACACAGGTTTAATCCAGAACCGCGTTCTAGCCTAGGAACCCAGCCATGTGCCAGGCGCACCTCAAGCACACGCGGTGACCGGCTTCGCCTGGCTTTTCCTAGATGACAATCAATGTATTGATCAGTATGACCTTTATCTAACCCAATTAAAAACTGCTGCGAAGCCGGCCGATTTTCAGCGCTGCCAAGCAGTTACCTCCGTAGTCCCACCCCATCTGATCACGTGGTCACACGAAATGGTGACGCGATTCTAAGTTGACATTTCGTATGCTCGGCGCGCTCGTGTATAGGCATGTATTCGCCACCTATTGTCATCGCTGCTGTCATCAGCGTCCACAAGCGACGATGAAAACACTGAGAAATATAAAATCACGATGATTCACACCGTGGCGAATCATTTTCGGTTCAACCTTCCTCTGGGCAGTTATTCTGAAATCGAAGCCGGACCAAGAAGTGACGAGGCAACTGGAGACGCACGCTTGGGCCGCGCTCACTGCTTAGACACACTGCGCGCCTCTCGCTTGTTTGCGATGACCGTATCTTCAATAATCGCATTAACGCTTCCGACAAATTACTCTAAGCGGTCCAACAAAAACGCAGGATTGACACGATCCCAACAGCAAGCAAGCGAAACGAAGCGATTTATTTACGGTTTGTGTACACAGAAAGCACAAAGACACAGAGGACAACGCCTGCCTGCTCCTTCGGGAAGGGGAGACATAGAGGAAAGGAAGGCTGAAGGAAACAAAAAAAGAAGAGGAGCAAAGTAAAAAAAGCAATCACAAACACGCAACCACAAATAAGACGTCGCGTGAAAAATGTCTATAAGCGCAGTGCCAAGTCTGTTTTCCTTACGATAGTTGAAAGGGCTCAATCAGCCTATATAGTCACGCCAAGAAGCACATCTTCCAGAGAACAAGCAATCGTCAAGGGTCGTGCACCCAAGTCGAACCAGTCCATAGTCCTTTTTAAGCAGTGATTGCTTCACAACGAATGTAGGGCACTCTAATACCTATGTCACACGGGCACTTTTAATCGTGATCAGGGCGATCTGGATCGGTTTTCTTGATCGCGATAAACTATTTATGACCTCTACTACACGGCCCAAGTTAATACTGTTTGAGCTAGGTCGGATTAAGTGCAGCAGGTGGCGCTTGCGTGCCGTAAACTATGTCACTGACAAAACACGGCATAAGATATTTACCAGCAATTAGTCTTATTCGTGTAAAAACCGCTCATGCGTAAAAACATTCCACTGATCCCACGTACCTGAGAATGGACGTTATGCGAAGCATGTGGAGGAAAGGTGACCGTGTTGCAATTTGTTATTGAGCGACACGTCATTAAAGATGCTAAATATATCGGCGAATGTTCCACGCACAGAGATATGTGGAAGAGTTACATATGTTTAGAAAAGTAGTTTGCACTTGCGCAACGATGTTAACTGTAACATGCGTATCAGCAACACCATAAGCTCATATAAAGCGCTGATGCTCGCGGGGATGCTGGCTCTGGACACTGCTACAAAAATCAACTTCAACGCATGGCAAATAACCACAATGAACGTTAATCCGACGTGACGGCTTTATCAAAGGAGTACATATGTAATGTTTATAAAAGTGGGTTGGCAGTGCTGGAACCACTATTGACGTTTCACGAACATTAGCAGCTATTGGAAAAGTAGTTACGAAACCTGCCGTAGCTCTGTGGTAAAATGCTTCATTGCAACGCAGAATGCTTGGGTTATTTTCCAGTTGGGACCCTGACATTGGCTACCGATGTCGGGCATTTCTTAACGCTCGCGCGTTAAAATTGCCCATGTGTGCACATTTTCTTGTCGTTCCTGTTTAGATACTAAGTGTCAATCACCTGTGGCACATACCCGCATACCAGCGGCACATACCCACCAGTCAGTATATGCCACTGTCTGGCTGAAAGTGTTCGACGACGTACGCGATGGCATTGTGAAAATATCCATGCCTTGACCAGCGCTTCATATTCGTCAAGCGATGTTACCTCTGCATGCTGATTTTGGTTCCCGTCAAGTTACGGGGGTGACCACGAGAACATTCAAACGTAAGCGGCTAGATAGACAGATACGCTCAAAGTCACCGAAGCTCACTAAGAAATGCTTCGCATTTAATATTTATTTTATTTTTACTTTTCAAACCTAGTAATATTGTATCTTGAACAAATAAACCAACGCTGCTACAGTTGACGTATTGGTGGTTGGGTACACTCGACGTTTCCGGGCATTATCATAATTGCACGTCACGAGAGGTACAAACATATCAAAACATCACTTAAAAAGGAACTAAAGAGAAATAATGGGCTATTTTACAATGGTAAACTGCTTTTCGAGAACTCTAATGTCATACGCTTATTATTATCGGAGAAAATCAAGATTGAAGTCTCTCTATTAAATTTCGCGCTAGATGTCTGAGCGTGACGTAACGAATTTCACAAGTAGCTAACGTGGTTGCTTGGGCGAATTGCTACGACATGATTCACTTAAAAAAAAACAGCGCCAATAACGAGGGACAAGAGAAAGAAGGAGACAGACAGCGGCACTGACTTACAACAAGATTTATTTGCCAGAACCGCACAATATTGTCACAGGTAATGGGTATGAGCCATCAACTGTAGGTGGAATCCCTTGGAAGTGAAGAAAGAAGAGGGCTTTTGCGTCCTGGTCTGAGGGCAAGCAAGACGTCCTTTAGTGACGGTAGATCGCCAGGTGCAAAGTTTTGTAAACTACTCTAAATTTAAAAAGAACTTACAGTCAACGCTGTCTTCCTTGCCCAATATGGAAACAAATATGAAAGCTATGAGCCTTTGTTCCACCCTGAAGTGTACAATTAAAAAATCACAGTTCACTATATCTTCAACAAAGGGAAAATTCATATCTGCCTGGTGGAATGCGGATTGCGCCAGAGATTATAGACGCCGCAACGCTGCATGGAAAAACTCCTCACCAACCAATGTCCGACTAATTGGAGAAATTATTTATTTGCTAAAGCTACCTTTAGGAGAACAGTTTCATTAGCGAAAGACTATTATGAAGAAAAACGGTACACCTACTTATCCAAGAGTGGCAACAAGAAAGCTCTATTCAGATTTCTCCGTAATCGTAAAGCTATTACAGCACACGTAAATATTGACTCAGTTATTTTTTCTCCAACTGATTTGGAAAATACATTAACGGAAATTGCAATAGAATTGGAGAAGAGATTTACATCACAAATTAAAATAAAGTGTGCAAAACCGTCATTCGAAAATGATTTTATTGAAGTAAGTAGGGTTGAACTTGCGCACGTTGTTCGTATTCTGCCAAACACAGGTCCTGGACCAGATGGCGTCACTTCGGAAATGTTAAAAATATTATTCGACATTTCTCCTGAAGACCTCCTTAACGTTGTCAACTATTCACTTGAAAATAGTTGGATACCTCCTGACTGGAGACTTGCAAAAATAATACCGCTTCTTAAAAAACAGGGACTAGGAATGCAGATAGATAACATTAGGCCAATCGCTTTAACATCACACGTAGTTAAGTTAATAGAAAGAATACTTTACATTAGAGTTACGAAGTTCATAACAGATAATGCGATTCTCAATGCGTGCCAGATTGGATTTAGACCAGGTTGCTCTATATGGTGGGCACATGTTGATTTAGAGGCTCGTATAAAGCTTGCTCGGCACAGACGACAATATGCGGCCCTAGTAACCCTTGATTTAGCCAAGGCATATGACAGTGTTGAACATGCTATTCTTATCAATGTCCTAAAAGAGCTTACGTTCCCGCAGTACATAACAAATTGGATATACGAATTTTTAAAGACAGAAAATTTTATTGCTTCCAACGAGGTATTTCCACGCCGAAGTATAGCCAAACGAGAGGTGTTCCTCAAGGCTCTGTTCTATCGCCTGTGCTATTTAACATTTTGTTAAGTTCAATACCACAGAATGATGAGGTACACGTATATGTATATGCAGATGATATCGCGTTCTTTGCATCTGACAACGATATTCATTCACTACATTCGACTTTACAGTGTTATTTGGCAACATTGGAAACCTGGTTTCAGAAAATTCTTATGAACCTTAACGTAACTAAAAGTGCTATAATAGTTTTTCCGTTGGACGCACCAGTTACTATTTCTCTTCAGTACCATCAAGAAATAATACCCCAGGTTAATTGTATTAAATATCTGGGTGTACTGTACGATCAAAAACTGAGCTGGCGTGACCACGTTGAATATATTAAAATTAAGGCTACACGCGCTGTTGGAATGATAAGTAGGCTTGGCCGCCTCCGTTCCGGTCTTCGCAGAGATACGATGATCATGATTTATCGCATGTACGTTCGTCCGATTCTTGAATTCGGATGTGTACTATTCTATGGTGGACCAGCATACAAAATAAACCCCCTCAATCTCTTAGAGCGGGAAGCCCTACGTAGTTGTTTAGGTGTGCCAAAATTCACAGCTAACAATGTTTTGTATCAAGAAGCTCGGATATCCACCCTTGCTTGCAGATTTCGTATTTTAACAGTAAACACCTATTCAAAATTTTCTGAATCCACTTTTTCAATGAGCATTGGTCCCATGTATATAAACCCCAAGTGCTCTTTGTTCAAACACTTCTAGATGCTTTAAGTGTTAATATATTCGAGATCACACCATCTGTCAAACCAATCGGCCAAGTGCAAATAGAATTTGACGATATCTTCTCCATGAACGCTAAACATTTGCCCTCTAAATATTTGATTGGTTTATTAGAACAACACCTGTCTCAATTAGGTACTAATACAGTAATTGCAACAGATGCATCTATGAGTGGCGAGAAGGCAGGTGTGGGTATTTTTTCTCTCTCATTATTCTGGTCATTTTCATTACGCCTCCCAGATTACACACCAATATTTGAAGCGGAATTAACGGCCGTTATACTAGCTATTCGTAAACTTCCTGCGACTTATTCGACAGCTGTGATAGTGACTGACTCGTATTCCGTGTGTTCATTCTTCTCATCGTCGTCGACATCAGCAGTACTAGACCCTTTTAAATCATTAATCCCAGGAAACATTCGTCTAGTGCGAATGATATGGGTGCCAGGCCATCGTTGTATATTTATAAACGAGATGGCTGACAAACTTGCGCGAACATCTCTTATCTTCCGATTGTGCCAATCATGCCTCCTACAGCTTATGTAACAGCAGCGAGGTTTAGAAAACTTTCCCTTCTTGAAGACTCATCAAAAACCATGATACCGAATCCAGATTTCTCGCACCTGCAATTCCCATGGAATAATAAATGGTGTCCCACGCGTAAATTGGAAGTCTTGGTAACAAAATTACGTTGCCGTGTACCACCTCTTAATTTCTACTTAAACAGGTCTGGTCTGGTGCCATCACCTCTGTGCTCAAGCTGTAACGAACCTGAACATACCGACCATTTTCTTATCACATGTCACCGATTCAAAAATCAAAGAAGAAACTGCTTCGAATTTTTATTCAGAAAATTAGGAATATCACTTAATACTCCCAATATTTTGTCTTTTGGGGCCATTTCATTGGGACATGGCGACAGGAACATCTGCGGGGCTCTCTGCGAATTCATATATAACACAAGAAGATTACCTAGCTGAGTCAGCCATCAGCTCCCGAATTTTATTAGTCACACTACCACTTATTATTTAGCTGATACACTGCAATGATTCAACTTTCAGGAAAATTTCATATAACGATTCCACCACAGATATTCAACAAATTCCATTATTCCCCCCCCCCTTTTTTTTCTTTCTTTTTTTTTTACATTGCGCCAAATTAATTTCACAGTCAAAACACAGTAATCATATTCCCCCAATCTAGAAAATCTGTAGGTATTTACTTGCATTAACCACCGGCTTCTTGGCCAATCCCCCTTAGTGGGTGAGAGCCACAAAAGAAAGGAACAAGCAAGCAAGCAAGCAAGCAAGACGTCGTTTCGTCGCTGTCTGTTATTACGTTCGTGGCACTGGTGGAGGTGCTGGGTGAATGCGCCTCGGCTGCAGATTTTCAGCCGACACACCGAGCTACTTGGGGACAGCTACAGCTCCCACGGCAAGAAGCAGTCGCCGCCTGCGAGGACTATTTCCCGAGTACGGTCCCCTCTCTCAAGACGAGATGGCAACTTCAACTAACAACCAGACGAGTCAAACCAACGACGGCTATTCTTTTCTCCCGCATGTTTTTCATGCGCCGCAAACACCACGCTCATTTCATGGAGACATTTATGAAGATGTTGACGACTGGCTTGACCACTTCAATCGAGTTGCCAACATCAATGAATGGGATGAAGCTCGCAAGCTGCGGAGAGTTTACTTTGCGTTAGAAGACTCTGCCAAAACGTGGTACGAGAATCACGAGGGGTCCTTTGCGACGTGGCATGAGTTCAGCCGACAGTTTCGTGATGCGTACCGCAGCACTGAAAGGAAAGAGAGAGCGGAGCAGGCTATCTCGTCTCGGAACCAACGACCCAACGAGAGAGTTTCGATGTTTGTCGAGGACATGCTTTGACTCTTCAAGCGTGCTGACCCGGCAATGTCCGAGGAAAAGAAGGTGCGGCATTTAATGCGTGGGGTAAAGAGCAGCTCTTCGCCGGACTCGTGTGCAATCCAGCGACGACTGTGGCAGAGTTCATAAATGAGGCAACCACAATGGAGCGTACTCTCCAGTATCGGTCGTCACAGTATGAACGCCACGACGTGAGCGTACACCTATTGACCCCTGCTGCATGCTTTATCAGGGCTGACAGCGAGAGGCATTGTTATGACCGTCGTCAGCAGGTGCCATGCTGTCGCTGAGAAGCGTAGCCGAGCCGCGTTCCCACGCCTGGAACTTCAGTTTTCTCGGAACCAGCGTCCAGAGATGACGGGGGAGCGGCGCTCTTTTAATCCTCAAACAAGTAGCCGACTCGCCGAATGCTTATGCCCGCCCGGTATTGTCCCTGCTAGCCGGCGGATGAGACGTCCTGTCGCCACGAAGCTGTAAGCCGTTCCAGAGGGGACAACAAAGAGCGTATTCCTTTGAAGAAACGGCGACCGCCGCCACAAAGTGCCCTGCTAATTGAGCGGACAGATTGGCGGACCGTTTGATGTCTGCTGTCCGAAGCTTGGGACCCCTCGACCAGCGACATACACGACGAGCAAGAGCCTCTCTGGCGCCACCTTTAAGTGCAGTGATCTTGACTCGAAATTGGATGTTCACGTGCGCAGTGCATGCTCGTACCCCTCACCTGTTGTGTGTGTGTGTGTGATTGGTGTTCCACTGAAGAAGGAGGAGCCCGACAGTGCTTATAAGGACGCCCCAGAGTGCGGGACGTCGCTCTGGACCAAGTAAAGGTTCAACCACCACGTTCGTAGTTTGTGATGGCTCTTAACTGTGTAGCGGTTCAACCACCACGTTCGTGGTTTGCGAACTCTTAACCTCATGCTGTAAATATTTGTAAATAGTGCCATAAACCTGTTTGTTTTTTGTATCCCCATCTCGTAAGCGTTCGTTTCCTCAACCCGAAGCTACACCACGCTACCACAAGAGACCGGGTTTTGTTTTCGTATCCTCCGGCGACCTTCCTTCCAATCCGCAACAACTGGTTGGCAGAGGTGGGATACGACCACGGCACCCCAGGATCACCACAGCATGCCCTCGCTGAGTTCATAAGAAGCGTCGCGTGGGACGAGCTGCGCCAACTCCAAGCAGCGGGACCCCAACCACCCGTAAGTGCTCTCACAGACTTAATCCGAAATGAGATCCGACAGGTGGTCACCCCACTCGCGCCAACAAGGCCTGAGGCCCCCATGCTGACTTATGCGGCGGCTCTGCGATCTCCTGCACCACATGGCCCTGATCCCACCATGGGGAGAATGGATCAGGCTAGCCATCGATTCCAGGGCACCTCTTCGACTCCGCCACCCGCCTCAACGTTTCCGAGTGCACCAACTTATTGTCCGTCTGGATCGCGGCAGAACGCCACAAAGGCCAGCGTGTGGCGTACGTCCGATAACCGTCCACTCTGCTACCACTGTGGCGAAGCGGGTCACGTCTACCGTAACTGCCAGTACCGCCAACTTGGTCTCCGTGGCTTTCACCCTGATGCTCGGTGCCCGCGTTACGGTGAGCGTCCCCGCGACATCGAAGCGTACCTTACGGGCCAGCAAGCTTCTCGCCTTGGTCAACGCACCCAATCACGATCACCATCACCTCGCCACCCCACGTCACCTAGCATTCCCTCGTCATCTTATGCTCCTTTCAGAGGCCGGTCACCGAGTCCCCGCAGGGGAAACTAGAAACCACGGCTCCTGGGGGTGAAGCCGCGTCCCAACGAACTGTCAAAGAGCCTCCTTCGACGCAAAGACCCGACGAAGACCGTTCTGACTTTCCAGTCGTTTCCGAAAGTCATAAGACTGTTTCCGCCGACATCACCGTACACGTCGATAATCACGTCGTCGCTGCCCTCGTCGACACCGGCGCCGATTATTCGGTTATGAGCAGCGCCCTAGCATCCCAACTGAGAAAGTTGGGATGCTACTACCCCTTGGCAAGGACCGCCGTTGCGCACGGCAGGGGGCCACCTCATCACGCCAACTGGAATGTGCACAGCCCGTGTTCGAGTCCGTGCTTCGACGTTCATAGTGTCTTTCCTCGTATTACCTGTGTGCTCCCGTCCACTCATTCTGGGGCTGGACTTTCTTCGCGAACACGGCCCAATTATTGACCTACGAGACTTGCAGGTGTCGTTCGAGGACTCGTTTCATCCGGAACCGGAAAACGCCCGCTCATCGAAGGCTGCCCTACGTGTATCCTCCGAATCTGTTACTCTGCCTCCCCGCAGCAGCCTTTTTATCAACGTTGAATGTGACCAAGACGTCCCCGATGCTGTGATTGCAGAAGGAAATTTGTCCCTACTTTTTGCACAACAAATCTGCGTTGCCCGAGGTATTCTTCAGCCCAGTAGAAAGCAGGCTTGCCTATTAGTCACGAATTTCAGCGAAGGGTATCGCCATCTTACCAAACACACTGCGATCGCATACCTTGAGGATATTGCCGACGTCCCTGGTCCCTCAACATTATCTGCTCTTTCGTCGTGCGACGATTCCGCCATGACATTTGCAAGCACTCTCGACGTAAACCAGGGTCTATCGTCTGCACAACGGGAACGTCTTTTGAAGCTACTCGGCTCATTTCGAGACTGCTTCAATACGACTTCGAAAGTTAACCAAACACCGCTTGCCAAGCATCGTATCATCACCGAGCCTACCGAGAGACCCATTCGACAGTATGCCTACAGAGTCTCGCAAAAAAAAACAAGACGTTATACGCCAACAGGTCCAGCAGATGCTCAAGGACGATGTCATCCAGCCATCGACCATTCCCTGGGCGTCCCCTGTTGTGTTAGTAAAGAAAAGAGATGGTACTCTGCGATTTTGCGTCGACTACCGAAAGTTGAATAAGATCACGAAGAAAGACGTGTATCCTTTACCATGAATAGACGACTCGCTGGACCGCATTCGCAATGCTCGTTACTTTTCTTCCATGGATCTACGCAGCTGCTATTGGCAAATATCTGTTGATGAGCGCGACCGCGAAAAGACCACCTTCATTACTCCTGATGGACTCTACGATTTCGAGGTCCTTATCTTCGGCTTATGCTCGGCACCAGCTACTTTTCAAAGAATGATGGACACGGTTCTTTCTGGGCTAAAATGGCAATCGTGTCTTGTCTACCTTGACGACGTGGTCGTCTTCTCGGACACGTTTGAGCAGCACGTCCAGCGCTTACAGGCAGTTCTTCAGGCGATTCGAACAGCTGGACTTTCTCTCAAACCTGAGAAATGCCACTTTGCATTCGAGGAACTGAAATTTTTTGGTCACGTCGTCAGCCACGCCGGTATACATCCAGACCCTGAGAAAACGAAAGCTGTTGCCGCATTTCCTATTCCAACGAACAAGCGCGACCTCCGCCGATTTCTGGGACTCTGCGCATATTACAGACGCTTCGTCAAACGCTTTTCTAAAATCACTGAACCGCTAAATTAACTTACGAAAGACGGCGTACCGTTTGTTTGAGATCATGATCAGCACCACGCCTTTGACACGCTACGAAACCATCTCCAAGTCCCACCTGTACTCGGTCACTTTGACGATAACGCTGCCACAGAGCTACACACGGATGCCAGCAACGTCGGACTTGGAGCTGTACTGGTTCAATGGCAAAATGGCGTAGAGCGCGTGATTGCCTATGCAAGTAGAACACTATCATCTGCAGAGAAAAACTACTCTGCAACAGAAAAAAATGCTTAACCGTTGTTTGGGCTATAACAAAGTTTCGCCCTTATTTATACGGTCGACCATTCAGGGTAGTTAGCGACCACCATTCTTTATGCTGGCTCGCCAACCTCAAAGACCCTTCCGGTCGTCTAGCACGCTGGAGCCTTCGGCTGCAAGAATTTGACGTTACAGTCATTCACAAGTCAGGACGCAAACACACTGATGCTGACTGTCTCTCACGTGCACCAATTGGAAGTACGAACGCGGGCGTTGAAGAGGACGATAAATTCCTTTCCTCTGTGTCAGCAACCGACTTGGCTCAACAACGCGACGACATGGAGCTAAGCCCGCTGATTGACTACCTCGAAGGCCGAAAACGCAGCCTTCCTCGAAACTTCGCACGTTCGCTGGCCTCGTTCTGCATCAGGGATGGAGTCCTCTATAAGAAAAATTTCGACCATACCCAGACTACTTACCTACTGGTTGCACCGACCTCGCTGCAGGACGATATTTTACATGCTTGTCACGACGAACCATCATCCGGACACCTTGGCTACACGCGCACATTGGAAAGAATTCGCCCCTCATACTACTGGCCCCGCCTCGCGAAGACAATCAAGCAGTACGTCCGCACATGCCGCGACTGCCAACGCTGTAAGACTCCACCTGTCCGACAGCAGGACTACTATAGCCTATCGCCACGCCGAAGACACCATTCCATCAAATCGGCATTGATTTGCTCGGCTCATATCCCACCTCTTCGTCTGGAAACCGGTGGATTGTGGTTGCCACCGATTATTTAACGCGTTACAGCAAAACAAAGGCCCTGCCCAAAGCTACCGCAGCCGAAATCACACAGTTTTTTGTCACCAGCATCGTACTTCGTCACGGAGCGCCAGCTGTAATAATTACTGATCGTGGTACAGCTTTCACCGCAGAGATGCTTCAAGAAGTGCTGAGACTAAGTGGTACAGAACATCGGAAAACCACCGGTTATCACCCCCAAACAAATGGACTCACTGAACGGTTGAACAAGACCATTGCAGATATGCTGTCAATGTATGTGGCCATTGATCACAAGAACTGGGATGATATACTCCCTTACGTAACTTTTGCTTACAATACAGCAATCCAAGAGAGTACAGGTTTCACCCAATTTCGCTTAGTTCATGGTCGAGAGGTCACTACAATGCTCGACGCAATGCTCCTTCCCAACAACTTGAGCATGTTCAACACGGACGCTGCATTGTTCGCTCAACGCGCCGAGGAGGCCCGTCAACTCACCCGATGCCGTATTCAGGCTCGCCAAACTGCCGACGCACACCGCTACAACCTTACACACCGAGAGGTTACCTTCAAACCAGGCGATGAAGTTTGGGTGTGGACTCCCATCCGACAGCGTGGTCACTCTGAGAAGTTGCTTCGGCGCTACTTTGGCCCTTACAAAGTTCTGCGCCGACTCAGTGACGTTACGTATGAAGTTCTCCCTGAAGGCGCCTCAAGACGTTCCCGTCGGTTTCCACAAAGTGATGTGGTGCACGTGTCAAGACTCAAGCCATATTTCTCGCGTCATACATAGAACGTGGACTAACTTACCATGCAATGACTATTGTTTTGTCACTTTGGTTTTTTTGTCTTGTGTACTTACTCCTTACTTTATTGAGTACTTCTATGACGCCAGCCCATTTTTTTCCCTTACGACGGAGTTGTTGGGTTCCATGGTAGCATCTTTTCTTTCTCAATTTTTTTTTCTCAACGCTCATTATTAGCATCGAGCTGATGGTTTTTGAGGAGAGGGAGTAATGTCACAGGTAATGGGTATGAGCCATAAACTGTAGGTGGAATCCCTTGGAAGTGAAGAAAGAAGAGAGCTTTTGCGTCCTGGTCTGAGGGCTGGCAAGACGTCGTTTCGTCGCTGTCTGTTATTACGTTCGCGGCAATATATACTTGGGCAGTATCTGACAAAAAAGAGAAAAAAAAACAAAACAAACAAAACAGAATCCACCTAACAACCACGTAATCATCTCCACAACGCACCATAAACAACACGTGTGCTAACGTTCCGAAGGAAATCTATTTCTTTTAGTGATAGCGCAATCGAAGGCCTGCTGACACATGCACTGCCCAGCCTTTCTATTTCTGAAGCCTCATAAATTTCACGTATCATCTGGTCCCGATGACGCCTAATGACGGTACAAAGCTGAAAATCAGGGACACAACCGCAGTCTCGGCAATGAATGCCGAGATGGCCCGAAACTGTAGAGGAGACGTGAGCGTGCTTTTTCAGCCGCTCATTTAAACATCTGCCTGTTTGGCCGATGTACCACTTGCCGCAAGACAGGGGTAGAGAGTACACCACCCCTTCCATGCATTGAAGGGGTGGTGTACTCTCTACCCCTGTCCTGTGGCAAGTGGTACATCGGCCAAACAGGCAGGTGTTTAAATGAGCGGCTGAAAGAGCACGCTCACAACGTCTCCTCTACAGTTTCGGGCCATCTCGGCATTCATTGCCGAGACTGCGGTTGTGTCCCTGATTTTCAGCTTTATACCGTCATTAGGCGTCATCGGGACCAGATGATACGTGAAATTTATGAGGCTTCAGAAATAGAAAGGCTGGGCAGTGCATGTGTCAGCAGGCCTTCGATTGCGCTATCCTTCGGAACGTTAGCACACGTGTTGTTCATGGTGCGTTGTGGAGATGACTACGTGGTTGTTAGGTGGATTCTGTTTTGTTTGTTTAGTTTTTTTTTCCTTTTTGTCAGATACTTCCCAAGTATATGTAGCGCCATCATCACCATCATCATTTCTTCATCACTGCGCCGCGCCTCTCGCGCAGCTGATGCTAGCTCGAGCTGCGCTAGAATTAGAACGAGCTGACTCGCCTGGCGTGGCGGACGCTGGTAACCGACGTGGCTCCGCTTCAGGCCAGGAATAAAGTGGCGAGATCGGCACGGCCCCATCGGCCGCCTTCGACGTCATCTCACGTCTCTCTTCTCTCGCCGCTACATTGGTGACCCGGAGAACACGCCCTTCGCCGAGCGGCCCGCGGCCATGTTCCCGCAACTCTGCCTGCCAGTGCCGCCGTTCCAATCGACCTACCCCAAGGTATGGTTCATGCAGCTCGATGCCGTTCTGGCGTTGAATGGCATCACGGACCAGCTGCTGATGCACGTCTTTCTTCTCGACGCCCTTCCGGTAGAGTTGCGCCATCTCTCTGGCACTTCACCCTCCAGCCAGCAGCCTTACGATTACCTCTGCTCGGCGGTGCTTGCCAGACATGGCCTCACATACCGTCCGCTTCCGTTTACCCGCACCAGGCAGGTTTCCCAGGCGTCGCAGAGCAAGGTACGAACCGGTCCGTAGCCCTCCATGGACCGCTACCTCGGTACCCCGGCTTCGACTACTTCTACACCTGATCCGGTCGCAGAAACATCCACTCCTGCACCTGATCACGACCGCGAGGTAGAAGACTCCCCCACTGCGACTGACCTTCCCTCGAAAGCGACGGCACGCGACACCGTGGCCCTCGCCGTTTCCGCGACCACCAGCTCAGACGTCTCGGCCTCCTCCTCGCCGCGGCTGCTGGTCAGCTCCTCGACGGTGCCCCCTGCCGCTCCGCCACCTGCCACTGGTGCCAGCCATGGCCTGCCGGTTGCCTCGCCACAATCCACTCGCACCTCCCCGGCCAGCAGCCGACCACCCCTCGGCGTCCCCACTCCCCGCCCCTGTCCCTGTCTCTGTTTCGTGGTCTACGACGGGCCCCAGCGTCGTGCCTTCGCGGAGCCAGAGCCTGCCCTCATCGTCGGCGTCGACACCGGCAACCACCAAAGCAACTGCCACCGTCGCCCCTCTGCCCGTGGCGCCGCAGCAGGCACCTGCGTCGAGACCCGGCGTCGCACAGGTAGTTTCGGCCAGCCCCAGTCCTCGCACCTCTGGTGCCCCCCGGCTCATCCAGCCGAAACAGCCACAGATCCTGCCCAAGCTGTCGAGCGGCAGCGCGAACATGACGACGCCTTCGGCAGCGGCGACCACCCGGTCCCAGTCTCCCTGGGCGGCCCAGCACAAAGCCACACCGCGGCCCGCGCCTGTACCGGCGCCGCAGCCTGCGACCACGGTGCAGCGCGGAGCCGCGATGGGGCTCAACACGGGGAGTCCGCTGCTCATCGGGAACCCCGCGGCAGCGCAGCCGGGCATGTTTCCGGCTGGACCTGCGCACGGCACTTTCCTGCTGAACCAGTACATTCCGGGCCTGGGCCACAGCCCGATTCTGATACAAGGCGCACTGGGGCAGACCCAGAGCTCTCTCGGACAGATACAGGGGGTCCAGCTGGCCCTGTGTGAGGGATAAGGTTCGGGTAATCACGGCAACTTAAATAATCGTTGTCGAGACTGACGAAGACATTTGCAACTTGAGTTATAAGGCTTTAATGCCACAAAAAAAACGATAATGAAGCTTGGCGTGTTACATGGCAACAGCGAAGAACTGCCTTAGGTACGAGCACGACATACGTTCTCGAAAGACAAGGTCTGACGCTTAGCGTAGTCCCCCACTGCACTACACAAGGTTTGAACCACTTCACCGTGTGACGTCGAAGGCAGATGAGTCGATGCGTTGCGTTGCGTCTTACGCCGACATCAGCGATGACTCAGGCATGGTCGGAGCGGAGCGTGAGGCAGAGTCGATGTGTGGCAAGCACGTCCCGGACAGCCAATAGTAGGCCCAGGTCTGGAATATGCCCGGATCCGAGTACAACGGACCGGCGCCGGCTGCTGGGTCACACGGTAGAAGGGAGCCAGGCTCGTGCGGACCACAGGCACAGGTAGGCTTCGGGACCACGACCCGACGAGCGCTTCAGCCTGCCACTCTTTCGTTCGGATTCTTCTTCTCGAACGCCCCGTCGTCCTCTTCTTCTTCTCTCTCCCCATGGCTTGGCTTGACTTTGACGACACGATTCCGCCTTTTCCTTGTCTCATCGTCATCTTCGTCGGCGTACGGCACAGCACAAACTCACAAACATCGCGCACCAGATGAACCTACCGCGCATATCATGACAAAAGCCCCCCCTTTCAAAAGTTTTTTTTTCAAAAAAAAAACTGTCCAAAGTGCGCGGGAGACAAGACTTACGACAAACAAATGTACAGAACTGTTGCAGCAAGAGAATAGTCTGTATGTGAGAGTCCCTAGGCATATGGTACATTATTACATTAATGTTGTATAGCTAGCACCTACACCTGTAGCCTGCTCATATAATCAGCACCTACGTTCTCTGATCCTTTGATATGCTCAACGCGAAAGGTGTACTCTTGCAATGCGAGACTCCAGCGCAAGATCCGGCTGTTCAAATGCTTGGCTTGAGAGAGGTATCGTAGCGGTTGATGGTCAGTCTGAACGACGAAGCTTGACTAGTGACTTCTGGTTGACGTTCTTCGTAGCGCTTGAGCATGTTTATGTGAAACATTTTCGTGGTGTGCCCAAGGTCCAACCAATAGTCGTGGTCATTCTTTTTTCCTGTAACCGGAAATGGCCCCTTCCAGTGCATAAGAAGCTTGTTTTCCCTGGTTGGGAGCAATATAAGAGCCCGGTCACCAACTTTGAGCTGTCGGGTTTTGGAGGTTCGGTCATAATACTTCTTTTGCGAGTGTTGAGCTCGGGAGAGATTCTCTTGAGCCAGCTTCAAGGTGCGTTCAAGACGTTCTCTCAGATCAAGCACGTATCCGTAAGTAGTCCTGATATCTTCCTCTAGGTCTTCCCCTGTCCAGAGTTCCTTCAGTATATCCAGGGGTCCTCGAACGTGCCGGCCGTAGATCAGTTCAAACGGCGAGAAGCCCATACTGGCCTGAGGTACTTCTCGATAGGCGAATAACAGAGGCGCAAGAAATCGGTCCCATGACTTCGGCTTCTCTTGGCACAACTTGCGCAACATCTGTTTCAAAGTGCCGTTGAACCTTTCGACCAAGCCATTGCATATCGGGTGGTAAGGCGTCGAGCTCAAATGTCGAATAGCAAGCAGAGCATTCACCTCTTCCATCAGGCCTGACGTGAAGCAGGATGCTTGATCACAGAGGATCTCCCGTGGAAATCCTATTCGAGAGAACATCTCCAGTAGTCCATCTGCTACTGTTGCCGAATCAATTGCGGGCAAAGCCACCGCGTCCGGGTACCGAGTGGCGAAATCCACAAGGGTAAGAATGTACCGATTACCCTTCTTTGAAATCGGCGTCAGAGGTCCAATGATATCAACGGCCACACGTTCGAATGGCGTGTCAATCAAAGGCATTCGTCCAAGAGGCGCCTTGCCTACTTTGCCTTTGGGATATGTCCTTTGGCATGCGTCGCATGATTTTACGAATCTTCGTACCTCCTCCTGTACACCGGGCCAATAAAACGACTCCAAAACTCGGTCCTTCGTCTTCTTGATACCCTGGTGACCAGATATCGGTGATTCATGTGCCAAGTGCAACACATGGACACGCAACGCCTTTGGAACCACCGCTTGTTGAACTGATTTACCCGGAGTCAAGTGGTAAACGCGGTACAAGATTCCTTTCTCGAACATAAATGAGTGGTATGTGGCTCCTTTGCCGCGGATGAGGGTGTCGACTTTCGCCCTACAAACATCCAGCGACCGGTCTTCCTCTTGTTTTTGGCGAAATGACTCCTGTGTCACCTCTAAGTTTCCAAATTTAGTAGTCGTGAGCTTCCGGCGATGTCCTTTGCTTGAAACACCAACCATGACTGTGCTATTCGTCCCGCATCCATCCTTGGATTTCTCTTCAGAATTCAATGCCTGATTAGTTTCCGACTTCAGGCTCGCTGACTCCTTCCACGTTGAGTCGGGGTCATTAGCGTCACGGGCGCCGGGAACATTTCCAACTATGACATCGTAAAGTGGCGACGTCATGCATTTGACTATCGCATTTCCGGTGAAATAGGGCGATAGAATCCGTACTTCTGCTTCCGGTACCTCGATGCAACTACCATCGGCCAATAAAATAGTGGCGGTAGTACCCGTCAGCGCATCATCGGGAACGAGGGAACGTCGCACGACCAGGGTGTTGCTTCCAGTATCCCTCAAGACTGATACAGTATGTCCAAACACTTCTCCCTGTAACACCGGCAAGTTTCGTGTAGCTGTTGCGGTGCGCGTTCGGAGTGCGCTAGCAACATATTCATCTTGTGATGAATCATCGGCACATCGGGGCGTCTCGGACTTCTGGTCAGTAGACACGATGCAAGATGTCATTTTCTTTGACCCGCCGTTGCTTGGGCATGCTCTTGCATCGTGGCCGGGTTTCCGACAGTGCCCACAGAAGACTCGTTGGGGTTTCGTGCGGCAATCAGATGCTCTGTGGCCGGGTCGATCACAGACGAAACATCTAAGAGGAGGCTGGGTATAAGTAAATCCTTCTTGCTCCTTGGGAATGTTGTTTGCAGACTTGGTACGAAATACCCACAAGTTTGTTTGCCGCTGGGCTTCCAGGAAGGTATCAGCTGCTTCTGCCATTTCTTTTACCGTCCTGCATTTCTTCTCCCTTAGAAAAAGTGCCAGGCGATCGTGGCAGTTACTCAGAAACTGCTCAGCTACAATGAGGTTGCGCACGGATGCAAAGTCCTCGTCCGTTTCCGACATTTCCAGCCATCTATCGAAGTAACTCTGTAATCTCGTGGCGTACTGTTTACCAGTTTCGCCGTCTTCAGGCTTGCTTTGCCGAAACTTTTCGCGATAGCCTTCGGCTGTGAAACGAAACCTCTGGAGCAAGGCCATTTTCGTACTCTGGTAATCCATTGAGTCTTCTGGCGACAGACGACCGAAGACTTTCAATGCTTCCCCACTGAGGCATAAACTAAGCGCTGTCGCCCACTTCTCCTCAGGCCACTCTTGACCAACTGCTACGCGTTCGAACCTCTTGAGATACGCATCGAGATCGTCACGCCCCTCGTCAAACACTGGAATCAGGTTGTGAGGATTGATCAAGCACGGGCGGCTTTGACTCCTCTCAGGTTCGCGGTCCCGCGCTGTTGGCTCTCGGCTACCTTCAACCTCAGCTAGTCGAATTCGCAGTTGAAGAATTCTCTCTTCTATCTCCAAACGTTCCTTCGCCGCCTGCCTTTCCGCGGAACGCTCTTCACGCGCTTGCACAGATTCCTCATGAGCCCGCTCTAACCGCGCGTCTACCCACGTCTTCAGCTCGGCTCCTTGAAGCCCCATGCGTTCCGCTAGCGTTATAAGCTCTTGCTCACTCATCTTCCCTACAGATTTCAACCCAGTGCAAACGGCTTCGTCCTGCCGCGCGGACGCCAATTGTGAGGGATAAGGTTCGGGTAATCACGGCAACTTAAATAATCGTTGTCGAGACTGACGAAGACATTTGCAACTTGAGTTATAAGGCTTTAATGCCACAAAAAAAACGATAATGAAGCTTGGCGTGTTACATGGCAACAGCGAAGAACTGCCTTAGGTACGAGCACGACATACGTTCTCGAAAGACAAGGTCTGACGCTTAGCGTAGTCCCCCACTGCACTACACAAGGTTTGAACCACTTCACCGTGTGACGTCGAAGGCAGATGAGTCGATGCGTTGCGTTGCGTCTTACGCCGACATCAGCGATGACTCAGGCATGGTCGGAGCGGAGCGTGAGGCAGAGTCGATGTGTGGCAAGCACGTCCCGGACAGCCAATAGTAGGCCCAGGTCTGGAATATGCCCGGATCCGAGTACAACGGACCGGCGCCGGCTGCTGGGTCACACGGTAGAAGGGAGCCAGGCTCGTGCGGACCACAGGCACAGGTAGGCTTCGGGACCACGACCCGACGAGCGCTTCAGCCTGCCACTCTTTCGTTCGGATTCTTCTTCTCGAACGCCCCGTCGTCCTCTTCTTCTTCTCTCTCCCCATGGCTTGGCTTGACTTTGACGACACGATTCCGCCTTTTCCTTGTCTCATCGTCATCTTCGTCGGCGTACGGCACAGCACAAACTCACAAACATCGCGCACCAGATGAACCTACCGCGCATATCATGACACCCTGCGGCCACCCCATGCCACGGGCCTGACCCTGGGACCTCAGACGGGGCCCAGGCCCCATGGGGGACATCCAGGACCGCCTGGCACCCCGACGCTTGTCATTCCACAGAACCTGGGGCCAAGGCCCAACATCTTTCTGGCACCGCCACGCATGATGTCGCCCCCCTCGTTTGCCATAGTCCCGGGACAGCCACTGACGCTGCAACAGCTGCAGGCCATGCTGCCCACGCTGACCATGCTGGCCCAGCCCACACTGGGTGCGTTCCAGACAGACCAGCACCAATCCCTGGTGCAGATACCGACGTTCACCCAGCCGCAGATACTGGCGCATGACCACCATCACCACCACCACCACCACCATCATGGGGCCCTGTCGGGACCTCTAATTTCGACAGGCGGCAGTATAGTGTCCTCTGCACCCAGCGCCAACATTGTCACCCACCATCCTGTCATGACCTCGCGACACACGGTCCACTCTCGGCCTGTCCGACCAGGTCACCGTGAGACCCGCTTGTCGGCTACCACAGCGACCCGGCACTTCCTCCTGCGTCCTCTGCGCAACTCCCAGTGTCGCCCGCCAGAGACCGCTGCCTACTGATGGCTCATAAACGTTGACAACCTGGACTGGCCAAATGAACACTTTATGGATTGCCGTTCATGTATAAAGCATTTGTCACTCTCTTTCTTTTTCACATGCCTTCAAATCGCGCAAAGCGCTAGGGGGGGAGCCCTATAGCGCCATCATCACCATCATCATTTCTTCATCACTGCGTCGTGCCTCTCGCGCAGCTGATGCTAGCTCGAGCTGCGCTAGAATTAGAACGAGCTGACTCGCCTGGCGTGGCGGACGCTGGTAACCGACGTGGCTCCGCTTCAGGCCAGGAATAAAGTGGCGAGATCGGCACGGCCCCATCGGCCGCCTTCGACGTCATCTCACGTCTTTCTTCTCTCGCCGCTACATATATATTGTGCGGTTCTGGCAAATAAATCTTGTTGTAAGTCAGTGCCGCTGTCTGTCTCCTTCTTTCTCTTGTCCCTCGTTATTGGCGCTGTTTTTTAAGTGAATCAAATTTCACAAAGTATTTTTAATCGCCGAAGTTCGCCACGAAATGCTTTGCATTTAAAACGCACCGGGAGCGACGTGGCACAACACCTTCAACGATCTGGGTAGTGACCACAGAATTCTCTGGACGACCATACCGCGCGATAACGACGCAACTCGGTCATTCAATGGAACAAAACGCCTTGTTGACTAGGACAAATTCAGAGCGATAAGATGGCAGTCATCTTCCCCGCCGACATCCAATATAAAGAGGTGGTGGGAAAACGTGATAAAAGCGCCCGCCAGGCAACGGAGGAAGTGACAACGGACACTCCCATAGACAGGCTATACAGTAAGCTTTTACGCCTATGACAGGCGAAAGAATCACTTCAATCGAGATGGTAGAAGTAGAGACATGAGGCTTATTGCACGCGACTAAACAAACAACAACGGGAAGATATTTGCAGAGACATGGGCAGGCAGCTTCGAGCTTCCCAAACGTGGAACTTGTTGCTTCAGTTCCTTTTGGACCCAAGAAACACTAAAACAAAACAGAAGCATGTCATTCGCAAGTTAACGTGAAATCACGAGGGAAATGAGGAACAGTTAATCGAGTATCTAAATGCCCTTTACCTTACACAGATTCCACCTGTGCGACACCCACATTACTAATGCGGCGCCAATTCAACGCTAGACCAGAAATTCACACCGGTTGAGATAAGAGCGGTATTTCACGAATTATGTCTAAAATCGGCGTCGGGGCCGGACGGTGTAGCGAACCGCATGCTGCGAAACCTGGACGAAGACTCTGTAGAATTATTAATCGAATTATATAAACGAGTGCTACATCACCGGCGAGAGACCCGAGTCATGAAAAGAAGCTACAGAAATCTTAGTTTCTAAACCAGGCAAACCAATCAACAAAACTTACCTCACGCCAATTTCGCTCACGCCGTCAGTGGGAAAGCTAATGGAGCACGCATTTTTCTGTAAACTACTACATAGAGGACGGTGGTTACTACCCAGATACAATGGTAGGCTTTAGACAGCACTTGTCTACAAAGAACGCTCTGCTGCAACTTAAGCACCAAGTTCATCACTCCATAAACGCAAATGCGTTTACCATCTGGATAGCCGACGGTATAGTGATGGCTACACTGTAAAACGCTTATCCTCTATGGTCTTCCCTATTCGGAGCAATTGTTGCTTCGGACAGCCGGAGCGAAATTTTTGCTCCGGCTCGCCCAGCAATTGTGTGACGTGTGAGGAGCGTTTTTAACAGATAATTCACTTCGGCCGACAGGAGCAATTGTGTGGCGCCACTGGAGTACTTTTCACTGGAATTTTCCTCCGGCTGTTCCGAGTGATTACGTGCACCTCTGGAGCATTTTTCGCGGGTTTTTCATTCCGGATGTCCGGACCTTTTGTGTGGTACCTCCGGAGTATCTTACGATTGTACTTGCTTCGTCCGGACAGAAGTTCAGTGAAGTGGATCAGTACTTTTTTAAAGTGTTTGCTCCGCTGTTTAGTTATTGTATGCTGATCACTTCATGCATTAGTTAGATGAAAAATCTCTCAATTCTCATTCAAGCACAGCCGAGTTACTGTGTATTCTTTTCCACGGAGCTATATCACATGAAATTCAAGAAAACACTTGAGTTCTTATTCTTTTATTTATTAAAAATAGGCTGCCATTTCTGGATGATTACCCAGCATTTGGCAAAAAGACACAAGAATAAAAAACATGTAAAAAGCCACCAAAAACAAAACACAATAATACAGATCACATTGAATCAACACCACTTAAGTTTAATGTGCAGCACTTCAAAATGAAGCCCATAATGCTGCAAAACGATGCACGACAAACGAAGAAAGCGCGGCCACCGGGAACAACACTTCACCATTCTCGAAGGACCATCCATGAGATTCATTGACAAAGCAAGGGTTGAGCTGATTGCTTCCTGCATGATTGAGCAAAAATTTTTATACATGAGAACTGCAAATCATGCGAGAGGCACGGAAACTGAGAACACTGAAGCCATGGACACTCAATAAATCCAACACAGTTTGCGAGTCTATGAGAAGAACCAACTTCTACAACTGACCACACATACACACTTACACACACAAATATATATATATATATATATATATATATATATATATATATATATATATATATATATTGTAGTGAAGAGGAATGCCCACTACTGCAGCGACATCGACACGTTGGCGCGAGGCCCGAGCTAAGACTGCCTGGTTGCTGCTGCGACGCTGCCCGTATACTCGGCCTGCTCTTGCTGCTTCGGTACCGACGCCGCTACCACTGTTTACCTTGCATTTACATATTTTGGTGGAGAGTGCTGTGGTCTTCCCCAGTCCTGGAACTCCGTAGCCGAAAGCTGCCGTCCGTCATGCCTGACGACGCTGTCTTCACACCCGCACCGGCTTCGCCACGCAGGGGCTGTCCCGGTGCCCAGCTTTTGCGAGAACCAGACATCTTCAGCGGCACCGATGAGAAAGACGTTGAGGATTGGCTGGAATCTTATGAACGAGCCAGTGCTACTAACAAATGGGACGATCCCGCGAAGCTTGTACCGTAATGTTTTATTTAACGGATGTTGCCAAGCTATGGTACAGAAACCATGAGGCGGATATCCCCACTTGGACGACCTTCAAAGCCTGCATCACAGATGTTTTTGGACGCCCTGGTGTGTGGAAACTTCACGCAGAACAACGTCTACGAAGCCGGTCCCAACAAACTGGTGAAACATTCACTAGCTACATCGAGGACGTCCTCGACCTCTGCCGGCGTGTCGACCCGAAGATGGCGGAAACTGACAAGGTACGACACATCATGAAAGGCATTTCCGACGACGCCTTTCAAATGCTGCTCTCGAAGAACCCTGTCACTGTCTCTGAGCCCATCGAGTTATGTCAGAGTTTCGACGAGCTCCGACGACAACGTCTCCTCACGCGACGCCCTAACGTCGCGGATGACACACTCTCAAGCCTAACCACAACCTCTGACCGTGAGTCCCTGCTATCGCAGATCAAGGAGTTTGTTCGTGCTGAAGTCGCTCGTCAGCTATCGCTGCTATCGACAGTCGGCCAACCACAGTCACCTCTTCCAGCAAACCTTCGCCGGGCCATCCAAGAGCAAGTTTGCGCGGCTCTGCCATCTGCCCGTGACGCTTCATCGTTGCCGACCCCCGTTGTCTGTGCCGAGGTAACTGCACCTCTAAGCTATGCTGAAGTGGCCGCTCGACCACCTCTTCAGACTTTTACGTCACTGCCATCAGCCATGCTACCACGACCTACTCCTCGGTTCACTCAGCCAAGGTCTCTCCAGAGTAGTGGACAATGGCGTACAGTCGACAATCGGCTAATATTCTTTGCCTGTGGCCTACCTGGCCACATAGCGCGATACTGCCGTCGACGCGTCCTTATCTACCACCACCAGAGACACCACCAGAGCTTCGAACCTGCCCCTTATGTGTCACCGCGCCCTTCGTTCACAGGATCTCAGCCTCCTGACCAGATGTCATCGTACGCCGACTACCGTCCTCCAGTTAGCCATCGCTCACCATCACCTCGACGCCGCTCGCCATCCCCGTTGCGCCGTCGTCCTTCATCGCCGGAGCGGGAAAACTGATTGCCGCAGTTCTAGAGGCAGGAACTGCGTCGCCCGCGAAAAGACCAAGGCCTCTCTGTTCCCCAACGAATGTTCTCGACGTATATGTGGACGGCGTCGCTGCACTCGCTCTTGTCGACACTGGTGCCGTAGTTTCAGTGATCAGTGCCAGACTCTGCCGCTTGCTCAAAAAAGTTATGACGCCAATAGCAAGTATATCACTTCGTACAACCAGCGCAGAGCACGTCACGCCAGCCGCTGCCTGTACTGCTTGAATCGCGATTGATGGCCTCATCTATGTCGTCGAATTACTAGTTTTAGATTCCTGTTCTTATGATCTCATTTTGGGTTGGGACTTTCTCTCCGCTAATAAGGCCGTCATCGACTGCTCTCGCGCTGAGGTAGAACTTGAAGTGTTTGGCGACGCTCCGTTAAATGATGCACTTGAAACCGGGGACAAACTATTTGTTGCTGAAGACGTCCTCAGACCGCCGCACTCTTTCGCCCTTACCATGGTATCTTGCAACTCGCTCGCCGAGTCGAGTGCCCTTTTCACGCCATCTGCCCTTTTCGTTCGCCGCAAGTGTTCACCGATACCTTATGCCCTTCTAGAACTTCATGACGGCGTCAGCAAACTGCTTATCTTGAACCTCTTGTCATGTCCTGTAACACTACTTCGGGGTGAGTGCGTCGGGCGGGTTTACAGTCTCGATCCTTCTGCAATTTTTGACATGTCGACTGGTCTTTCCGCCAAACACGAAGTCGCCGGAGTGACTTGTGCCTCTTCGCCGCAGACTACTAGGCCTGACGTACCCAGCACCTCCACCAAAATATAATGTAAATGCAAGGTAAACAGCGGTAGCGGCGTCGGTACCGAAGCAGCAAGAGCAGGCCGAGTATGCGGGCAGCGTCGCAGCAGCAACCAGGCAGTCTTAGCTCGTGCCTCGCGCCAACGTGACGATGTCGCTGCAGTAGTGGGCATTCCTCTTCACTACACTTACTCTTCACTACGCATTTACATTATAATATAATATATATATATATATAGTATATATATATATATATATATATATATATATATATATATATATATATATATATATATATATATCTATATATATATATATATATATATATATTTCTGGATTGACAGCTCTACCTTTGTTGAAACATTCAAAAGCAATTTTAGACTAAAATAATTTTTATTCCGGTACTCTCGCAGATCGCACCAGGAATGCCCCTCCCTATAATTTCCTAATTATATCAAATAATATTGCTGTTTATTACATTCGCATTTTAGTGCGTGCTCATTGTCATACTTACAGTGTGCATTGCGGCCTGTCCTTGAAGAAAGCGTAGCTTCATCTCATTTGGAAAAGAATTTTCGCGATAAGTTGGCATTGTTTTGCTTTAACTTGCACTGCCCGTTCTGCTTTGATATTTGTTCGTCGTTGTGAACATTTTCAAAGTAGTTATCGTATGAACATGTATTTCAAGACAAATAGCTTCGAGCACAAAAATAAGGAAAAGTTCACTACAACGTGATAAAATGAATAAGCAATAAAAGGCACCAACATTACGACACCAAAGCTAACTGCATTTCCGCAGAAATAAGAAAAGGCCGACCAGTTTACCACAACACAAAGGTCCTTGCAAATCTTCGAAGGCCAAAGAAGGTGATGCAGGTGCAAGAGTCACGACGAGCGTCCTAGTCTTGAAGAAGTTTTCTTTTCCCCTCTGCTGCTCACAGGCCAGCGTTGTTGTGTTGTCCAGGTCAAAACTATGTCTCAACACTGTTCACATCCACATCTTACGCAAAAAAAAGCTGCAGTCATAGCCACGGCAGCACGACTGAAAAGAGAAAAAAATGAAGCAGCAGCATAGAAGTATCTCCCATCACTAACACAAAAAATGCGACTAGTTTTTCAATAGGGTGCCTCCTCCTCTCTCTTTCTCTTTCACTACAATGTCCACTACAATGTCCCCTCCATGTTGGAATGTTTTGCGGGGCTGTCATATGGTTTAAGTTCACTCCCCCCCCCCCTCCCGACATCCACAGAAACGTCGAGCGCCGCACGGCTTATTCTACCAAACAACTCCTCTTTTTTTGCATTCTTCGTCCCCAGTATTGTCAGTTTCTTTCGTCCCTCTCTTTATTTTCCTGAAAGCACCACATCACCCGAAGAGTCCAGTATACGTCTAGATCAATATCTCAGACACCACTTATCCAACCAAAATAACTTTTTCACCAGTATGAGTGTATGTTTGCGTTCTAAACATCTGCATGAAACCTATTGCCCTACCTCAATTCACTACATTTACAAAAAATTAACACTGATTTCAGTTATTGAAGTTTTATTAGTCCCACTTACATATTCAGTTGAAGGTAAAAAACCCGGAGGCACTGCGGCAATCATAGTAAAAGTTAAAAAAAAACACAGAGAAAAGACGTTTCGGCTCCCACACAGAAGCCTTGTTCACAGTGGAACGAAAACATGTGTAAATCACGTTTTCTTTATCTTGAGTCACTCGTTATAGAAGCCACTCCGCGCATTTTAAACAGGAGCGATTATAATCTGCCGTTATTATATGCGCGCTGCCTGCGTGGTATATTGAAACATACATAAAGTGAACTGCTTTACACATGTTTTCATTTCACTGTGAACAAAGCTTCTGTGTGGGAGCCGAAACGTCTTTTCTCTGTGTTTTTTTTACTTTTACTTTGGTCAGCGCAGTGCTTTTAGGTTTTTACCTTTAATTATGTATCATCCCAACCAGACAGGCTACCGTCAAACTTTGAACTTCAGCTTACATATTTTATCAAAATAATTTTTACGCAGTGGTTGAGTTTGACCTGGCGCTATTCATATACAAAGCGGACAAATGTTACCGTTTATAAGTACCGACAAGACCAAAAATATTGTTACGGCGCATCATCGTCAGGAGCAAGCGTGGCACTTTGCGAAGATGAAGAAGACGCCTGTGCGTTAGACGCTTGCGCGAGAGGCAATTTAGACATCTTGTTCGGCTGCCGATTCTCGGTGGACGCTATCCTATAAGCCTATACCTCGCCCCGTCACATTTGGTGGAGGTGCTGGGTAACCGCCTCGCAAGGGAACTTCGCAGCGGCCGTCGTTTGAAGGGTCATTCCACAACGATCACGGAAACTACGGCGTCTGCATCTGCTCCTGTTGTTCCTGCGGCCGAAGATGATGCGGTAACTACATCTCTTCTGCGATCACAATCTTCGTGCTCGAACCCCCGCGGGATCCTGGCACGTTCAGCGGTTCCAGCGATCCAGATGAAGTTGACGTTGAAGATTGGCTGGCAGAGTACGAACGTGTGAGTACTCAATACCGATGGGGCCCGACTCTTATGCTGGCGAACCTGTTATTCTATCTTAGGGGAACCGCCAAATCGTGGTATGAGAACCATGAAACAGAACTTGGGAGTCGGGCAGTGTGCAGGGAGAAAATGTTCGACCTGTTCGGAAAGCCGATTGGAAGAAAAATGGCCGCGAACAAAATGCTCGCGTCTCGGGCGCAGACCTAAACCGAGTCTTACGTCTCGTATATAGATGTGTTACCGTTGTGTCGCAAAGCCAATGCCGAGATGCCGGAGGCTGACAAGGTCGGACATATTCTTAAGGGGATTGCGGATGACGCGTTCAACCTCCTCATCTGCAAAATTTTTTCTACAGTGGACGCCATTATAAAAGAATGTCGGCGCTTTGAGCAAGCGAAGAGCCGGCGGAATAACAGCGTGTTTACCCGCCTTCCGAATACGGCTGCAACGTCGTCTTGCGAAGGCCGTGCAAGAACACAGCCGCCACCTCTAGATTCATTGTATCAGGTGACTCGAATCTTACGGCGCGAATTTGAAGCCATTGCCTCTGCTCCGGCTCACACCGCTGCAAGTGACACGACCCCACTCACTCCTAACATGGTTTAAGCCATCGTCCGCCAAGAACTCGCCAGCATAGGCATTCCCTCGGTGTGCACTTTGCGCAGCCCGCAGCGAGCTCCATGGCGTCCATCCTCATCGTTTCACGAGCAGCAGTTTACGGCCCGATCTCGCGACCCTGCTGCGTGGGGAACCGTGTACAATCGACCAATTTGTTTTCATTGCCACCGTATCGGTCATGTCGTCCGTTACTGCAATTACCGCTGGTCCTCGCTACCTCGGACTTCATCTCAACCTCACTACCGACAAGACAGCATCCGCTTCGCATCTGACGCGCAGCCTTCTCCGCCAAACAACTACAGAAGGTTCAACAGCCGATCTCCGTCACCGCATGGTCGTCAGTCGCATTCGCCTCCAGGACGTCGCCAGTCGTCTCGCTCACCGCAGACTCGCAGGCCGTCGTCCCCATTCAACCCCCCTCCTGCCTACCCGGAAAGCTAAACGGTGCAGCGCCCGGAGGTGACGCTGCATTTTCGACTCCCTCCACAAATCCTCTCTTGACGCTTCCGACGAGACAAAGTTTGTTAGACGTTGACGTTGACGGTGTGGCTATTTGTGCCCTTATAGAAACCGGAGCGCACATTTCTGTAATGAGAGCTAACCTTCGCCGACGCTTACATAAAGTGCTCATGCCTGCCGATTCCCACAAACTTCGCGTCGCTGATGGGAGGACCCCTGATGTTCAAGGGATGTGCACGGCCCGTGTGTCCATTGCTGGTCATCCTACATTAGTTCAGTTTGCGTCATTGAAATGTGTCCTCATGACCTAATACTTGGTTTGGACTTCCTGTCACGTCATTCTGCGCTCATTGATTGTGCCACTGGTGCTCTTCAGCTTGAACTGCTGCAGTTTGTCGATTTTCCAGCTGACTATTCTCCCCGTTTATGCTCTCGTCACCACGTTCGCTTGCCTCCGCAAGCTGCTACATATGTCACTTTGTCGTGCTCACGTCATGTGCCCGATGGTGACTACCTCGTCACTCTTATAGTCGACGTACTGATGGCCCGAGACGTCGCCCTTGCTCACACTGTTGTCGCCGTCGCTAATAATACAGTGGTTATACCACTACTCAACGTGAGTCTCTTGACTCAAGTTATTCCGCAAGACATGTCTTTGGCCACCCTATCTCCACTTGACAGCTTCAACGTTACTTGTTTGGACACCGATACATCCCCCTGTCTTGGCCGCAATTACACTCTGCCTGCAGATGACATTAACAAGATGATTGCTCCCGACCTCACTGCAGCGCAAGCTGCCAGCCTTCATAGTCTGCTAACATCATATAGAGACGTTTTCGACTTTGACCACCGCCCTCTCAGCCAAACAACTGCAGTGACTCACCGGATCAACACTGGTGATGCCAGTCCTATACGGCGGCGTCCATATCGCGTATCTCACAAGGAACGCCAAGTAATTCTGAATGAAGTGGACAAAATGATTACTAAAGACGTAATATAACCATAATCAAGCCCCTGGGCCTCCCCAGTCGCGCTCGCTGAGAAGAAGGATGGCAGCTGGCGCTTTTGCGTGGACTATCGCCATTTAAACAGAGTGACCCACAAAGATGTCTCGGATTGATGACGCCCTCGATTCCCTCCATAGTGCCCAATATTTTTCGTCTGTCGACCTTCGGTCCGGCTATTGGCAAATTTCCGTCGACCCCATGGATCGTGAAAAAACCGCTTTCGTTACGCCCGACGGCCTCTACCAGTTCAAAGTCATGCCATTTGGACTGTGTAATGCGCCGGCAACTTTCGAGCCCATGATGAACTCCCTACTCCAAGGATATGAGTAGTCCATCTGCTTATGTTACTTGGACGATGTCATCGTCTTTTCACCTACCTTTTACAGCCATATAACACGTCTGTCGGCCGTTCTGGATGTTTTTCGAAGAGCTGCTCTCCAGCTCAATTCTGCAAAATGCCATTTCGGACGTCGCCCAATCACCATACTCGGCCACCTTGTCAGTACCGATGGTGTTCAACCAGATCCCGAAAAGGTGCGATCAGTACAACAATTTACTGAACCACGCTCGACAAAGGACGTTCCGAAGTTTTGTAGGGCTATGTTTCTATTTTCGTCGATTTGTCCGCAACTTCGCCGACATCGCTCGACCACTTACTGATCTCTTAAAGAAGGACGTTCCCTTCGCATGGGGCATAGAGCAAGCGGACGCCTTTTCGGCTCTTATCCATCTGCTGACTGCGCCACCAATACTGGCCCATTTCGACCCTGCACCACCTACAGAGCTTCGGACCGATGCCAGTGGCCATGGAATTGGAGCGATCCTTGGCCAACGACAGCACGGGAAAGGACCGCGTGATTGCTTACGCCAGTCGCCTTCTTTCACCTGCCGAACGAAAGTTCTCCATCACTGAGCGTGAATGCCTAGCTTTAGTGTGGGCCGTGGCGAAATTCAGGCCTTACCTGTATGGCCGAACTTTTTCCATTGTTACGGACCATCACGCTCTTTGCTGGCTGTCATCGCTAAGGGACCCATCTGGACGTCTCGGTCGCTGTGCGCTCCGTCTGCAAGAATACTCGTTCGTGGTCCACTACAAGTAGGGACGCCTGCACACAGACGCAGGCTGTGTGTCACGTTATCCGGTTGAAACGTCCGACTTGACAGACCTTGATTCAGACCCGTGCGTTCTCTCCATCCACACTTTGGATGATATCTCCACCGAACAACGACGTGACCCGTCGTTACTCTCCATCATCGAGGTCTGACCTCTGCTCCAACAGACCCTTCCGTTCGCCTGTTTGAACTGCGTGACAACATTCTGTACAGTCGCAGCTTCAACGCTGATGGCCCGGAATTACTACTCGTGCTTCCCCATCACCTGCGTACTAGCGTTCTCGAACAACTACATGACGTACCTACAGCCGGTCACCTAGGCGTCTCTCGTACCTACGATCGTGTGCGACGTCGCTTTTTCTGGCCCGAACTGTATCTTACTATGGTTCGCTACGTCACTGCTTGCGACCGCTGCCAACGCCGCAAGCGCCCCTCTGTGCTACCGTCTGGCCTCCTACAGCCCATTTACATACCGACGCAACCATTCTTTCGTGTTGGCCTTGACCTGTTGGGCCCGTTTCCTACGTCTACCTCCGGAAATAAATGGATTGCAGTCGCCACAGACTACGCCACACGCTTTGCCATCACTAAAGCACTGCCGACAAGCTGTTCCACTGACGTCGCTGACTTTTTCTTGTATGAAGTCATTCTTCATCACGGCGCTCCACAGCAGCTGCCTAATGATCGAGGAAGGTACTTTCTTTCACGTGTTGTGGACGACATTCTCCGCGCCTGCTCCACTGAGCACAAGCTTACCACCGCTTATCATCCACAGACAAATGGATTGACCGAGCGTCTGAACAGAACGCTGACGCAGATGCTGTCAATGTACGTTTCGCCAGATCACCGTGACTGGGACAAGGCACTCCCCTTTGTCACGTTCACGTACAATTCTTCACGGCACGACACAGCTAGTTATTCGCCGTTTTATTTGCTATTTCGCCGACATCAAGCATTACCCTTTGACACGCTCCTTCCTTCGGCTGCCCCCTTGTCTACTGAGTACGCCAGCGATGTCGTTTCTCGAGCCCATGCAGCCCATCAGCTTGTCCGTGATCGGCTGCACTTGTCGAAAGCGCACCAAAGAAACCGCTATGACAGTCGCCACCAAAGCGTGCACTTCTCGCCGGGGTCTGTGGTACTTCTCTGGACACCAAACCGCCAAGTCGGCTTATCAAAGAAGCTACTATCACACTACCGTGGCCCCTACAAAGTGTTACGACAACTTAGTGACGTGAGCTACGAAATCGCACCCCTAAACAATGCCTCTTCTACCCCCTCACTCCAAACAGAGGTTGTACACGTTTCCAGACTCAAACCGTATCACCCTCCTCGTTCGTCGCCACCGTACTAAGCGCCGTGACGGCGCTTCCGCCGCAGGGGAGTGATGTTACGGTGCATCATCGACAGGAGCAAGCGTGGCACTTTGCGAAGATGAAGAAGATGCCTGTGCGTTAGGCGCTTGCGCGAGAGGCAACTCAGACATCTTGTTCGGCTGCCGATTCTCGGTGGACGCTATCCTATAAGCCTAGACCTCGCCCCGTCACAATATATTTTAACCAGTCAGGGTTACCTATACCAATTATTAGCGTCTGGTAGAATAAACATGAAACTGTGCTATGTTTTATTGTTGCACATATAATCAGCAATGCAATTATTACAGTGACTTGATGCAATTCACCGAAGTAATTATGGCGTAAATGTAGCGCAGAAAAGGACGTGGACAATAAAGTAAACGACGACAAGCGCTTTTGGCGCTCACTTTCTTTTATCTCGTCTTTTTGATGCTACATTTACGCCATAATGAATCAGTACAAACTCACTCACCTCATCGATTTGCTTTACCAAAGTTATGTTAAGAAAAATAAAAACCCGTAGTCAAAACAACGCATTATCGAAATTTTGCTGTCTTTTCACTGATGTTTTGTAAAGTTAGCACATAATAATCACATGTTTGGTTTATGAACCCAACACTATCGAAATGTAAACACTACTTGACAAGAATAATACAGGTAATTGGAGGAGAACTCACTCACCATTTTTCGCCGCACCAGCTACCGCCGGGTCCTTGAACACTCGCGAGACCACAATGTGTCGTTCGCTGCCAGGAACCATCACAGGATTACCGTTCGCACAACTCGCTTATGTCGATGATAACCTTCGCTGCTGCTTGTAGCTGGTGATATCCAGAAGGTGTTCAGAATAATTTCCCTTTCTCCAACGCGGCTGAATGGTCCGCACAATCCTCACTGTACCGGCTCTGTCTGCGCCATGTTGGTTTGTGGGGAACGGCCTCCCGGCGGCGAGGCTGCCTACGTCACTCCTCGAACAGCCAATAAATGCAGCTGAGCGATCAGCGGGAGCAATTGGGGAGCATCCTTCGGGGCAAAAGCGATGTGCTGGAGCACTTCTGGAGCAACCACGGGCGCATAATCAGGGGATTGGCCCCGTTTTTCTCCGGTTTATTTCGTCCGGCACCCACAGGAAGAAAACAGTGGAAAATGAATGTATATGCTCCAGTACATTCCGGTTTAAGTGACGTCACCGGAGCAAAGCAGGAAGCATCGTTCCCCAATTCCTACCAGCTGGGTATATTTTTGTTTACAGTGTATATAGAGCAGAGACTTCAAAAAGCAGTAGCCACGGCGGAGATTTTCGCCAAAAATCAGAGCTCCTTTTATATAAACCCACGCTTAGAGCTAGATCACCGAAATTGTACGTAAATAGTCGTGATTACGAAGAGATTAGAGTGAGCCCGGCCGATGGCAAAATTATACCCATAGCTCAGCATATATGAGTCCTCTGATTGATCATTGGGTCCAATGGAACAAATGGGAAAACAATCCACAAGCTATATACAAACCAATGTCGCCAACGCTATGGGTTTAGTGCGCAGGATTGCAGACACCGAGGCATGAGCGAGGCCAGTGTCATGCGCCTAATACAGGCGTTCGTAAGTAGCTATGTTGCATACGTAGCGGCTTTTCATAATTGGTATACCACAAAGAGCAACAATATATTTATTAACACCCTGATCAGGACAACGTAGACACAAGCCCTAGGCGTGCCAGAATATGAAAGGACGGAACTAATCCTGAAACTAGACGCTCACAACACACTTCAGAGGAAATTGCCGAAGCCTAGCGCGTCTCAAGATTATAAGGGCTGTCCGCAACGAAAAACGGCTGGAACACATTAGCAAAATTGGGTATCACAGACCCCGTTCAGCGCGGCGAGAAATGCGACATCCCCACCCTTATCAGCTCCAAAGTCGTGATAAACGCACTTTGTAGAAATATGAACCCCACCAAGAATGCAGAACGCAGATGCCACAAAACAAAAGCACTGCTCAAGACACACGGGACTAGTGAAAAGTCTGTGTTCATGGATGCGAGCCCGTACTCCAAGAAGCGAGTGCATGTTGCAGCGGCTGTAGACGCGACCGGAAACTGCGTCAATACCTGTGATGTCTTAACGACACGAATTGAGGATGCTGAAGATATAGCCATCGTCACAAAACATAGCGTTATTTTTAGTGACCCACAAACCGCGATTAGGTATTTAGAGTGTGCACGCATCTCGCAAAGTATCCTAAAGATTCCAGCGAGGAGCCAGGAACTGATGGGTTGGGAGGAACATAAGTATCTAATCTTATTCCCGGCACACACAAACACCGCCACTTACAACCCGATCAAGAGGGTCCATGCGCTGTCACGAGATTTAACGCGCTGCGCAGCCCAAGGGGTACCCTCGTCGGGAGATGCAACGGCCGAAATCGAACCTTCATTAAAATGTAGAATCACCACCTACACACAACACCCAAAGTAACATCGTGACTTAAGGCGGATTTTTTCTCCACATCACCCAAAATTACATAAAAAACACCGACTGGTGCAAACTACAAATTTATTCTTTTCCCAGCCCTGCTCAGTTACAGAGACTGTTTCCAGCAATTTATCCCGACTCGATAATAAAGCCTGTAAAATCGAAGAGGTATTGTTAACCCACATGTCTGCTCAGAGGGTGTCCCAACAAGCAAACAGACTCCCCAGAACTTCTCCGGGAGCGATGGTGTACAACGCTGCTCAGCTCCAATTTAGAAGACCAAAGCTGGGCTATCCAGCAGGCCAGGGAGGCTATTGGGAGACAAGGTCTTCCATCCTCTGTCTGAGCGGTCTGGCCCGGACCAGCAACTAGCCAGATCTCGCAATAATGTTTTGTTTCTTCATGATCATGATCATCATCATTATCATCATCATCACACTCACTGAGGGCACAAGATGAAACAAGGCGATCGGCCTCTTTATAAACATGCGAAGGTATTCAACATGTGAAAGTATCCACTGGCAAATAGAGACCCCCCACAAGTAATAAGCTTTGTGGCAGATTTCACGATGTGCATATGATTCGGCCACTGAAATCTTCTCTTAACAATCTGCTAAGGGCAGCACGAGAATCTGTAAGCATGACAACCTTCGAATTTTTCATTTTTCAGCCACCTTGGCCGTCATTGTATACAGATGCGCATCTGTAAAAACTTGAAGATGACCGTCAAAATTTTCAAATCGGTGCTACTAGGCTAACAGAAGCCGTTGCCAAAACAGGCTGAAGTCATTGCTATAGCACAGTAAAATTTTTTGCATCCTTAAAGGTGTAAAAACGCGTTTTGCAAATTTACACCCTTTTCGAATTTGTATAACATCTTTTTCTTTGCTGGTACGCCCTTAGAGAAGGGTGTAAATGGCATAAGAATGTTATTATGCCTTTCGTGAGGGTGTTGAAGAGCTGATGGGTGTACACCTATAATTGCAATAAAAATTGTTCTGTTTAACGTCCCAAAGTCGTCATACAATCATGCGAGACGCCGTACTGAAGGGCTCCGAAAATTTAAACCACCTGAGAATACTTAAGATGTACCTAAGTCTAACTACAAAGGTCTCAAACAATTTCAGCTCCGCCGAAAATGTGGCCGCCGTGAACTGCAGAGATACGATCCTGGGACTTGCGGGTCAATAGTTGAGCACCATAAGAATCAGACCACCAGCGCGGGTGGTGCATGTGCAAGAATCAAGCTCCATCCATGCCTGCAATTAAAATACCACGCATAGCGCAACGTGCCTGTTGTAGTGCCTTTCCTAAGATAACAATGTCATAGGGATGACAAAATCAAGGAAATGATTGAGGCATTGGCACATTTTACAGAACACTCTAAGAATAATCGATAAAATGTAAAAGAGAATAACTTTTTTTCGCACTGTATGATTCGACATGTTTTACCGCTTTATATCGTCCACATAAAATGTGAATAAATGAATGGGCTACTATCACGATCTACGGACAGCACATTTTATGTGTACAAGCAATTGAAAAAAAAGCTTGAATTTATTACAAAAACCCTTGCTCAGTCAAAAGCCGTTCGAGCGCAAGTCGTTTTCACAAGCTTCTCGAAGACGTGACGTCCTTGGTCGAAAAGAAAACAATGCACTACCTTCTGGAACCATGCGGGAGCACGGGAAGTGATTCTTTAGGTCAATAAATAAAGGTCAGAGAATGGCATGGTGAGCGCGCACGCAGCGCATTTGCGAAGCGAAAGGGACGAGTAGAGGGGAAAACACACGCCACTCGCCCCCCACCATTATATATATATATACATATATATATATATATATATATATATATATATATATATATATATATATATATATGTGTGTGTGTGTGTGTGTGTGTGTGTGTGTGTGTGTGTGTGTGTGTGTGTGTGTGTGTGTGTGACGCTACGATGACTGGGTGACGTGGCATGGCTGATACCCAATGTTTATTCTGTTCTGACTTCTTCCTCATCTACTTCTACTACAAGTCACTGCCTTCCTACGTCACAGGATTCCCCCTCCCCCCGAAAGAATGCGCGCGTTACAATCAACAAAACAACAAAAAGCATAAAGTGAAGAATGTCAAAATGCTCAGTACTTCGATTTCAGGAGGGAGTTTCTTAACTCGCACAAAAGCTTCACAGTATAGGGCAGCAGTCCGGTCATATGTAGGGTAGCTCTGGTGGACGAGGCTGGCTGTTGCGCCCTGGATAGCATAACCCCGCCCTGCACATCTGCACTGAGGATGACACGACTTCAGGTCATGTGAAAAACGAACAAGGCTTGAAATCTGTGTAGCATTGAAATGGCGGATGTCTTTGGCATCGGATCCAGCGCCGTCGTGGCAATAGACGCTTTGCTTCTAGTCGGCGCGCGTGAAAACTGAGGATGATGGGACGATGTCTTTTTTTCTCCGTTGCATACGTAGTAGCTTCATGTCTCTTTCGTAACTTTCTGTGGCGTTCTCTCAGTTTGTTGGATAGCAGACATGGCTTTGAGAACTTGTGCAGAAAATTTTGTCGACGTTGCTTTCTGCGAAGATGGCTTAGGCATCGACTATTGTCTTTGCTTCTTTTTTTGATGTTGTCTCTAATGACCTTTCAGCCACAAGTGTACTCGTGAGGAGGTTTCACTTGATCGTTGTTCTTGTTCGAGTAGCCGTTGCAGTTCTTGGAGTTCGTGGAGTTGCCTTTGTTGAAATTGCTCGTCTTCCCATGAAAGTTCGTCAGATGGGCCTCTTTCAGGAACATCAGTCTGCTTTTCTTTAGATGGTGATGTGATCAGGAGATTGTCGGTAGTCGACACTGTACTGCTAGGCTTGTCTTGTGATGAAATCAGCGTGACAGGCTGATGAGAAAGCTCTCAAGATGGTTGTGAGTCATCCTTGATTGTAAATGCTTCTGTCAGTTGACAATGCACCGGCGTTGGTGGATTAGAAATTCCTGCAGTGCTTTGACTCGCATGTGTGTTATCACTTGACGATGAGAGCACAACAGACATGGCTTCAGGTGGTTCCGATGGCGTATGTTTTTCTTTTTGCAGCGTAGTTAGGCTGACAGTGTCTGTCGAATGACCCTGGTCCGGAACGTCAGGGTAGGGGCTGGTATTGTGAGGATTCACTAGCTCGTCACGCGTAAATTCCGTCGCACGCTCGAAACCGTTTGGGCCTTGTGTGTGACACGAAGCACCAAGGGATTCGGGTGGTTCAGTAATATGTGAAGTGTTGTGGTGCAGTGAACACGTTGAAAATGCCGATTTCGTTGTTCTTGGGAAAGCCGGCTTTAGGTTTAAGTCTTTTGCCGAAATGGTCTAAAGTCCTTTCGGTATACGGAGGCTTCACCTTGTCTGTTGCGACGTGCAAGTTACCATTAACAGTCGGTGTTCGAATGCGTGATGTTTTTTCGGAAGAGTCATATGATGGTACAATGGTGGTATATATTTTCTGAGGTCTCATTTGGAAAATAGGCTTACTGCGGGAAGACTTCGCGTAACTCTGATGGGCGAGTTGAAAAGCTTTCCACAGATGAAGTATGGACAGGTCTTCATCGTATTCTTTGAAACGACTTATCGTTTCTTCTTTGATCTTTTTCCAAGACTCATCGTTCTCGAAGATGTGGGTGAGGTAAAACTTAAGTGCCTCACCTGAGACGTAGTCGCTGAAGTTCGTAACCATTTCCCGTTTCGACCAAGATGCAGCGGTAGCGTGGAACTCGAACAGGTCGAACCAGTCCTGTACAGGTCCATCGTCCGCTGCTCCGGTGTACTTGGCGATGGGAAGGTCGGTCGATGATTCTGTCATGGTGCTGGTCTCTGTGTGCGGCTAGGAGATTGATTCCGTAGTCGATGTATGGTCAGGGCATCTTGTGTAGAACTGCGTCGATGATCAGACACTGATGAAGTGGCTGGGAGGTCTTCATCCTGTCGACTTGTGTGACGCTATGATGTTTGAGCGATCGTGGCCTGGCTCATACTCTATGTTTATTCTATAAGCGCTTCTTCCTTCTCTGCTTCTACCAACCATCACTTCATACGTCACACGATTCCCCCTCCCCCCGAAAGATGGCACCGTTTATAACCTACGAAAAATTGAAGAAGCCAATAAACAGACAATGTCCAAATTCACAGTATCACGTCCCGACAGAGTTCCACAGTCTCTTTAAATCTCCAAGCCCGAGGGAGCAGTCCGGTGAACTCTATAACAACTCTGGTGGGCGAGGCTGACTGTTGCGTTCCGGACAGAGCGGGATACACGTGGATGCTGACAGTACTGCTAGAACTCTTGTTCGGGCTGACCAAGGTTGGAACGCCTTGTTGCATCGGCAGCTCGGATGTCATCGGGGTTGTATTTTTCGCCGTGAATGGTGCGATTCCGATGCTTCTTGCTTGCGTACTTCTCGACAGACTGTGATGGAATGCCTGAGTGCTTGCGGTTTGCAAGCAGTGCTTCCGCGTCTTTCTCGGCGCTTTCTGTGGTGTTGCAGTCGGCGAAATAGCAGGCGCTGGAAGCGTTTCTGGTGACTTTTCTTTGTCCGAAAGTGTCTGACGTCTTGTTGGTTTGTAGATCTTATTTTTCGATGTTCTTCAACTGGTGAACGCGCTTCCATTGAATTTGGCGTTCGCCGATGCCCTCGTTGCAGTCTCGCTCGTTGTTGCATGGGTTTATGAACTTGGCTTTGTTTGCTTTGTTGAGGCTGCTCAAGAGATGGCTGTAGTGGCGCCCCTTCCGGAATGAGGCATTCATTTCCTTCGGTGTTTGACGTGTCCTGTCGACAGCTGATGCTTGGTGAATTGGTGTCTTGCTTGTCGGGCATAGTTGGTAATGCGTCATCATTGCAAGCAGGCTCTTCAGAGGCTTCAGTGACGTGGTTCATTGCGCACGCTTCCGAAATAGAACTGTGTACGAGGTTTGATGTATCATGTACTACTGAATTTGTTCGATTCATGAATTGGTGAGCTCTGCATGTGGGCACCACAGCTGACATGGCATTACTATGTTTGAACTGCAGATTTTGGCAAGTCTGCGGTGCCGCAGAAACGACACGAAGCTCTTCAGGGGCTTCTTCGCAGTTCAGTGCGAGTGCTTCTTGCGCGTGGTAGCTTGCGACGTTCGATGCGTCTGAGCCTTCTGCTTTGCTTCGACTGTCCAGTGTGTGTGCACCGCACGGTGATGAATGAACATGTCCGGAAAGGGCATGGCTTGACAGGGTATTTTCGTGAAACGTTAGGCCGTCTACGGAGGTCGCGGCGTCCTTATGAGGCGAATGGTGAATGATAGGAGCGCTTGAAAAACCGCGTGACGAAAACCCAGGTGGTGGACCACGTATGCCAGATGAAGAGCGAACGGCATCAGGTGGTTGGGCAACGTCTCGGGTCATATGCTGAAGCGATGACTTCGCAAATGCCGACTTTCGTGCGGAAGGGAGGTGCGCTCGATGGCTGTGTTTTTCCCAAAATACGCGTTGTCGTCTGCCACTGAACTCGTGTGCCACTTCGTCTTTTGTCCGAGGTCGAATCTTGTTGTGCGTTTGAATGGTTGAAGACTGCCTGTAAAATTGACGACTGAAGTGCAGTTGTCTGTGGATGGTGGGTTACAAGCAAGTCTTCGTCATAGTCGTCACCGTATTTTTTAAACCAAACGATCATTTATTGTTTTATCTTTTGCCAAGACTCATCGTTGTCGAATATGTGGGTGAGGTAAAATTTAAATGCCTCACCGGTGACGTAGTCGCTGAAGTTCGTAACCATTTCCCGTTCCGACCAAGATGCAGCTGTAGCGTGGAACTCGAACAGGTTGAACCAGTCCTGTATAGGTCCATCGTCCGCTGCTCCGGTGTACTTGGGGATGGGAAGATCGGTCGATGATTCTGTCATGGTGCTGGTCTCTGTGTGCGGCTAGGAGATGATCTTTGTCACATGCGGCCGACAGGATGAAGACCTCCCAGCCACTTCATCAGTGTCTCATCATCGACGCAGTTCTACACAAGACGCCCTGACCATACATCGACTACGGAATCATCTCCTGGCCACACACAGCGACCAGAACCATGACAGAATCATCGACCGACCTTCCCATCACCAAGTACACCGGAGCAGCGGACGATGGACCTGTACAAGACTGGTTCGACCTGTTCGAGTTCCACGCTACCGCTGCATCTTGGTCGGAAACGGGAAATGGTTACAAACTTCAGCGACTACGTCACCGGTGAGGCATTTAAATTTTACCTCACCCACATATTCGACAACAATGAGTCTTGGCAAAAGATAAAACAAGAAATGATCGTTTGGTTTAAAAAATACGATGACTACTACGACGAAGGACTTGCTTGTAAGCCACCATCCACAGACAACTGCACTCAGTCGTCAATTCTACAGGCAGGTCTTCAACCATTCGAACGCACAACAAGATTCGACCTCTGACAAAAGACGAAGTGGCACACGAGTCGGCGGGACTGAAGACATCGCAACCACTTCATCGCCCGGCCATCATCATCGAAGACCTCAGCAAGACGCAGTGACCGAACGCGGGCCACCAAGACCACCAAGCATCATGACAGCAGCATCAGACGACCTTGACATCCCTAAGTACACCGGATCAGCGGACGACGAACCCGTACAGGACTGGTTCAACCTGTTCGAGCTCCATGCCGCCGCTGCATCATGGTCGGAACGGGAGATGATCATAAACTTCACCGACTACATCTCAGGTGAGGCATTCAAGTTTTACCTCACCCATATCTTCGAGAACGATGAGTCTTGGAAAAAGATCAAAGAAGAAATGATCGTTCGTTTCAAAGAATACGATGAAGACCTGTTCATACCTCATCAGCGGAAAGCTTTTCAACTCGCTCATCAGAGTTACGCGAAGTCTTCCCGCAGTAAGCCTATTTCCCAAACGAGACCTCAGAGAAAATATTCCACCATTGTACCATCGTATGACTCGTCCAAATACACTTCACGCATTACAACACCAACTAGGGACTTGCACGTCGCAGCAGAGAAGGTAATGCCACCGTATGCCGATAGGAATGTAGGCCATTTTGCGAAAAGACCGGACTTACGGTTGGATTTTTCACGGGCAAATAAATCGGCATTTCCAATGTATTTACGGCACCATAATACTTCAGGTATTACTGAACAACCCGAATCACTTGATGCTTCGTGTAGCACAGATGGCCCACACGGCTTCGGACGCGTGACGGCATTTACGCCCGACGAGTTAGTAAATCCACATGAAACCAAACCAGACAACGAATGTTCACAGAAACATCATTCGTTCAAAGTATTCAGCTCAGCAGTTCCATCTCCTGTCATCAACATTACTGATAAACCTGATGAAGCACTTCACAAGATCGTAGCATTGACGCATGACGAGTTAGTAAATCCACACGAAACCAACCCAGACAACGAATGTTCACAGGAATCTCATTTGTTCAAAGTATTCAGTTCAGCAGTTCCACAGAGACAGAAGCATTCACAATCAGCATCTTATGAAGGAAAGTCTTCTGCAGAAGCGTCTAGTGTTAATCAATTACAAGATCGAAGTGACGTGAATCCAGTATACAACCTCACTGCCAACAATGAAAACAAAAGCACAGGTGAGACTTCTGATGACACAAGTAATCTTCAGGCAACCACCAACAATGAACGATTTATGAATACAGAAGATTCAAGTGCACAAAACCCCGCACATTGTTTTGTGCTGGAAACATCTGGATTGGTTCACGTCGTAGAAGCCTGCGAAGGACTTGCTAAGAATCCCGTCGACTCGTGTGACGCTACGATGAATGGGCGACGTGGCCTGGCTCATACGCCATGTTTATTCCATTTCACTTCTTCCTTCTCGGCTTCTACCAATCATCGCTTCATACGTCACATATATACGGTGAGTGACGTCGAAGCCGGCGGAAAAATGCAGCCGACAGTGTCCATATAATTGCTATCGCCATAACACTAATAAAAGGGTGGTGCAGAATCTATAGCCGTCTTATATGGAGAAACAATCTGGCAACTTGAGATATTTCATGGTAGCGCTTGCGTAAAGCATCTGTAGAGCTCAGTCATAAAGTACGCAGTAGTAGGCATGCGGTTTTATTCAGTGCTCTAGGTAGTATACGCTCACCATCTGCACATTGTGATCCATCGAATCCGCAGCGGGGCACGTCAGGAGGAGGTGAGGTGCGCCCTCCGGCCCAGTGGATGGTACGGTTTGGCACGTCCACAAACTCGTGCCGCACACCCAGGTAGTTGGCCACTACCTGCGGAGTGACTGATTTTAAGTCACGAGCAATACACTTTTGCTTACAAAACTTAGTGCGACCGTAATAGCTTGGAGGGTGTAAATGTAAGGTCTCATTTTCGTTGTAAGACGCTTGAACAATGAAAACTAACAGGCAATGAATAATACGTAGTACGTTTAATGTCAAGAAATATATGTGCACGTGAAGATAACTTGCTGCCGGCTAGGCACCTGCGACCTTCGAATAACGCGTCTGATGCTCCACCGCTGAGAATCCTTCCGTAAACTTTGGGGGGTATATAGGGTCGTTTAAACGCGGGAGCGTTAGCTAGCAGCACCGGGTGGTGAGTGTGGGTCATTCTTTTTCTGGCAGACCTTTACGTAGTGCAGAAAGAATTATTGGTCAGCTGCCAGCTCATGATAACTTTGCGTGATATGTGACGCAAACAGGCAAAGAGTGCTCCACGCTCGACGCTCGCCGTAGTCGCTACTGGCGACGCTGACTGACGCTGCCACGCTTAAACGACCCTATACACCCTATACGTCTATAAAGTGGACGGAAGGATAACCGCCACCGATGCTCGTTGGTGGAGCACCGGACGCCTTATTCGAAGGTTGCACGTTCGGTTCCTGCCAGTGGCAGGTTTTCTTTTCATGCACTTTTTTTCTCTTCAAATGTGCATTACAATTGCTTATAATAACATCCCCTATACTTTCTTTGGTATCATTATCTCTTAGTTAGCATTCATAAGGTGATAGCCTGAATGGCAGATGCTAGCAATCTTTGTCTCCTCACAGCTATCGCATGTGTCGTTACAAAACAATAGATTTATTAACGAATTCGTAACATTATAAACTGCAGTAACATACACGTTCTATAGAGATCAATAAGCTCGTGATTTAATAATTTTGCTGATCCCACGTACTTTGGGAATAGATGTTATGCGAAAGCATGCGGTTGAAAGTGGACCGTAATGTCATTTGTTTATTCAGTGAAGCATTACGAAGTGGCGAAAAGATATGTATAAATGCACACACATAAATACGTTCAACGGCCGCATATGTTTTATGCAACCAGTTGTTCACAGTTGCGTAATTATGCGCACAACAGCATGGATCTTAGCAACACCAGAAGCGGTAAGCTGATATGGAGCGCTGGTGCCCGCGAGGTATGGCAGCCCTGGGCACTTGCTACATCAATCAACTTCGGTGGACGACACCTAGCTACAATTGACGTTAACCCAACGTAACAGGCTGTATCAAACGAGTACACGTGTAATGTTTATAAGATTGGGTAGGCAGTAC